>JAJEJO010004145.1:206294-251697 GCA_020662805.1 Glaucomys volans
AACAGACACAATTGAAATACAAAACATAATAAGAAGCTACTTTGAAAATTTATACTCCAACAAAATAGAAAACCTGGAAGACATCAACAGGTTCCTAGAGGCATATGAGCCACCCAAACTGAATCTGGAGGACATACACAACTTAAATAGATCAATTTCAAGCAATGAAAAAGAGGAAGTCATCAAAAGCCTACCAACAAAGAAAAGTCCGGGACCAGATGGATTCACAGCCAAGTTCTACAAGACCTTCAAAGAAGAGCTCATTCCAATACTCCTCAAAGTATTTCACGAAATAGAGGAGGAGGGAACCCTTCCAAACTCATTCTATGAAGCTAATATCACCCTGATACCAAAACCAGAGAAGGACACATCGAGGAAAGAAAATTTCAGACCCATATCTCTAATGCACATAGATGCAAAAATTCTTAACAAAATTTTAGCGAATCGCATACAAAAGCATATTAAAAAGATAGTGCACCATGATCAAGTGGGTTTCATCCCGGGGATGCAAGGTTGGTTCAACATCCAGAAATCAATAAACATAATTCACCACATCAACAGACTTAAAGTCAAGAACCACATGATTATTTCAATAGATGCAGAGAAAGCATTTGATAAAATGCAGTACACCTTCATGCTCAAAATGCTGGAAAAAATAGGGATAGTGGGGACATTCCTTAACATTGTAAAGGCTATCTATGCTAAGCCCACAGCTAACATAATTCTAAATGGAAAAAAATTGAAAGCATTCCCCCTGAGAACTGGAACAAGGCAGGGATGCCCTTTTTGCCACTACTATTCAACATTGTCCTTGAAACTCTAGCCAGAGCAATTAGACAGACCAAAGAAATTAGAGGAATATGAATAGGAAAAGAAGAGCTCAAACTATCCCTATTTGCTGATGACATGATTCTCTATTTAGAAGACCCTAAAAATTCCACCAGAAAACTTCTGGAACTCATAAATGAATTCAGTAACATAGCAGGATATAAAATTAATGTTCATAAATCGAATGCATTTTTGTTTGTAAGTGATGCATCCTCTGACAGAGAAATTAGGAAAACTATACCATTCACAATAGCCTCAAAAAAATTAAATACTTGGGAATCAATCTAACAAAAGAAGTGAAAGACCTCTACAGTGAGAACTACAGACAACTAAAGAAAGAAATTAAAGAAAGTCTGAGAAGATGGAAAGATCTCCCATGTTCTTGGATAGGCAGAATTAATATTGTCAAAATGGCCATACTACCAAAAGCGCTATACAAATTCAGTGCAATTCCAATTAAAATTCCAATGATGGACCTCACAGAAATAGAGCAAGCAATCATGAAATTCATTTGGAGGAATAAGAGACCCAGAATAGCTAAAGTAATTCTTAGCAAGAAGAGCGAAGCAGGGGTTATCACAATACCATACCTTCAACTATATTACAGAGCAATAGTAACAAAAACAGCATGGTATTGGCATCAAAATAGACAGGTAGATCAATGGTACAGAATAGAGGACACAGAGACAAACCCACAGAAATACAGGTATCTCATACTTGACAAAGGAGCCAAAAACATACAATGGAGAAAAGATAGCCTCTTCAACAAATGGGGCTGGGAAAACTGGAAATCCATATGCAGCAAAATGAAACTAAACCCATATCTCTCACCCTGTACAAAACTCAACTCAAAGTGGATCAAGGACCTAGGAATTAGACCTGAGACCCTGCAGTCTAATAGAAGAGAAAATAGGTCCAAATCTTCATCATGTTGGCCTAGGACCAGATTTCCTTAACATGACTCCCAAAGCACAAGAAATAAAAGCAGGAATCAATGATTGGGATAAAGTCAAACTAAAAAGCTTTTTCTCAGCAAAGGATACAATCAGCAATGTGAAGAGAGAGCCTTCAGAGTGGGAGAAAATCTTTGCCACATGCACTTCAGATAGAGCGCTAATCTCCAGAATCTACAAAGTACACAACAATCTTTACACCAAGAATACTAATAACCCAATCAATAAATGGGCCAAGGAAATGAACAGACACTTTACAGACGAAGATCTACAAGCAATAAACAGATTTATGAAAAAATGTTCAACATCTCTAGTTATAAGAGAAATGTAAATCAAAACCACCTTAAGATTTCATCTTACCCCAATTAGAATGTCTTTTATTAAGAATACAGGCAACAACAGGTGTTGGCGAGGATGTGGGGAAAAGGGTACACTCATACATTGCTGGTGGGAGTGCAAATTGGTGCAGCCACTCTGGAAAGCAGTGTGGAGATTCCTTAGAAAACTCGGAATGGATCCACCATTTGACCCAGCTATCCCACTCCTTGGCCTATACCCAAAGGACTTAAAATCAGATGACTACAGTGATGCAAGCTCCATCCATGTTCATAGCTGCTGAATTCACAGTAGCCAGATTGTGGAACCAACCTAGATGCCCTTCCATAGATGAATGGATAAAGAAACCGTGGTATATATACACAATGGAATATTACTCAGCCATAAAGAAGAATAAAATTATGGCATTTGCAGGTAAATGGATGATGTTGGAGACAATTATGCTAAGTGAGATTAGCCAATCCCCCAAATCCAAAGGCCGAATGATCTCTCTGATAAGTGAATGATGATGCATAATGCGGGATGGAACGGAGGCAAGAATGGAGGAAGGATAGATAGCATAGAGGGAAGGGAGGGGTGGGGTCAGGGTGGGGGGATAAGAATAATAAGAGAATGAGACAGACATCATTGCCCTGTGTACATGTATGAATGCACAGATGGTGTGACTCTACTTTGTATACAACCAGAGAAACAATAGCTGTACTCCATTTGTATTTAATGAATCAAAATTAAATAAATTTTAAAAAGACATCTACAGTTTTGTTGCAATAAACAGAAATGATGTGTTCAAGTATTATCTACAATATCAACAATTAGTTTGCAAAAGGGTTTACAATTTCTATTGGTGGACAAAGAAAGAACAGAAGTAGTGTAGGTCAAAGAAAGAACAGAAGTTAGTGTAGTGTAGGATGTGATGTTTATGAGGAAGGAGGAGAGAAGATAGAAGTGAAAGATTATAGGAAGAGTGAAAAAGAATTAAATAGAGGTTGGCCATTAGCAGGAGAAAAGAGAGAAAGAGAATCCAGGGAAACAAATAAGTGAGAGGAAAATATATATATAAAGTAAGGAAAGAAAAAAGTAAAAATAAAAGAATACACAACAGAACTCTAATATGCTATTCAGGCATTCCAGTCCTCAATAAAGTGATGCATGAAAAGTATTCAGTTTCAAAAATGGTAGAGATGTGAGACAGAGAAAAGAAGAAAAGAAAAAAATCTGGATGGAAAATTGAACAATTGTTTCCATTGGAGTTCAAAAGTTTCTCAGCTTCCCTTCTCAGCTGATAGTGGTGTTGTCTCAGGATGGTGAGGATTGCCATGGTGGGAGGGTTAGTCCTGTAGGTGGAACTCCTAGAAGTGGGATATAGCAATTGCTGGTCCACGTTGGAAGGCTGCACCCCAGCAATCTCCTTTGGGTTCCACTCGTGTGATGTAGAAGCCATATGTTAGCCCCATATGTCACCTGTGAACCCCACAATTCCTGGTCTCTGATTTAGTCTCCAAACTTGGTCTCTTCCACCCCTGTCCTTTGGAATTCCCAATCAGGCACTTCTCTCCCAGGTGGTCCAGAGGGCTGAGCATCAGGACCTGTGCGCCTGTCACAGAGAGCTGTTCTGTATCAGGCAGCTCAAGACTAGGCACTGAGAGCAGGCCAGCCATGTAGCTGTGAGTGCTGGGCCAGGTCGGTGGCTAGGGAGGGGTTGGGAGCCTGGGGATTGGGGAGCCAGAGGGCCCTGTTAGGTACCAGACCTGGTGGGACCAGGGGATCAGTGGATGCCAGACTGGGAAGGAGTCAGGGACCAGGCTGGTGCCAAGGTCCAGTGAGTACTGGCCTGAGTGGGCCCTGGGAACCCAGTGGGTGCTGGCCTCTCTGGCTGAGTGAGCTGAAAGCAAGATACATTCACACCGTTTTCCAACCTTCTGACCCACTGTAGCCAGCCCCATCCTTTCCCACACACTTCAGGATTCATAGAACTGGGGAGAGTCTGGCTCTCTCCAGCCTCTCTAACCTGTGTTACCCTGAGTGAAATGTTCCCATTTTCTGACTTTCCACAGGTTTGCTAGGCTCAGACAGGCTCACATAGGCCTAGCTACAAACTCACAGATCTGGATGTCAGTTCCTATAGGCTTGGCCACACTGCAGGACCAAGATCTCAATGTTATTTAAATTTGCAATGAGAGAGACTACCAGGGATGCACTCACATAAAGGAGTGACCATGTGAAGAAGCAGCAAGATGGTGGCTATTAACACACCTAACAGGAAGACCTCAGGTGTAACCAAACCTTCAGGCACCTTGGTAATGCACTTCCAGGTGCTGGCTGGTGTCCCAAGATGGAGGTGGCCATGTCCTGAGATGGTAGCAGCCATATACTTGCTTCTTGCTATCTCTATCCATTCTGATCAATATGGGATAATGGGCTCTATTTCTGTTTGATTTCCAAAATCATGATCTAGAAAAATCATAACCATGAATTTCAAAGCTTCCCCAGGACTGCCAAGAAGGGACACAGGGGCTGTTGTGAACAGTGAGCCCCCAGTGTCCTGCACTGTCCATAGTGGTGAGCAGTGGGTCCTCTTTCTCTGATCCTTCCCTTTCCCCAGCCATGAATACCCACCATTGGGGGCAGGGGTTCTGTGTCCACAATGTGGTTCCTTGTCCTCAGGGCACCTGGTGTGCTGCCATGGCCTGAGGACACCTGGGGGCTGTGTTTACAGTGAAATAACCCAAACTCTCACCCTCAGTACCTACCTGGGGAGTTGCCACATCTGGAGATGCCCAAGTGATGTGTCTACAGTGAGGTAACTCTAACCCGAACTATTGGGACCCACCTGGGGAGATGCCATGCCTTGGGATGCCTGGGAATGTCTGAGATGAGGACCAGAGCTTTCTTTTCATGGGGACCCACCTAGGGAGATACCATAGCCTAGGGTTTCCTGGGGGTCATGTCTACATGGTGAATACCAGAACTTCCTTTCCTCAGGACCCACCTTGGAGATGTTATGACTGGGGATGCCTGGGCACTGTGTCTAAGGTGACAACCAGAGCTTTCTCCTCTCTGGGTCTTACTTGGGAGACTCCATGGCCTGGGGATGCCTAGGGGCCATTTCTATGGTGAGGACCTACTTCTCCTGAGTACCTACCCATGGAACTGCCACTGCAATTTCAGGATGACTGAGGTCTTTGGAAAGAAAAAAGTGAGGAAAAAGAATCCTGTCGGCCTCCCCATCTACTCAAAAGGAAGCTCTGCTATATTCTTTACTTTCTCAGGTAATACTTTAACAGGACTTACTCTACAAAAGTATCCTTTATTGAGGCTTTAACCACTCATCATCATAGCATTTTAAAATAGTTTTCAAGGATTTGGTGTGTTTCTGGGGAGAATCCCAGGACACAAAAAGGAGAAATACAGATGCAACCTCAGTATGGTTCAGGAAGGACCCAGTGCCTGTAGCCACACAAGGCACAGAGAGGAAAAACACAGACACAGCCTCAGGACAGTGCAGGTAGTGTAGGGAGAGCCAAACTCCTGAATCCACACTGGGCACAGAAAGGAGAAACACAGATACAACCTCAGGATAGAAAGGGGAAACCCAGACACAACCATACACAGGATGTGTCTTTTGATGAATTTGCAAATTCATTAGAAGATAGGAACAATATGGCGATATTTTAATGCCATCAATTGATATTGCATTATGCTTAAAATTACTATAGATGAAATTTCTTCAAAACTCAAAACTTTATAATATGTAAGAGACAAGTCAGTAGCTGCTTGTAAATCAGAAACACTTACTGAAAATAAACTTTTTTGTTAAACACACATTCTTTCCTACATTTCAAATTCAGAAACTATATTCATATGTCATTAAAATTTTACATTCAGGGCTGGGGTTGAGGCTCAGTGATAGAGCATTTGCCTGGCATGTGTGAGGCACTGGGTTTGATCTTCCGCACCACATACAAATAAATAAACAAAATAAAGGTATTGTATCCATCTACAACTAAAAAAAATTAAAAATTTATATTCATCTATTCATCAGAAACTTAATTTCTCTTATTCCTTGCAAGCAAGGGGATAGGTGTAATGAGCATATATTACCAGATTCTTACTGGAGAACTCTATTAACATTTTTCCCTTTGTTCAAAGTATCATTTGAAAATGTACCAAGGTGCTTTTCATTTCAGAAGCTTGAATTTCTACTTTTGAGATTACACACACACACACACACACACACACACTTAGTAAATATATTTTATGTGGTAAGTGCCATATTTACATTTTATCTTTCCCCCCTATTTTACTAGTACATTACTGTTATGCATAAAATTGGGGTTCATTTTGACATAATCACACATCTATGTAATATAATTTGTTACATTTCAGTCCCCAGTACCTCCTCCTTCCTTCCCCTTCTTACCCTCAAACCCATTTCCCCCACTCTGCTCCCCTGGCCTCCCCCATGTATTTATTGTTTTTATAAATTGGTATATTATAGTAATACATAATAATAATATAGTAATACATAAAGATGGGATTCATCCTGGTACATTCACACATGCACATAGGGTAATTTAGTCAACCTCATTCTGCTCTTCCTCCCCTTTCCCATCCCTTCACCCTCCCTCTCAACCATCCTTCTCTATTCCTCTATTCCTTCAGTTTTCATGCTGCCCACCCCCTATTTCCCCTTATTTAGCTCTAGCTTCTGCCTATAATAGAAAACATTTGACCCTTGAATTTCTGGCATATTTCATCTAGTATGATGTTCTCCAATTCCATCTATCTGCCAGTTAATGCCATAATTTCATTCATATTTATAGCTAAGTAAAACTCCATTGTGCATATTTACATTTTATTTATCCATTTATCTGTTGATGGGCAACTGGGCTGGTTCCATAACTTGGCTATTATACTTGTGCTGCCATAAACACTGATGCGGCTGTATCATTTATAGATTGCTGATTTTAGCTCTTTGCATAAATACCAGGGACTGGGATAGCTGGGTCTTATGGTGGTTCCAATCCTAGTTTTTTGAGGAATCTCCACATTGCTTTCCAAAGTGGTTGTAGTAATTTGCAGTTCCACTAACAATGTGTCAGTGTACCTTTCCCCCACATCCTTGCCAGCATTTATTATTATTTGTGTTCTTGGCAATTACTTTTCTAACTTGAGTGAGATGAAATCTCAATGTAGTTTTCATTTTAATGTCCCTGACTACTGGGAATGGTGAACATTTTTTTCTTTTTATTTAATTTTTTGATTCCTTGTACACAAATGGAGTACAGCTATTCTTTCTCTGGTTGTACACAAAGTAGAGTCACCCCATCTGTGCATTCATACATGTACACAGGGCAATGATGTCTGTCACACATTCTGTTATTATTCTTACCCCCCAACCTCAACCCCACCCCTCCCTACCCTCTATGCTGTCTATCCTTACTCCATTCTTGCCATCATTCCATCCCACATTATGCATCATCATTCACTTATCAGAGAGATCATTCAGCCTTTGGATTGTGGGGATTGGCTAATCTCACTTAGCATAATCATCTCCAACATCATCCATTTACCTGCAAATGCCATAATTTTATTCTTCTTTATGGCTGAGTAATATTCCATTGTGTATATATACCACAGTTTCTTTAGCCATTCATCTATGGAAGGGCATCTAGGTTGGTTCCACAATCTAGCTATTGTGAATTGAGCAGCTATGAACATTGATGTGGCTGCATCACTGTAGTCATCTGATTTTAAGTCCTTCGGGTATAGGCCAAGGAGTGGGATAGCTGGGTCAAATGGTGGATCCATTCCAAGTTTTCTAAGGAATCTCCACACTGCTTTCCAGAGTGGCTGCACCAACTTGCACTCCCACCAGCAATGTATGAGTGTACCCTTTTCCCCACATCCTCGCCAAGACCTGTTGTTGAATGCTGAACATTTTTCATACATTTGTTTGCTGCTTGTATTTCTTCTTTTGAGAAATGTCTGTTTTTTGACCATTTCTTGATGTGGTTATTGGGGGGTTGGTGTTTTTTGAGTTCTTTATATTCTCTGGATACTAATATCCTGTTGGAGGAGTAATGGGAAAAGATTTTCTCCCATCCTGTAGGCTCCCAATTCATGTAGTTAATGGCTTCCTTTGCTGTGCAGAAACTTTTTAACTTGATGGTGCCCACGTATTGACTCTTGGTTTTATTTTTTTGAGCTGGTGGGTGATGTCTTGTTAAGGAAGTCAGTGCCTGTGCCAATACGTTGGAGTGTTGACCTATGTTTTCTTCTAGCAGTTGCAAAGTTTCTGGTCTAATTTTTAGTTCTTTGATCCACTTTGAGTTGACTTTTGTATTTGAAAGATAAGGATATAGTGTCATTCTTCTTCTTATGGATATCCCCTTTCCCTAGCAACATTTCTTAAAATGGCTATCTTTCCTTCTTTAATGAGTATCAGATGATTGTATCTACGTGGGTTTGCCTCTGTGTCTTCTCTTCTATTCCGTTAATATTCATGTCTGTTTTGATGCTGACACCATGCTGGTTTTGTCACTACAGCTCTGTAGTATAATTTGAGATCAGGCGTTGTGATGCCTCCAACATTGCTTTTCTTGTTCAGCATTGCTTTGGCTATTCTGGGTACATTTTCTCTTAATGCCAGCGTCCCTATGTGCTTATAAGGTAGTTTTAGAACAGAGTTGATTATATTTCATATTGTTGGATTCATGTGAAAAAGGACATATGCTGTTTATCACATTTTAAAGGGTTATCGTATTTGAATTAATAAAAGCAGAAATCAGACATATTAATATTTCAAGGTGAACAAAATGCAAATTTAGTTTAATTATTGTGGGAAGCCAACATAGTGGCTTCTACCTTTTTCTACACCTACTATAGTTGTCTATAATTATATGTCTGGCATGGAGAATTTTTTGGCACTGTGAATTGAACCCAAGGACTTGCACATGCTATGCAAGCACTGAGCTACATTCCCAGCTCTCTTTTTTATTTTATTCTGAGACAGTTTCTCACCAAAGGCTAAATGTTCTCTCTGACATGCAGCAGCTAATTCACAATAAGAGTGGTAGGTAGGGAAGAATAAAAGTACTTTGGGTGTTTTTTTCTGTGTGTGTGGTACTGGGGATAGAACCCATAGCCTTGTGCTTACAAGGTAAGCACTCTACTAACTGAGCTGTATCCCCAACCCAGAAGTACTTTGAATTAGACAAATGGGAATGAAGGGAAGGGAAGGGGAATGAGAACAGGAAAGATGGCAGAATGAATCAGACATTACTTTCCTATGTTCATATATGAATACACAACTAATGTAATTCCACATCATGTACAACCAGAAGAATGGGAAGTTATACTCCATGTATGTATAATATGTCAAAATACATTCTACTGTCATGTATAACTAAAAGGAACAAATTTAAAAAGAGTTGGGCATCCAATAGTTCCTGTGGTTTGAGGAAGGTAGAGTGTTTTTCCACAACACAGCAGCATCTAAAGCCACTCCTTGACTGACTGCTACCTGTGCTCCTCCAGGCTCACCACTTCTGTTCAGAATTAATCACTCATCATGGCAACCCATGCTGTTTACATTTTTCTTTCACTATTTGTTCCAATGGCAAATATTTGATTCTATTACTGCTAAAGAGTATGCATAGAAGCAAAATAAAGACTAGGATTCTTTGGGATAAGTGATCCTGTCACAGGGAGTCAATTTGCCATTGGAAAATATTTTTTTAACAAAGTCAGTCTTTTGAGAAGGTTAAACCATGCTCTGAAATAGTTTCTAAATTGTTATTTTTTTCTCTAGTGATCAAGTTTTTCAAAGGCAAACCCAGGACCTAGTGACAGCATAAAAGATAAACAAGTTTACACTTGTGTGTTATTACTTCAACATAAAATGTAAAAAAGGCACTTATCTTGAATTATGTATTATTTGAATTATTTAATTTTGTATTATAAGTGCTTTTAATAAAATTCAGAACTAGTTGAGTGTCAGTTACTAGTAATTAACAGTATAAATAATTAAAGAACCTGGTGTTTGAATAAAATTTAACAATGTCTTAAAGTTTTATTTTAGAGTAGTTTTATCTTCATACAGAAATTGCAAAGAAAGTAGAGATTTCCCATTGCAGCCTTGACCTAGTTTTTCCCCTTATTATGTCTTATATATGTACCAGATGTGCTAGCATCTTATGTTGTCATGATGAACGAATACTGTTATGATATTATTAGCTGAAATCCATGTTTTGTTTGGATTCCCTTTTCTGTCTCTTCCAGTTCCAGGAAGGATCTTGCACAACATTTAGTCATGGTATCTCCATAGGCTCCTCTTGGAGGTGAGAGTTTCTCTGACCTTCCTTGTTTCAATGTCCTTGGCAATATTGAGAATGACCTGTCAGGTATTTGTAGATTGTTCTCCATTGGGGTTTAATTGGTTTTTTTGCTCATATTTAGACTGTGGTTATGGATTTTGGGAGAGAAGGTCACAAAAATGAAGTGCTATTCTGTGATCTCATGCCTTCAAGGTGCATTATCATGTTACTATTAGGTATGATCACCTGGCTGAGGTACTGTTGGTCAGATTTCTCTTGTGAAGTCACTTTTCTCCACATGTCCATGTTGCATGTATTCTTTTAAAGGAAGTCACTATGCAGAGCCTACATTTAAGGAGTGGGGAGTTAACTCCACTTCCTTGATGATTATCTACACCAATTATGTCATTCTTCTGCATAAGAGGTTTCTATTCAAATCCTTTTGTTTACCTACTCAGTTGCATATTTATACCAGTGTGGATATCTGTATATCCACTTCATTATCCAATTCTATAGCATTTTGTTGTTCAAATCATTCTTCCTGTAGCATTGGAAATTCTTTCCTTTGGGACCTCTTTCCTTTATATCCTGTTTTCCTTTAACATATTTTCATGTTTTTGTCCTAAAGTCCTTACTTTCTGATACTTGAAGATTTCCGCAGCTCACATATTTACTATCTCAGTCCTAGTACCAGATGCTTCAAGAGCCCTGGATCTTTTTATTAGAGAATGATACTGGAAACTTTCATCTGTCAGCTAAATATGCCCATTGTATCTTGACCCTCACAACTGACAATGCAAAGAAGTGTTAATGTGTGTTCTAATCTACACACATGCACACACACACCTAATTATAACTATTTTCATGTGGAACCATCTCTGTATGTACTAAGCTAAACATGAATTTATACTGACATCTTCTGTTAATGGATTGACACAGATCACTCTGTCTTCATTCCTTGTATCTGTAACTTCTCACCCCAGGAGTGAAAAACCTAGCTCCTAGTTTCTGCCATGAAATTAATTCATTATGAGCAATGAATTCATTATTGTTCCCGATTAGAGGTTGTGACATAATAAGAAACACACATTTGGTCTCTGTCCCCAGTTCCTGGTGCAGAGTTCCTAAAATCCTCATATTTCCTGAATGATGGGTGTTAGGAGCATCTTCTGTTCTAACATTTGTTCTTTGATCTTGGTTCCTTGCACAGAGCTCCTAAATTCTGCAGAATCTCCTGGGTTGTCAGAGAGTCTTTTTCTGTAATAAGGACTCTTGGTGGGCTCTAGGGCAGCTTCAGGATGGAGGATGGTCATGAGAAAGACCAAGCAATGCTAAAAGCTTCAAACTTTCATTCCTCCACCCCTTCCTCTGGGAAAAGAAGCTGGAGACTAATAATACATCACGCCTACATGATTAAGTCTTCACAGAAGTCTCTAAAAGAAGTGGTTTATGGAGCTTCGGAGTTGCTGAACACATCTGTGTACAGGGAAAGGGTGTACCCCAACTCCATGTGATCAGAAGCTCCTCCACTGGGAACCATCCTGGGGCTCACCCTGTATAGTTCCTTATCTATCAATTCACGTCTATCCTTTATAACAAATCAGTGTCTTAGGCTATACCACAATACCTTAGACTTTGTAATTTTATAAACAACAAATTTATTGCCTACAGTTATAGTTGATGGAAAGTCCAAAATCAAGGCACTGGTAAGTTTGATGTCTGGTGAGGGCCTGACAGAGATGGAAGAGTGTACAAAGAAGCTCCCTTAAGAAACCTTTATGGGGCCTCTTCTCATTTCCCAATGACTTCAGTCATCACCTTTTGCCCACCACTTGTGGTAAATGTGTCCATTCACTTGTAATATAGTTAGATTCTTTCTCACATTCCATATTCCATCCTTGGGTATTACCAAATTCTCAATAATGAATCAAATTCGAGTAGATTGTGATATTCATAGGTTGTCTCAAATGCATAGTGTCAGGTAACCTCCATTTAAATGTCATAGAGAATACTGCAAACCCCCCTTCCTATAATCACTGGTCTATCATCTTTGTAATTTTACCTTTTCTGGAATGTCATAAAGTGGGCCAAGCAGTGTGTAGTCTCTTCAGCCTGGCTTATTTCACTTAGGTGAAATATAACAGGTAGGATTCATCTGTATCTTTGCATAGTGTGGTAGTTCATTCCTTTCTATTCAGTATTACTGGATATATTCTGTTACATAGATGTATCCTAATGTGGTTATGCATTCAGCTATTGAAAGATATTTTGATTTCTGATCTGATCAGCATGACTAGATCTGTTGTGCATAATTATATGTTGGTTTTGTTTGAACATGTTCTTCAAAGTACTTGTCTAAGTGCAGGTAATTTAGGGCTATGCAGTTAGGTCATATATTAGACTTGTTTTGCTTTGCAAAAACTGGCACACTGGGGCTGGGGTTGTGGCTCAGTGGTAGAGCACTTGCCTAGCATGCCTGAGGCACGGGGTTCAAGTTTCAGCACCACATATAAATAAATAAAATAAAGGTCCATTGACAACTACAAAAATATTTTTAAAAACTTGCACACTGTCTTTCAAAGTGCAATGGATAAGAATGTTGGTGTACTGCATCCTCCAGTTGTTGGTATATTGTCATTTTCTTAGAGTTTAGCAGTTCTAATAGCTGTACCATATGTTTTCATTATTGTTTTTTATTGGTTCTGTTTTAATTATACATAACATTAGGACTTCATTGTTGTTTTAATTTTCAATAATTTAGTGAAATGTCATGTTGAGCATCATTTTGTATAACTTTTTGCAATCTTTTATATTTTTCTTTGGTTAGTATCTGTTTATTCACCCATTTTTACGTGGGTTTTAAGTTGTTGATTTTTAAAAGTTTTTGTGTATTTTGAATAAAAATTCCATTTCATAAATGTGTTTTGTAAATAATACATCCCAGTCTGTGGCTTGTCTTTTTATTCTCTAAATGAGTTCCTTTACAGAGTAGAAAATTTAATTTTTGTGTAGTGCTGCAGATTGAATCCAGGACTTCGTACATGTTGGCAAGTGCTCTACCACTGAGCTACATCTCCATCCCTTTTTATTTTATTTTGAGACTGGGTATAGTTAAATTTCCCAGGCTGACCTCAAACTTACAATCTTCCTACCTCAGGCTCCTGAGTAACTGGGACTACAGGAGTGGAAAAATGCACTTAGTGAAAAGTTATAAAGTCTATGTATGTTATCAACATTTTTCTTCTGCAAATTGGCATTTGATGTTGTGTTAGAACTTATCACCAAGAGCTAGGGATGGAACTCAGTATCAGAGAACTTGCCTAGCATGTGTGAGGCCCTGGGTTTGATCCCCAGAACCGCCCCCCGCCCCCTCCAACACACACACACATAACCTCATTGGTAAGTCAAAGGTTACATAGATTTTCTTTTGTTTCTAGATTTGTTTTTTAGTCTTGTTTCTCAAATTTCAGTGACAGACTATTTTTGTAGATTAGTTTGTGTCTTCATTTATTTAGTTCAATATAGTTTCCAAATACTTGTTCCATCACCCTTTTTTAAAAAATCATGGGTAATGGGGTTCATTTCAGTGTGAATTTCCGAGATCACTGAACAATTTGAATACAGTACTGAATTTCAGACATTTCTCAGGAACATCAAGAAGGGGTCCACACACCACCTCTAAGCCCGGGGTGTCCAGAGTGGAGGTGTCAAATCCAGAAAGAATCAAGCTTGACCTAGGGACATACAGACAGGAGGTACTGTGTTTGTCCTGCAGCGGTCAGTGAAAGCTTTCTGTTCAAACCCCAAGTGCAGGGAGGGAGACCTCAGAGAACCCAGCAGGGAAAGAACTTTTTTTAGAATGAAATCCAGTGACCACTGTTTCCACCTACACCCAAGACACATGTTCCCTAATAAAATGTCCATACAGGATCCTTTAATACTAATATATTATCCATATGGGTCCTCTAATGCTAATAAAATATCTACACTGGACTTTAATACTAATATATACATATTTGGCCTCTAATACTAGTACAGTCTCCACAGAGTGGCCTCTAACACTAATAAAATATTCACACTAAGGTTTATATCACTAATATAGTATCTGCACTGTGGTCATGAACACTAATATAATATCCTCACTGTAGCCTCTAACACCAATATAATGTTCACACTGTGGCCTCTAATACTAATATAAATAACTGCCCTGTGGCCTTTAATATTAATATAATGTCCCCACTGCAACCTCTAAAACTAATATAATATCCATACTGTGGTCTCTAATCCTAATGTAGTGTTCACACAATGGCCAGGAATACTATTGCATTGTCCCTATAGTGTCCTCTAATAGTCATATAATTAGTACACCATGGCCCCTTGCTATCATGAAGAGAGGAACAGAAAGTCATGGACAAATAGAGAAGAGAAAGTCTACTTTCTCTTTCTTCCTGGAATAAAGGCAGCATTTCAGAGAGAAATAAGAAAACAGAGTGATATAGGGAAGGAAAGAAAGGACCAAATAATTTTATTTATTGTGATGCTGAGGAGTGAACCCAGGCCCACACCACCTGCAGCCTCAGCCTCTTTTATGTTTTATTTTGAGACAGGGTCTTATGAGACTGCCCAGGATCATTTTGAACATGCCATCCAACCTCAGCCACCCCAGTCACTGGACAGTTTCTTAAACTATGAATACAAGTATCCAAGAAATCTGGACTTTTTCTTTAGGGAAGAAGAACAAATTCTTTGTGTCTCAGGCTTTATTCCCTGGGATTAGCATTGTGGGGGAACATGTCATCTTCCATACCTTGAACTGCTAACCTCACAGGTCTGGGGATGGAGCTCAGTGGGTGGAGGTTTTCCCTGGAGTTTGTGATGCCCAGGGCTGTGGTATAAATGAGTGAATGAATGATGGAGTGGATGACAACCAAAGAAACAAAATAAGATAAAACAAAAATGTTTATGGGATGATAATAATATATAATTTTTTTCTAGCTGAGATGTTAAATACAGTTTGTGCCAGAAGAAACATCAACATGTTTTCAAGAGAACCCAAGTCAAATCTTCGAACTTTCCTGCAGGATCAGGAGGAACAACTTAGAAGATAATTCATACCATCCAAAATTAGAAATGGATAGATGTGGTAGCCTGAGGTACCAATAATTTCAGAGGCCAAGGCTGAAATTTAAACTAAGCAGTGGTGTTTGGGCACAGCCTCTAGGAACACAGCCAGGACACCACTGAGAAAAAAGGTTTGTGAGGAATGGAAAGTCAGGGAAGAAATAGAGAAGGAAATGTCAAGCTTCTCTCTTTCATGCTGTCTTTCTTCACATGAAAGAGATAAATAGGAAAGAGAGAGTGGAAAAGATTCCAAGTTCTGGTTTCACTTTTGTGCTCTGTGCAGCTTTGGGCTAGGTCTGCAGGTACAAGGAAACTTGCTGGAAGAGCACTGCTTACCCATTTATCCATTGGAGCCCTAGTAGCTCTAATGGACCAGCAAAGCCTGTCTCCATCTGTTCTCTTCTTGAGGGATTGGTAAGACTGAATGATGCCAATAGCCTCCCATCACCACCTTGCCTGCCCTGGAAAGAGTGACTCCTGGTCTGGCCTGAATGGGTGACTGGTCGGATTGGACAGTTGTCACTCTTGGCAGAGAAGAAGCTGTGTTAGGGTCTGGGATTAGTCAGGACACACCTGGAGGGTCTAACCAAGGCTGCTTCTGACTCTCAGGATGCTGAAAAGTGAGTTTGAAATGAACAAATGATCTTGGTAAGAATCCAGACTGCATTGTCTGGGGAGTGTGCAGCCATGCCTGAAGCTCATCCCAAGCCAGGATGCTTGTGGTTGGAGTCCACAGGGGGCATATAGGGTGTAGGGTCCAGACTGAAGATGAGGATTAGGTGTAGCTGGGTGAATGCCCCTCACCCTGGTTCATCTCCCTTCAGCCCCTCCTGGGACTGCATCCCATCCCCAGAAACAACATCCGCCCCAAAGAACACTGTCCCTGTCAAGGACTAAGATCCCTCCTTCCTTGTCTTGGAGATGGTGAAGGTGGTGGGGGAGCTGGAAGTGGGGTTTGAGGTTGTGTCCACTTACCCACATGTGCCCCAGGGCAGCCATCTCAATGCTCAGAGCCTGTTTTAATACCATTTTTTAGCATGATTTTTATTTACAAAACAGATTGCTTCTCTTGTTTTACAAAAATTACAAAAAACGACTCTTGAAAATAGAAATAGCTTCTTAGGTTCCAGAGAACTACATTGTTTTTTTTTTAAGGTGTGCACTTTTATTGAACTGGTCTCAAGTCAGTGTACAGGTAAGCCCTGGCTGCCTCCACACCTCAGCCCACTCTCAGGGAGACCAAAAGCCTTCATACATCTCAGGTTGGGGGACAAAAAGGGGGGTCACGATGGCTGACCATTAAAAAAAATTAAAAAGTATTAAGGCGAAGATTTAAAAAATTTGCATTACATAATTTACAGAAAAGCAATGCTGTCACCTCCCCTGTATGGACTCAGGTGAGGACTGGGCCATCCTCCATGAGGAGGAGTGGGGCGGCTTTTGGGAGGGTGAGGGACTTCCTGTAACAATGCATCTCACTATATTTGGAATGACAATTTACAAAAAGAACAATGTACAATCAAAGTCCTTGGCCATATTGTAGAACTTTGGGGATGCTTGCTCCAACCAACTGCTGTCACCTTCACCGTTCCAGTTTTTAAATCCTGAGTCAAAAGCACCAAAACAAAAAACAAAAACAAAAAGGAATAAAATAAAATAAAATAAAGCCATGCCAATCTCATCTTGTTTTCTGCACAAGTTTGGTTTTGTCAAGAAAGGGTGTAACACAGTTAAATAACAGTCCACCTAGAAGCATTTACGGTGGACAATGGAGGGGCCAGACTTGTCCTGCTCCTGTTTGCTGATCCATATCTGCTGGAAGGTGGACAGTGAGACCAGGATGGAGCCACCAATCCACACAGAGTACTTTTGCTCAGGGGGGGCAATGATCTTGATCTTCGTTGTGCTGGGTGCCAGGGCCATGATCTTCTTCTGCATCCTGTCAGCAATGCCTGGGTACATGGTGGTGCCACCAGACAGCACTGTGTTGGCATAGAGGTCCTTACAAATGTCAACGTCACACTTCATGATGGTGTTGAAAGTATTTTCGTGGATACCACAGGATTCCATGCCTAGGAAAGAAGGCTGGAAGAGCGCCTCAGGGCAGCGGAACCACTCATTGCCGATGGTGATCACCTGGCCATCAGGCAGCTCATAGCTCGTCTCCAGGGAGGAGCTAGAGGCTGCAGTGGCCATCTCCTGCTCAAAGTCCAGGGCAAGGTAACACAGCTTCTCCTTGATGTCACGCACGATTTCCCGCTCTGCCATGGTGGTGAAGCTGTAGCCACGCTCAGTCAGGGTCTTCATGAGGTAGTCTGTCAGGTCCCCACCAGCCAGGTCCAGATGCAGGATGGCGTGGGGGAGGGCATACCCCTTGTAGATGGGCACCATGTGGGTGACCCCATCATCGGAGTCCATCACAATGCCGATGGTACGACCAGAGGCATACAGGGACAGCGCAGCCTGGATGGCCACGTACATGGCTAGGGTGTTGAAGATCTCAAACATGATCTGGGTCATCTTCTCACGGTTGGCCTTGGGGTTCAGGGGGGCCTATTTCAGCAGCACAGGGTGCGCCTCGGGGGCCACACACAGCTCGTTGTAGAAGGTGTGGTGCCAAATCTTCTCCAGGTCGTCCCAGTTGGTGACGATGCTGTGCTCAATGGGGTACTTCAGGGTCAGGATGCCTCTCTTGCTCTGGGCCCCGTCACCCACACGAGAATCCTTCTGGCCCCTGCCTACCATCACGCCGCAGCTGCCCCACGATGGAGGGGAAGACGGCCCAGGGAGCATCGGCGCCTGCTAAGCCGGCCTTGCACATGCCGGAGCCATTGTCAACAACGAGCGCAGCAATGTCGTCATCCATGGCAAGCTGGGTGGCGGGTATGGACCGGCAGTGGAGAAGCGGCGAGGGGACTGTAGTCGCAGGGTGGACGCGGTCTCAACTGTCGAGAACTATGTTTAAGCAAGCGAGGTGTTAGACCCCCGTGCTTCCTTCTTTTCAAGAGTTGTAACAGCAACACTTATCAGTGCTGGTGCTGCCTCTGGAGCACAGGCCTCCGCTCAGGTCAGTCTGAAGGAGCAAGATCTTCTCATTAATGCAGAACCTGTGCAGCACCACCATCAGATTCTCGCAGTGGGACACACCTGGCTCTCCATGGCCAGGCGGAAATCTTCCTTCACACCCTTGGTGATGCCACGAGTGACAGTGTGGTGCTTGATCAGCATTCCTTGGTTGGGGAGTAATTCCAGATGAATCTTCCTACCTTCCTGAGTTCTCAGGTAGGCAAACTCCTCCAGCATATCAATGTTTGTAACATAATTGAAAAAATTCTCATACTGGGAATTTCCTTGCTGGCAAATCTTATTAACAGGCTTCAAGAAAAGATTCTCTCCTCATGGCCACTCCTGCTGAAGCAATACAATCACGTGCCCCAAGGCCATGTCGTCTCTGTTGTCTGTGAAAGCTCTGAGCTTAAAACAGGCTAACATCAAATGCAGGCAGAATGGCATAATAGCCTTACTGGTACAGGGCAGAAGCTTCAGATCAGAACCTTTTCTAAATTTGGGCTTCACCTTTGAGCGCTCTTCCTGTGATTTGCCTCCATCTTGAATGGGGAGTACCATGTAGCACATCAGGTCAAGGTCTCACAGGTCATCCTGTACTCCCCCAGGGCAAAGTGACAGGTTGCCAGCTGGATAAGCGCCCTCTGATGCTCCAAAGTCCCCTGTCCTGTGTTCTGTGACTGGGAAAGTGATCCCTGGAGAGCTGCTAGATGATGGAGGCTGGCTATTGCCTTTTTGTACTGACCCTGGTTGTCACACCCACCACTATTCCCCTCAGTGCTTGTCACGGTTCTCCGGGGAATAATGAAGATTCTTGCATGGTCTAATCATCTGGGAAATGTGGACGAGGCATGCTCCTTGTTTTTGTGTTATTTCTTTATTGTTATTGGTAAAGATTTCAGTAGATAATCAGACATTAAGTGATTTGGAACATAAAAATAACACCACTCAAACTTTAATTAATTTCATATTAATAGTACCTTAAGCAAACAAAAAATGTTGTGGGTCAGATCAACAAGAGTTATTGTCCACTGCTCTCAGTTAGCTTAGCAGCCAGACTGCCTGTCTGCTTTTACCCAAACCAGCATGTGCCTCCCTCTTAGTGAAACTGTTTTCACAGTTCAGGGACCACAGTGGATTGCATATAAGATTGATGGGAAGCTGTATCTTGGGTGTCAATTAACTACTAACAAAAGGAAGTTCCACTGTATATACTATAGACAGGTCAAAAGGTATTTATGCTGCATATCAGCCACCCAGAGATGTCTAAAGTACAGCTGTTATCCTTGACATAACTTTAAATCATGACGTGTTAAACCTATAAGTATAGCCTTGGCTCTTATCGTTCCTAGTAAGATGAAATTTCCTTGCTGGCAAATCTTATTAACAAGCTTCAAGAAAAGATTCTCTAACACCTCAGTGGAGTTTGGAAGTTCTGCTTTGTTAACTATGACCTGACGATTTCTTCCTTTTGTTGAACACTCTTTGTCATCTGAGCTCATGGTTTTTTCTCTTCCCTTGGCTAGTTTCCTCTTTTTATGTATGTGTTTATTACAATCAATTTCTACATCTCCATACCAGAACCAGTTAATAGTTTAGTGTTGTTTTGTTTAGAAAAGTAGGAGAACTTGATTTGTTTTGATTATACTTATGTCCATCACATTTCCTTAGAGCTTTATCACCTCCCCTTCTATGTAACCTCAAAAGAATGTACTCAAGTTGAATGTATAGATATATATAGATTGTGTGTGAAATGGTAGTTGGACTTAGAACTTAGCCATGTAACAGTAAAGATAAAACTAAACCTCAGATCTTCGAGTCTGTATCGCTTTACCCTCGTCACCAACACCTTCCCCCCACCAAGCTGTACCATGACCCCTGCTAAGGCTGGACCTCGGCACCTGGTAGATAATCATATCCGTGAGGAAGATTCTTAGCCACAGCCACGTATCTGTCTTCCATGCCAAACAAATTCTTGTAAACTCTTTGTCGAGGAATTTTAGGGAATAGAGCAACTCCCAGCTCTCCCTGACCAATTTAAAACTTTCTAACACCTCAATGGAGTTTGGAAGTTCTGCTTTGTTAACTATGATGTGACGATTTCTTCCTTTTATTGAACATTCTTCGTCATTTGAGCTCATGGTTTTTTCTCTTCTCTCGGCTAGTTTCCTCTTTTTATGTATGTATTTATTACGATCAATTTCTACATCTCCATACACGTTTGATACATCTTCAAGAAAAGCCAGTGGAACCTGGCTAGGAGCATTGGCACCTTGCAAGAGAAATGGCTGTATGCTGTTGACATACTGGAATGCATTCTTAAAGAAGACTAACATAGTAGAATAAACCACTTGGTTTTTATATTTTGCATGTACTTCATTATCAAAGTTGTTCATGTATCTGCAGAGATCCTTCATTCTATGCAAGATATCACCATAGCTTCCAGCATCTACAAGGCCCTGGGTTTGATCCCTGACACATCTTCCTTTATCCATCTGCCATTCACATCTCATTCCAACAATATTCAAAATCTTAAACAGCCTCTCCCAAGGGTCCACAATCTGAGACAACTTTTCAGTCAGCCTTTCTATGATGTACTTCTGAGAGCTATGTTTGCTAGGCGACATTAAATCAGATGTATCTTGGGCACCTTGATACTGATTTTCTATGAGTAGACCTAGTGACATAGTTGATATAAAATTCAGCTGCTCTGTTCAAGTATTTATATAATAAATTGGCAGGCAACCAAACATCATTATTGTTAATTATTAGAGGAAGGACATCACAAAACTGGGTGGTAGTAGGCTCAGATGTCTATGATCATGCTTCACATTTACATAAAGGACTGAACATATTCTTTCAGAGGTTCAAACATTACAAAATAAAAGTCTAGAAGTTGTTTAAAATGTTTTCAAATAATTTTCTAAAGCAGTTAACTGGAGATTCTTGCTCTTCAATAGTTTTGACTTCTAAAAGTACCTCCCCAAGGCCAAACTCATGTTGCACTACTGTTTCAGGGAAGCTCCTGAAAAGATGGAGCAACATTTCTGATCATTCCAACGTGTTGAAGCACTGTTCCGTGACCTTTAATAGCATTTAACACTGGACCCAACCAGGAAGGGTTTCAAATAAACTTCTTAAAAATTGGGTTTGTTTATCCTGTGAATCATTCCTTAATGCTGATGTAATAATGCTGATTTCTGTCCATACCACCAGCTGGTCTGGGAAACTCATAAACAAAGTCTTTAGAAGTTTTTGTAAATGAAAAGACAAGCAATCCTAATATATATAGAACTAAAAAATCAACAAGAAGAAAACAAACTATACAAAAGAAAAAAATGGACAAGGACAAATGATAGACTACAAATAGCCAAGCTAAAGAGCTGAAATAATAATCAACTTTACCAGTAATATACACAGCACAAACTAAAAAAAAATATTAAGACAGAGTTCTTTCCTATCATACTAGCAAGAGTGAAAAAAAGAGACTGATAATCCAGGAGTGGTGGAGGGGGAGGAGAAGGAAGGAGCGAAGGAAGGAGTGAAGGAAGGGAAGTGTTTTAACACCATTAACAGGGTATAAAATGTCCCAATACAATGCTAGTGTGTCATTCAGGTACACTATTCACAGTAACTGGAAAAACTGGCTTGATTGTTTCAGATTAAGTTCACATTCAGGCAAAGCAGGCCTGGGATCTCTCCAACCTGGTTCAGAAGAATGCATCCCAAGAATTGAGCAGATGTAGTCAACCAGCCCTGGATGGAGGAACAAAGCCTGCCTTCAAATGTCATCCACACTGAAGTCATCCCCTTCTCTAGCATTGAAGCCCAGCCCCTCTTCAAGGTCAAGATCAGGAAACCAAAATTTTATGGTGAGTATTAGGGTCAGGGTGGGAATTATGGTTGGGGTTGGACCTGAGCAAATTTGTGGTCTGGGTTTTAGGTCAAGTGTTGATACAGGATAGGTGGTAGTGGGGGTTTAGAGGGTAGATGTTAAACAGAAGTGCATGGTTTGTGGGCTTACAGTTAGGGTTTCTAGGGTAAGAGGAGATAGGGAATAGGGTTAGCATTTTAGAGTTATGGGTACACAATAGAGGTCAGGATCAGGGTCAAGCCAAGACTTCCTTAGAACTCAGCATCCCTGAGGTACTTTCCTTCACATTGTGTTGCCCTTGACTACCTTCTCTTATGACCAGCTTGGAAACCCTCCACCACTTCTCTCACATCTTCCTATGTAGCCCTCTATCACATCCCATAGGGCCTCTAATATACCTTCCACTGCTTGTGTAGCACCCTACCGCTGTTGTTCCACACCGAACAACAAAGGTTGGGTGCCCTCCCTGGACCAGCCAGGGGGGCACGGGGTCAAGCAGGATGGTGAGTGTCGACGGCTGAAAAACGCACACCAGCCGGGAGTCTGTCGAGCAGAATCTCAGTTTAATGGGGAAGTGAAACAGGTATATGAAAAGGGAGCGAGGGGAGGAGATACAGGCGGGGGCCAATCATCTTAAAGGTCAACAGCACATGCAGTATACAGCAAGGCCTGCAGGGCAGAGGTCTGCTAAGATGTAAAGCTGCTCAGGTTCATGGAAGTTGAATGAGCCAATCCTGGGCCGCCACCTTGGTGGTACCACGAGTGGGGGAGGCTTTTGCCCCGAGGGTGTTGTTATTGTGGTCACCATTTTAAGGTGTGTCCCTACATACCGCCTCCTCTCACAGTCCCTATGTAGGCTTCCCCCACCAACTCTCCCTCTGTAGCTCTCCACCAACTCCTGTCATCTCCTGTGTATTCTCCCACCACCTCCTCTCTTGGTCTAGTATTTCTCTCTCTACCAGCTCCCCTCAAGGCCCCTGAAAATCAATCCCTTCACCAGCCCCTCTATCTCTTCCTAGTTAGTCCTCCACCATGTCTTCTCTCAGACCTGTGTATCCCTGAACTCCACTGCCTCTTCACCTGTTCTCATGGGCTCCAGTTTAGTCCTCCACCACCTCCTCACATATCCTGTGTAGTTCTCCACCTACTCCTCTCATCCCCTCCTGTGTCACCCTCTACCACCTCATTCCATGGCCCCCTGTGTAGCCCTCCCACCTTCTTTATGGCCTCACATGTAGCCCTTTACCACCTGCTCTCATGCCCAAACTGCCCTTCCCATGGAAGCTTAGCCACCTCAACTCAGATGAGTGTTCCTGAGACTTTGATCTGTTCCAGAAATTATGATTCCCCATGGTTTCTAATAACTTGTACGTTTAATTGGCTTTTTAAGTATGTCCTTTAAATTTTGTAAACCCAACTTACCCAGATTCTTCAGTAATCTTTGATTTTCTTCATTTGTGTTCTGAGTACATTAAAAAGGCCAAAGCACTCACTTCTCAGAGTTGATTCTTGGCACTTTCCCCAGATAATGTAAAAACTACTTTTGTAACTCCATGGTTTTCTTCAGATATTCAAAATAGGTCACCTGCTTACTACATTGGTGTGATAAATTTGCCAAGTGAGTGTTCACCTATTTTTTGTGGACTCACCTCCTCTCTCTGAAGAGGACTGGATCAGATGGATTGGATCCCACATCACATGCTACAGGACAGCCATGGTTGTCAGGCAAAGGTCCTGGAGCCCTAGTGCTTCCTATACCAAGTGGTCCTGTGTCCAGTGTCTGACAGGGACTTAAGCATGGTGAGCCTCTGTTGGTCTGTGCCCCCTGATGCTGAGCTCTGTTGCAGGATCAGCTCCTCCTATCCAAGATACATTGCTCTCTATGTTGGGACCTGGTTTTTCCTCTGGATGAAGGTTGACTCCTAGGAGAGAACAGGGGCAGAATGAGCAAGGATGCCTTCCCAACCCCATAGGCCTCCAGCCCTGGACACCCTGTTCATTGGCTCCAAGCAGGTTACATTGAGTTCCCTAGAACATAAATACCAATGACTCCATCCTTGGGAGTTCCCTGAAGCTGCCCCTTCTGAGTGCCAGGTAACCTTTCCCATGACTTCTCCTCCTCCAGTCTCTGAAACACATTGCATTTGGAAGATTTGGGTCTGCAGGTAGCAGCATATCCATGACCATACCCAGATTATCTGTGGGGCAGTTTCAGGCCTGGTCTCCAGCACCCTTTCTCCTTGAGACTTGCTTTTTCCAGGTTTTGGGCCCTGGTACTCAAGAACCACAGCTGGGAAGATTCCTCAGTCACAGGGTTCAGTTCCATCTCCAAATGAGCCCAGACCCTCAAAGTTCCACCCTGGTATCTTCATGGTGACTGAAGAACACTCTGAGGTCCTGGGTACCTCTACCGTCTGATGACTAGGAACAATAGAGAATGGAGACAAAGCTGTAGGTGAATAGGCTGCACACGGAGTTCAGGTTTGATGTGGACTGAGTGGTGAGGTTCCAAATAAGGAAGGTGCTTCCACTGCGACTGGAACAGGGACTGAATAACCAGGGTATGTGACTGGCTTTCTGAGAATGATCCTTCACCCACAAAAGTACCTGTACTAGTAGTGCCCAAAATAAATTTTAAAATAATAAGTTAAAAGACAATTGCCAGAATGGCTCAGGGTATTTTTGAAGACACTACTGTGCAAGCAATTTGGACAGAAAGGTGGAAGCCTAAATGGGAGAGCCTGATTCCCTAAGTTCCTGCAGTGAGGACTGGTCTGAAGATAAGTTCATTAACAGATGGTCCCAGTCCTTATGGGTTGGTGGCCAGGACAGAAGCTTGTCATCTCAAGGCTCACTCTCTCCTTCTTTTCCATAAGAGATTAGGAATGCACTGGGAGAAGCCATGCTTCTGTCCAAGACCATGGCTCTGGTATGGTCACACAGCTGAGCTTTGAGTTGAGGGCTATGAGAGATTTCTAGGGAAGATAGAGAAGGGAGGCTGCAGGCCCCTCCTGTCATTTTTTCCTGGTGGAGGTGGAGAGCACACATGACAGCTGAAAGCCCAGTCATTATGGACCTTGAGGCACTCCAGAAGGGAAGCTGCAGAAGTCAGCAAAGCAGAGGTGCTGAGGGGACCCTGTGTGGGTCCACCTTGTCCACACACAGACAATACAGTCACTGTATCAACATGCTGTGGCTCCTGTCTCTGCCCTCTTTGATTTCCCCCTTTCTATTACATTATAATGTAAACCTGCATGTTGTACTCAGGGGTGTGGGTCGTGTTGTGAACCTGAAAACTTTGAAGTAAAATGACTTTTCTCCCATTTTTCTACCAAAGTGCCTTCCTGCAAACTTGTAGATTCAGAGAAAAACAAAATCCTGGCCTCCAGCCCTCCTCCTTTGCCTGTCTCACCTCACTCTTGTCACCCGCAGCTGCCCCCACATCTATGAGCTAGCTGCTGGAGCACAAGGAGATGCACAAAACACCTGCAGAAAGCAGGTAGTGCCTGTCCTTGCAGAGGGTGTGTCCTTCCATTGGCTTCTGCAGGACAATTGTGCTCTCCAGGATGGGGACCCACAGAATCCCTGCTGAGTCCTGAGGCTGGTCACAGCATGGCAACTGCAGGCACAGGTAGGCAGCAGCCTGAGGTCTGAAATTTAGGTTTAGAATAACAGGCTGGGGCGGGGTGGGGGGAGAGTGTGCAGGGAGGACAACAGTCACCACACAGGATGCTGCTTTCAGAGATCTCTGAGGTACCCCTCCACTCTGTTTACCTTCAGGAAGCTGCCCTCAGCCCACTGAATTGGAGGTATTGCTGCTGTGAGCATGGATCAACTTAAAGCAAACAGTGACCACTTCAGACCTGTGGGTCCAGGAACCTCACTGGATGCAGGCCTATCTCCAGGACTGTCAGTCTGAGTGGATGATCTCCACCCAGTCCAGGGTCCAGAATTCTGTCATAATGGACAGCATCCTCTTGATTCTGTGTTCACACTTAGTCACAGTGGACAGTGTGCACCCAGCCAACTATGTCTAGGATTCAGTCACAGTGGATGTGTCCAGGACTCTGACAGTATGCACCCAGCCAGTGGTGCCAGTCACAGTAGATAGACTACCTCATCCTATGTCCAGGACTCTGTTACCATGGACAATGTGCACCCAGCCCCGTGTGTCTGGGACTCTCAATCACAGTGGACAGGGTACATCCAGTCCTGTGTCCAGGATTCTGTCACAGTAGACAGACTCCCCATGGTGCTGTGTCCAGGACTCTTAGTCACAGCAGACAGATGTGTTCTCCTGGCACTATTTCTCCCTAGTCATACCCACAGGGTGTCCCTGCAGGTGGGTATAAAAGCCAATTCCTCTGGGAGAACTGTTGAGTGGCCTCAAGTGGGGGCAGATGTGGCTGCCTAGAAGCCAGCATTGGAATTGATGACATTGTCCATATTCTGCTTCATGTCACTTCAACTCCCGGAAACAGGGAGGTGGGAAGGTGGCAGATGGACACAGGCAGAGAAGCCAGGAGAGAAGAGGTTTGTATTAGGTTAGGCTTGAGTTTGGATGAAGACTGGGTTTAGGATGAGGCTTGGGTTCAGGGTTTACCGAGCAGGAATGAGGCCTCCACTTTCCCCTCCTTGACAAAACTGCTGCATCCAGCCTGAACCCACACCTCCTATCCTGCACCAGAGCCCTGTTGCTTCCAGTGTAGATGGGAGTAAAGTGAGTCCTGAGTCAGCTGAGTGTAGACTGAAGAAAACGAAATTCTCAGTAAGCAGGATGTAGACAGGAGAAAACCAAGGTCAGTCAGAAGAGTATAGACAAAACTGTGTGGAGTCCTCTGAGTAGAGCCTTGTGCTGATTCAGCTGAGTGTAGACAGGAGAAACCTGTGTCATGAGCCTGCTGAGTGTACATAAGAATTCAGGTGAGTATAGACAAGAGGAAGTTGTGTCCCAAGTTCCTTGAATATAGACAGGAAAAACCCATGTCCCGAGTCCCCTGAGTGTAGACAGGAGGAGAAACCTGTGTCCTGAGTCCCTCAGTGTAGGCTGGAGGGACTCTGTGTCTTAGGTACATTCAGGACCCTGGCCCTGCCAGGACTCTTCAGGCTCTGTGCCCCTGAGCTCCTCACACCTGTGAGGGGTGCTGGGCTAGGTTCTTCTACAGGGAGGCTCCTTGAGGGGCCACAGAGGCTCTCAAATGTGCTCCTCCTGCACTGGAGAGCAAACCATCCAGGTGAAGAGTACGTCCTTGTGGCTGTTTTCAGGCTATCCCGGAACGGGACTGACCCTGATGGTGCACTTAGGGACTGTGCTTAATATCATGAAGTACAGAACACGGGGTCGCCTTACGAAGAACGAATCTGCAGTAGAAGTCTCTTTACTGCAGAGCACTTCGCTGAAAGATTTAAAGGACTAGCGGGCAGCTTAGGAAAAAGTACAGAAGTCCCAGGACCAGTGGCATCCCTCTGAGGATCCTCAGAGCTACCCAGGAGAGGCAGCAAGGCAGTCAAATCCTGTCTGCGCTCCTTCAGAGTCTCGGCTCCCGGCTGCAGGCAGGTGACTAAGCGGCTGCTGCAGCGCTGGGTTTGGGGGTCTCTCTGGTGACGTTCGGAGGCTCTATCCGCCTCTCTTCAGGCCCAAGCAGTGCTCCAGGTGTCGCTCGCCAGGCCCACGCGGAGCCCCTGGGCCAGGCTTTATGCTCGCCCCGGGCGGCCCAGGGATTCCGCCACCTGGGGGCGAGGCTGTGCCCAACAGCGGACCTGGGTCCCCTGCGGGCGGGCTGAGGACCCGGCCCCTCCCCCACCGCCCCCATCCGTCCCCCCCCCCGCCCCCCCCCCCCCGCCCGCCGCCCCCCCCCCCTCTCCCCGCCGCCCCCTACTCCGCTTGCCCCCGCCCCCGCCATCCCGCCCCCTGCGCTTCCCTACTCCTCTTCCGGCCCTCCCCAAGTCTCTCCCTACTCCGTGTCTGCGGGCCACCCCCCATTCTGCCCCGGCCCTCCCAGCCAGAACCAGGCTCATAGGTCACCTCCCTGCCGCCCCCTGCTCTGCTTCCAGCCCAGCCCCTGACCCTCGGCCCCTCTACCTTCAAGCCTGCCGGCTGTCCCCCAACTCATCCCCGCAGGCTCGCCGGGTCACCTCCCGCCGCCTCCTCCTCTGGCCCTAGCCTTGCCCCCATGTCTGCTCGCTGCCCCCTACTCCACTTCCAGCCCCTCAACCTCCTCCCCAATCCCTCCCTCCTCCATGTCTGCCAACTGCCCCCCATTCTGCCCCCGCCCTCCCCGCCGGACCCAGGATCATCGGTCATCTCCCGCGGCCCCCTCCTCTGTCCCCAGCCCTCCCCTACTCCGCTTCCGGCCTGGCTTGTCGTCCTCCCCAGGCCCTCTTCTTCCATGCCTGCCGGCCGCCCCCCACTCCTCCTGGCAGGCTCACCGGGTCCACCTCCCGTCACCCCGCCCCGCTCCACAGCCTACCTCCCCACCTGCGGGCCGCCCCCGGCCCTGTCCGCTGCCTCTGATCCTCCGGTGCCCACTGCATGGCTCCACACGATCCCCTCAGGACCTGTATACTCCGCGCCCCCCTCCACCAGTTATTTGACCCTCCGCTATTCCTCCCTGCCAACACGGGCTCTTTCGGCCCATTTTCGACTCTGCTAACCCTAACCCTCTCCGTAGAAACTTGGTCCTCCTGGAAACCCGCCACGGTTCAGCCGCCCAGGGCTCTGCCTGTCGGTCTTCGGCCCTTCCGAGGTCACTCGGGTCTCTTCGTCAACTCTCGACACTTCAGCCCCTCTCGGCTCTTTCCGTGGTCCCTCGGCTTCCTCCGTAGACACTCGGTCCTCCCGGCGCCGCTCAGCTCTCTTTAGTGCAGCACCCTTCAGCCACCTCGGCCCTTCCTGTCCTTCCTTGACCCGCCCCAACTCCGCTCTTGCTGTCCATCCTCTGTCCACCTGGTGCGCATTTCAGACCCTCGTTTTATTCTGGGCCTCGGCTGAAATCGCGCCGTCTGGAAGTCTCTGATCACACGGCTGTTATTTCTTTGGCTGTCTGTCTCCGTCTGCCTGCTTCACTCAGGCACAGGAAGCCCTGGCCATCCGTGCAGGTCCCTGTGAACCCAAAAGTAGCAAGAGCCCACCCTTGATAACTGATCACCTGATACCGGGCCCCATTCCTCACCATCCCCTCTCCGCAGGTGATGTCTGCTTGCCCCAATATCTGGTCACCACCCACTGCCCCAGGTGACATGAGCGGAGCAGTCATGGTGAGCACTTGAGGGTCCGTGCATATAGGAGCCAGCCCTGTGCGCACACCAGCTGTGATGGGAATAAACAGCCCACTGCCCAGGAGGCAGCCTGGGTGCAAGAGTGACAGGGATTGCTGAGCCAGAGCAATGAGCTGCCAAGTATGGAAACAATGCTGACTTGTGCCCCTCCATTGTCTCCACTGGGGACCACTACTCTCCCCTCCCCCAATGGCCTTGCTCTCTCGGAACCCAGGTTTCCCACTACAATAAAAATATGCTTTTCTTTATTTGCATAGAAATTACTCCTCATTAAATGCCTGAGTATTGGCCCTATCCAGCAAGTATCCTCCACTACCAGGTCCTAGAGATGATTCAGCTGATCCCTGATAAGTAGAAGGCAACCAAATCAGAACTTTAATTTATGTTGTTCAAAGGAGAGAATGTTTCCTGGGCTTGTTGCTGCATTTCCTTGTCAAAAGCAGTGCTAGAAGAGAACCCTGCCTAATGAGTTTAGCAAGGACATCCCCTCCATGGTATATGATCATGTGTCTGATCAGGCTTCTTATTATTTACAATCACTGGGTGACATCTGGTCACCCTGGCCTGTCTCCATAAGGCATCCTGTTAGGCCAGTTTATCAAGAACACCCCCTCCCCAGTATCTCATCATACTCCATTTTTGATAAGGTTCCTTATCCTCTACCATCCCTTGTGATATCTGGTCACCCTGGCCTGTTTACAGCAAGCACCCTGTTAGGCCAATTTATCAAGAGCACCCTCTCCTCCATATCGAATCATCCTCCATTTCTGATCAGGCTCCTCATCCTCTGCCCTCCCTGTGTGATGTCTGCTTGCTCTGGCCTGTCTCTAGTAAGCACCCTGTTAGGAAATTTATCAAGAGCACCCCGTCCCCAGTATCATCTGATCATCCTCCATTTCTGATTAGGCTCCTTATACTCTACCATCCCTGCTGACAGCTGGTCACCCTGGCCTGTCTTCAGCAAGCAGCCTTATCAATTTATCAAGAACACCTCTCCCCAGCATATAGTGCCCTGATTAAACTCTCTTCCCTTTCTTTAATGGATAATTTTTTCTCTAATAGTGCAAGGCAGAAAATTGTCAACAAACACCAGAAGCTGAAGAGACAAGGAAGGGCCCTCCCAACAGCTTTCATAGGAGAATGACCCTGCTGGTACCCTGATTTTGGAATTCTGGCCTCTAGAAAGGTGAGACAGCAAGTTTCTGTTTTAAGACACATGTATTTCTGTTCTCTATTGTGGCGGTCCTGGGAAATGAACACAGGGGCTTTCCCTGTAGTAAAGATAACATCTGTTTCTGCCGATGTACTTTGCTAATCACATCAACATTAAAGAGACTACTCTGAATTTGAGGTTGTGGAGGAGTCATGGAGCAGTTTGGGCTTTGATCAGATGAGCAGCCAAGGAGAGTGGCCATGGCATTTGGAGGGCTGAGTTGAAAGGTCACAAGGCAGGTGGGGCTTAGAGAAGGCCAGGTATGTGGCAGGAAGGGACTTGATTCAGTTTTGAGCCCTTAATTCTCCTGCTCTGAGTCCACACCTTTCACTGCTGTGCCTACAGACATTTCTGTCTGAGATCCTTGCTCTCCGCTTAGAGAGGAGTATCAGATCCAAGACCAGAGCTGAGGTCTCCTTCTAAGGGAAACCTCACCATCTTCTAGTCCTGTTTCTGCTGGGAGAGGGAGGTCTATTCCAGCCCCCTCCGTCACACAGGAAGTGGGGCAGTGGTGGGGGAGGAAGGCCCCTGTCCAGGCTGCAGGAATGTCCCCTCTACCCTCCCTGAGCTGGGTGCAGGCTGGGCCTCGACCAAGGGGGTGCATTTTAATAGAAATATGACGTTATTTTTAAATAATCTTTTTAAGAGAGGAAGGTGATATATTTTCATTTTTGTTTTTTCATAGGAGGATTTCACTGGAGGAAGGGGGCTGCATTTCTTCCCTGACTGCACCCCAAGTGGGCATACACCCACACATGCCCACACAAATGCAGGTACACACACATTTTCAGGCACACACAGGCACATATACCCCTGCATCCATCCCAAAACATAGACACACATGCCCACGACATACCCACACACCTGTGCATCCTTCATACATGCACCCACAAGCACATCCCTGTCTGGCGTTCACCTTGGAGGCGACAGATGTTGGCAGAAACCGGGAAAAGAGCCAGGAGAAGCCAGGGAGGATCCTGGCAGCAGAGGGAGAAGTCTCACTTCCCAGGCCAGGTCTCCCCTTCCTGACCCAGCTCTGCCTCAAACCTGGATTTCTCTCCCTGCACCCAGGAATTGATTTTCCAATAATCAGAGTGAGTTCTGAACCTGCCTCCTGAGCTCTTCCCTCCTCCCTTCTCTCCTCCCTTCTCTCCTCCCTGTGCTGTTTCAGGCCTGGGTAGGAGTCCATGGAGCCAGCCCGCAGCCGACCCAGGACTGTGTCAACACCCAGAAGGAGCCTCAGAGTCCACATCTGGGAGGCTATCACACTGCTCACCTATGGCCTGGCAGCTTCCAGCATCCTCAATCCTGGAGGAAGAGTGGGCCCCGGTCCTGGCCTCCCAGGGGCCCTGTGCTCAGCAGGGTGTGTGGAGTTTGGGGAACAGCCATCTGCCTGCCCGCCACAGAGGTCTTGGCCCTATGTCCCCCACAAGACAGGCTCCCAAGAGGAAGTGACTGCCATGCCTGGGGTATCACAAGGGATGCCAGCTCCCAGCCCTCCCAGGAAACATGCAGAGCCCTGGCCCATCCCAGCCTCAGCCTCTGGCCTTTCCTGCAGACAGCAGGCCAGAGTTCCAGCAGGGAGATCCCTGAGGAGCTCGTCGGTCAGAGGGAGACTGGGTGAGGACCTCTAGGGCATTTTCCTTCCTATGCTGGACAGGCAATGGGCTCAGTCCTGAAAGTTCTAGGCCCTGACTCGTCCAGCTGCATCATTTGCATTTTGGGGACAATGGACTGAGGTCTGGAGTTGACCCTTGGCTGGGACTGGACCTCCTGGGAAAGGGCACTTGTGCAGTGGCCAGAGACACTGTGTGGATGGAGGGAGGCAGGAGGCCCCTGAGCCCCTGTACCCATCCCCTCTGGGGAGGGGCATCCACCCTCAGCATCCTGACAGCCAGCCCCTCCCCACACCCTCCTAGCTTTGTCCCAACCTCCTGAGAAGAGTGGTAGGGTTCCAGTCTGTTCTACTCTCACTCCCTGAAAGGGCCAGCTGGGCCCAGGGGACACAGCTGAGATGCCTTGAGCAGGTGGAACGTCTTCCTCTGTGCCTTTCTGGGGACCCTCCCTGCTGAGATGAGCAGGGACACCTTGGCTGTTCCAGGCTGGATGGTGAGGGGCTGGAGGAGATGTGAGGGTGGCTTTCTGGCTCCAGGACTTTGGGACGTGGGACGTGAAGGGCACACAGTCAGACCTTAGCAGCATGCTTTCAGGTGGCGGCACAAGATGCTGAGTCCTGTGGTGAGACCACGTTTAACTCTGCAAACTGCCGAGCTCCTTCTTCAGTGGAGCACCCTGTCCGTGCCCTCCAGCGGCAGGGTACGTGAATTCCTGTTTTTCCCACCGTTGATATTGCACCATGAAGATGCTATCTATCGATAGGTGCTTGGCGCCCTCTCAGTGTCTTGGGTACCTCGTCCTCAGGACGAGGGGTGCTCCAATTGTTTCCTGTGCTGCTTGCCATCTGCGTTTCTTCTCTGGTGAGATGTCCTCCAGATCATCACTCATTTTTATATGGAATGCTTGCTTTCTTATTATTATGTTTCTTACTCTACTTCAAATACAAGGCTTTTCTAGGTATGTACTTCCCAAATACCTCTCCCAGTCTGTGGCTTATCTTTTTCTTTCCTAAGTATGACTTTTTCACAGAGTAAGCATCCTTATAAGGTTCACATTATCAATTTTCTTTATGGATTTGTTTTGGAACTGTACTTAAAAACTCATCATAAAACATGTGGTCAGGCATGTTTTTTTATAGGATTTTTACAATTTTACAATCTAAATGAGTCTGTGGACTGTGTGGGTGAAGTTTTGTAATTTGTAGCTCACCTTGTCCATTTCCCCATATTTCCAGTTGTCCCATCACCATCTGTGAAGCAGAAATTCCTTTCTCCATCAAAGGCCTTTGTCCCTTTAACAAGACAACAAATACACTTACACCTGATGTTTGATACATCAATTTTTCAACATTTTCCAAGTACTTTAACACTGTGAGGAAAATGATCTGTTGAACTAGATGTACATGGGTGTGTTTGTGCTCTCCATTAGTTTCCATTCCTCTCTACTCCTTCACAGGAAAACGTTTTCTTCAGTGCTTCAGTTTTGGGACTGGTTCTGAGATCCAGATATTGAGTCCTCAGGCTTATCCTCTGGCGATCAGTGTCATCTACTCTGGGATTAGAGAATCTTCTAGGAATTGTGTATTGCACTGAATGTGCAGATCAATTTTGAAAGAATATCATCTGAACTATATTGAGTCTAACAATCCTGATCAAGAAGTATCTGTACACTTATTGATATTTATTTTTATTTCTTTCTATCCTGTTTCAAGTTTTTCTGGAAGTACAATCATACTTTAAGGACTTCAGTTTTGGGGGATGCTATTTAAGGACTTCAGTTTGGGGGATGTTATTATAAATAGAAATGCTTTAAAATTTCTTACTCTAGTTTTCAAAGTCCATAGGACATCAAAGGACCTTTGTCTATTGGCATCATACTTTGCCTCTTGCTATCTCCATCCATTCTGATCAAGGCATGGGAAGGTTGGCTATATTTTCTGCTTGATTTCTAAAATCATGACCTGGGAGAACCACAAGGGGGCGCGGGGTCACCACTGAGCCGTGAGTGGGGCGTGTCCTGCACGGTGGTCAGCAGGGAGCAACTGGAGCCACTTCTCCTGGCTCCTTTGAAGCTCCCTCTTGCCAGGACTGTGGATAATGTAGCCCACAGTTTGACTGCTCACCTGGGGGCCCAGGAGCTGCCATCCCCTTAGGACTGTCAGGAATGCTGGTTGCAGTTTGCTGGAGTCACATGAAGCTGCTCGCCCTGGTACCCTGAGGATTCTGAGCAGTGTTAGGGTAGGGTCAGTGCAAAGGCTAGAGTTAAGGTGAGCAGTTTTCCTGCTGTCTGCTGGGGATCCTGACGGCTTCTGCCACATAGAATTGTGGGTAATGTGCTGTGTTTTCCCTGTTCACCAAGGGGGGACCCCAGGACATCTGCTGGGCATTGTGGGTGATGGTTCTGAGTTTTTCCTGCTCACCTTTTCTAAGAGTCCCATGGAACCTGAAGGTCATGTGCTCACTCTGGTAACCTGAGGAGTCCCAGCAAGGTTAGGCTTAGGACAAAGGCCAGGGTATGGGTTAACATTTTGCCATCTGTCTGTTTGTTGGAGATCCTGGCAGCTTCTGCTAATTAGGGTTCTGGGTAACGTAGTTCTGAGTTTCCCATCCACCTCTGCCAGGAGTCCCATGGAAGCTGGAGGCCACATGCCTACCTTGGTGTCCTGAAGAGTGGTGCTAGGGTCAGGGAGAAACTGTGGTGGGTTTAGCATGTGCAGGTCGTCTGCTGGGATCCTGGTGCTTCTAACATTTATGATTGTAGGTATTGTAGTCCTGTGGGCAGTCCATTCACCCTGGGTGATCCCAGGAGATTCTTTCCCCTTGGGAATGTAGGCAGTGTACTCCTGCATTTCACCTGCTCACTGTTCAGGGAGGGAGAAGCCCTGGCGACTTCCATCAGCTGGCATTGTGGGTAATGTAGTTCTGAGCTTTGCCTCTGTACCTCTGCCAGGACTCCCATGGAAGCTGAAAGCCATATACCCTGGTGCCCTGAGGATTATGGCTGTGGTGTGTTTAGTGTGTGCTTGATTTGGTACTGGGGACTGAACCCAAGGGCACTTGACCACTAAGCCACATCCCCAACCCTTTTTCTTTTAATTTTGAGACAGGGTTTTTTTAAAGTTGCTTAGGGCCTCACTGAGTTGCTGGAGCCAGCTTTGAACTTGTGATCCTCCAGACTCAGTGTCCCAAGCTGCTGGGATTACAGGTGTGCAACAAGGTTTAGTGTTTTGCTGATTGTCTCCTGGGGAGCCTGGTGGTTTCTGCCACTTATAATTGTGGGTAATGTAGTCCTATGATAAGTCCACTCTCTGGGGGTGAACCTAGGAGACTCTTCCCCTTTGGGAATATGGGTAATGTAGTCCTGCATTTTGCCCACTCACTGTGAAGGGAGGACCCAGGTAACTTCTATCCCTTGGTATCATGGTTGACCGAGTTCTGAGTTTTGCCCACACATCTTGGCTATTAGTCACATGAAGCTGAAAGTCACATGCTTGGTAGCCTGAGGATTCTGAGCACTGTTAGCTCAGGGCTAAGATTAGTGCAAGGGCTAGAGTTTGGGTTAATATTTGCCCTTTGCTGACTGTCTACATGAGATCCATGAGTGGCAGAGTGAGCCTCTGCCACTTCATATTGTGGCTAATGTAGTCTGTAATGTGCCTGCTTATTGTGTGGGATCCTGGGAGAATTGGGTGCTTCCTGGCATTGGAGTGCAAGGAAAGTAAAGGGTGAAGAGTGACTGAGGGAAGCTGGGGGCAGGTGACCACTATGTTGCTGAGAGAGATTGAGGGTGGCACTGAGGTACAAGGAGAGTAAAGGACTGATAATCAGGGTCAGGTTGGAGCACAGGAATTGTTGCTTTGTGGCAAGCTCAGTTCAGTGGTCAAGAGGACAAAGGAGCTGAGCTAGGGTTAGGGAAGAGTGGCCACTAAACTGAGAAGCAGGGTCCTGGAGGCTCTTACTGTGTGGTGAGTGAGGGTGATGGGCCAGCTGCACTTTAGCTAGGTTCTGCCCAGGGAACTATTGCAAGGACCCCCTTTCCCTGCAGGATCAGAACAAGACAAGGATGTATGATGTTACCCTCAGGTTTCGTCATTGTCCCAAACCCACCTATTGCTGACCCATTAGTCCCACTCACCCACAGTCACTAATGCCAGATGACCCCCAGATCATACTCTACAGAGCCATAACGCCCAGACCTATAGCACTTACAGCACAGATCTCCTGGAGAAGACAAAGCTCAAGGCCACTGACTGCAAGGTGCAGTCATCCCCTCAGGCAGTAGGGCCATCTCTCCTGCTCGTTTCCCCTCCTTCCTGAGTTGGAGACCAAGGTGTAGAGAGGGAGGCTGGGGTGCAGGGGTGATGAACTTGACTCAGGTGGCCTGGGCTGGCTGGCTGGACGCTGTGCCTGCCTCCCTGCTTCAGGCTGTGTTGTGCTGCATGTGGACGGTTCTCTCCTCCCTCCAGTGGGTTGTGGAATGACTTTCCTTGCAGGACTTACCAACCCATGCAGCAGCAATTGCCTGAGAGTGCCTGGAGGAGGGTCCAGGGCCAAATGGAGAAGCAGCAGATGTGGGCGACAGAGGCTTGCTAAGGGTCTTGCTGAGTTGCCTCAAGCTCCCCAGTAGCTAGGACAGCAGGCATGCACTACCCACTGAAAACCTCAACTTTAAACAGTCCACATTATCAAATTTTCTTTCATGGATTTATTTTAGAGTGGTATTAAAAACACATTATGAAACACAGTCGTGAGTATTTTCTTCTTACGTTTTCAGTGTCACATTTCCAATGTAGGCCTGTGGATGGTTTTGAGTGAGTTTTGAGAATCTTATAAAGGTTTTCTATGTCCATTTCTCCCTATGGTTTCCAAATGCTCCATCGCCATCTGTGTAGCAGATGCTCCTTTCGTTGTTGAAGGTCTTTGTCCCTTTGACAGAATCACCTGCCCGTGTGTAGTGGGTGTGCTTTGGGCTCTCCACCCATCTCCATTTGTCTATTATTCCTCCACAGCATCACATTTTCTTCAGCTTTCTGACAGGTGTTGAAGTACAGATGTGAGTTCTTCATTTGGCCCTCTGTAGTCTGTGTCACCTATTCTAGGTTCAGAAATGGTTTGCTGAAAAACTGAATATGATTGCATTGAATCTGCAGCTCAAGTTTGAGAGAATTTCATCTTAACTATGTGGAGACCCGAAAAAGGAGTATCTCTGCATTTATTTATATTTTGTTTGATTTATTTCAATTGTGTTTCAAGGTTTTCTGAAAGTGCATAGTAATTTAAAACTTATATTTTAAGTTTTCAATTTTGGGATGCTATTGTAAATGAAATTGTTTACTTTTTTTCTTCTTGTTTTTAAATTACAATTTTTCGTATACATTATTGCTGATAGATAAGAAGTCAATTGACTCTTGCCTATCAACCATGCATTTTACTTTTTGTTATCTTTATCCATTATGATCAAACATGGGATGGTGGATTCTATTGCTGTTTGATTTCCAAAATTACGGCTTAGAAAAATCAGAACATTGATCTCAGAACTGCACCAGGACTGCCACAAGGGGGCGCGGGCCCTGCTGAGCAGTGAGCCCTGAGCATCTTCAGCGGCCACAGCGACCAGCAGGGGGTGCTCGGAGGAACTTTTTCTGATACCCTTGGATCATCTGCTTGCCAGAAGTGGGTGTCCTGTGCCCACAGCAAGCTTCCTTCTCAGGACTCACCTGGGACATGCCACGGCTGGGGACACATGGGGTCTATGTCCACAGTGAGGTAACCCTCACCCAGACCTTCAAGACCTGCCCTAACCCTCACCTTTGTGATCCACCAGGGGAGAGACCATGGCTGTGGACACCTTGGGCTATGACTGGTGACAAAAGTTTCCTTCACTTTGGGAACCACACAGGGAGATGTGGCTGGGGACACCTGGGGGCCATGTCCACAGTGAAGTAACCCTAACCCTAACCGTGGGACACACCTAGGAAGAGACCAAGGCTGAAGTCACCTTGGAACCATGACTCTTGTGGCAGAGACCCCTTGGTACCCCCCCAGGGAGATGCCTTGGCTGGAGACCATGTGTGTTCTTCTTGGCATCGACACTGTGGTCTGGGGATAACTGAGGTCAGTCTGAGGAAAAGGTGGTGAAGAATGAGGAAAACCCTATTCACTACCCCACATGCTGAGGAAGAACTCTGCTGTGCTTTTTACTTTTGTACATGATATTTTAGTGGGACTTAATTTTATAAAACTTTCCCTTGTTGAGACTTTGGCTGCTATTGCCATAGTGTCCTAAAGTACATTTTATGGGGAGAAATCCCAGGCGATTGAAAGGAGAAACACTAAGACACAACCTCTAGATAGTGCAGGGGGCTGGGGTTGTGACTCAGTGGTAGAGCGCTTGCCTAGCATGTGTGAGGCACTGGGTTCAATTCTCAGCACCAGATATAAGTAAATGAATAAAGCAGACATCCATCAACATCTAAAAATGATTTTTAAAAAGATAGTGTATGGGGTTCCCAGCGCCTGGATCCTCACTAGTGCCTGAGGGGATGGGCTAATGTCACCTCATTGTTTTCATTTATTTTTATGGCTCACTTTTTTCAGTGTTAAAGTGACTTAAAAAATATTGAGAAGGTGATGTATCAATGTGATAATAATATTGTGGCTCCATTGAAACGACCTTTCCACTGTGTGACTGAGTTTTATGGACAATACCAGGGATTTCTGGGTAAGTCTACACACAGTGGGGTGGGCTGTCTGAAAATTCCCAGAAGCCACTGGTGCAAACTGTGCCAGACCACACTGTCCAGAATCCCTCGAGTGCCTGGGAAAACGGCTCCCACAGTCCTGTGGTCAGGGCTGGGCAGGCAGTCACTGAGCTACACTACCCACAGTCCTTAGGATACTGGGAAAGCGCATGACCTGAACTTCCATGGCTTCCACAGGTGAGGGCTGAGCAGAACACCAGACTTCACTGGTACAATCCTCAGGGTTCTCTGGGTGTCCATGTGGCATGCATCTCCCAGCCTCTGGGGTGAGGGATGCATGGGCAGAGATGACAATAGATGACACTAACCATGAACCTCGGGTGCCTGCAGCTCCAAGAGGTCTCTGCAAAGAGGACTGGACTTCACCGCTTAGAGGTCCCAAGCTTACCCATGTGAATGTGCAGCCTGCAGCTCCCATGGCCATCCATGGTGAGTGCAGTACAGGCAGAATACTGCACTGCTCAGGATACCTGGGGATGTCTGGAGGAAAATGTGCAGACTGCACCTCCAATAGTCCTCTATGGTGAGCTGCACGGGTAGGTCACTGGAACATAGTACTAAGAACTTTCAGGGTGCCTGGGCAAGCATGCAATCTGCAGTTTACAGAAACATCTGGCAGAAGTGTGTGGGGGAAAAACACTGGACTACCTTAGCCACAATTCTCAGGGGTAGCAGATGCTCACATGAGTGCTCCCCAATGTTAGCTAGGAAAATGTGGGACTACATTACCCACAATCCTCAGGGGTGGGGATGGGAAGCTCATAGGAATGCCCCCCACCATGAGCTGTAATAATGTGGGACTACATTACCCACAATTCTTGGGGGAAGCAGAAATCACAGGCATCCCCTACCTCCTGTGACCTGGTAAAACACGGGACTAAATTATTCACAATCCTGAGGTGGTAGAAGCTCCCAGGTTCCCCCACAGAGAGTCAGCAAAATGCAGGACTATATTACCTTTAGTCTTCAAGGGCAGGAGCCCTCTTTCTCCCCCACTCCCACCTTATGAGCAGGCAAAATGCTGGACTACATTATCCACAATCCTGGGAGAGAGAGGTGGAAGTGCACAGAATCAACCCCTCTAAGTTATAAAATACATGGGACTTAATTACCCACAATCCTAATGGGGCAGAAGTACCCTGGGTTCTGCACAAAGAACCAGCAAAATACTGGACTACACTACCCACAATCCACAGGGTGGGGTGGGGGGCCGCTCACAGGTGTGCCCCCCACCCTAAACTGGTAAAATGCTGGACTACATTACCCACAGCCCTCAGGGGCAGAAGGTTGCAGGAAAATTCCTTTCACCACTTCCCACTAGTGGGCAAAATTCTGGACTAAATGACCTACAATCTTTAGGGAGTTTAAACTCCCAGGATCCTTCATGAAGAGCCACCAAAATTCAGGACTATCAGGATTAGAATTAGGGTTTGGGTTTGGCTGGCTCCCCATGGGGGATTCTGGGACCTTCCTCACCCTAAGGATTATGGTTCATGTAGTCCTGAATTTTACCCCCACACTTCTGCCAGGAGACACACAGAAGCTAAGTGCTACTTGTTTGCCCTCATATTCTGAGGATTCTTAGTAATTTTATGTTACGGGAAGGCAAAGATTAGCTGCAGGGCTAAGGTTAGTGACATTGAAATCAAGGAGTTTCCTTGCATTTCTGCCACTAAGGACCATGGGTAGTATAGTCCCAGGTTTACCACGCACCCTGAACATCCTGGAAACTTCCTCCCCCTTAGGATTATGGGTAATGTAGTCCCAATATTTACTGCTCACTGCTTGGTACTCTAGGAGCTCCTCCTCTAAGGATTGTGGATGAAATAGTGATGGGCTTACAGCTCACTTTGTGGAATTCTGGGAACTTCCTCCCTCCCTTGGAATTGTGGGGAATGTACTCCTACATTTTACACTAACTGGGGAATTGTGAGAGACTCCTCCCCATTAGAACTGTGGGTAATGTAGTCCCATGAGTTGTTCTTTCCCTTCAAAGGATCCTGGGAATGTCTTCCCCCTTAGGATTATGGGCAATGTAGTCCCAAAATTTACCTGCTCACCCCTTGGTATTCTGGGAGCCCCTCTGCTGGAGTCCGGCCCTAGGGTCATGGTGCTCTCTGGTGAGTGGGATGGTGTCGGCGAGGTGGAGAACAAAGCAACACAGACTCAGTGATCTGAGGCTAAGTTCTGTTCTAACTTTATTTTTTCCACACACCATTTTTATATGTTAACTTCTAGCTTGAGTACAATATCTTGAGGACACACAAAAGGAAACTGATGCAGACTACAAGACAATAGGCAAAATGTATTAGCGGATTAAATATTATCAACTCTTCATAATGTTTTTATGTATTCTTCTATATAATCTTTAACAAGTTCTACTTTCTATATTACTGGAAACATCGTGCACAGAAGCCATTTCTATGAACAACATAAGCTTACACTATGTGATTAAAAACTAGATTAACAGGAACAATAGGGAGTTTCTTTCTGAGGTTTCTCTGGATCGTTGAATAACTTAGCTGCTTTAGACCAATTAGGAGCGGTACACCTCCTACTTTTGCCCAGTAAACATTAGCCAGTCCTGCCCAAGAAAGCTGTTCAGAGCAACTAAGCAAACACCAGCGTTTTACATATTTTAAATATTCTAAAAAGGGGAGATGAGCTTTCCATGTACATTTTTCATTATAATATACTTGATGCCAACCAAAGTGTATTCTGCCAGTGGGAGATAAAGGGGGTCTAAATCTAAGGGACCAGAAGCTGGTTTCCTAGGAGGATACCATAGTTTTCCATTAACCAAATAAGCATTACCAAATGATATCTGAATAGTTGGGACTATTTTTCTAGCCTTAACAACTTTGTTTGTGACTTGTTTGTCTGGAGTTAAGGTGGGAACAACGTGTCTTTCTGCCCTAGGTCATCTGGGAGTAGTCACCATCCGCAGTGCCAATTAGCATAAGTTGCTGGAAATGAGCATAGCATTTTTTCCTAGTTATACTTTTATCACCCCAGAACAAGGGCCTTTCTTGGTTATATCCAGTATGATTAGCTGTTTGATTCTTGTGTTCTAAATCCCCTAAGACCCTAAAATTCCCAGAAATCCAATATAATATTATTCCCAAGCATAGGCAAATTAAACGAGACAATGGGAAACAGCGGCCCCAATTCCCAGGAAGATGAGACCTTGCAAACATCTTTATAATTCAGTGGAATCCTTGTCAAGCACTGAGGGGAATTGAAGAGGGCACAGCACCCCTCCTCTAAGGATTGTGGGTGAAATAGTCATGGATTTACAGCTCATTTTGAGGAACTCTGGGAACTTTCTGTGCCCCATAGAATTATGGGTTATGTGGTCCCATGTTTTTCCACTGTGAGGAATTGTGGGCACTTCCTCCCCTGTTAGAATTGTGGGTAATGTAGTTTCATGATTTATCTTTGCTGTGCAAAGGATCCTGGGAACATCTTCCTGATTGGGATTATGGGTAACATTATGGTCCTAACATTTGCCTGCTTACTGCTGGGTATTCTGGGAGTCTCCTACTTAATGACTGTGGGTAATGTAGTCCCCTGGCATGCCCTAGCCATGCAAAGGATTCTGGGAAGTTCCTACCCATAGACTTGTGGTCATGTAGTTCTATGATGTATTTCCTCTGTACAAAAACTCCTAGTAACTTCCTTTCCATAGGATTATGAATGAAATAGTTCCAACATTTGTCTGTGTTGTACCCCGTGGCTTGGGACCCCCAAGAAGACCACCAGAGACCTCAATCAATGCAAGCAACAAAGAGTCATTTATTAACAAGCTCGAGCTTGGACCTCCGCGCACTCGGCAACCGGTGACGCTAAGAGGCCCTGAGCTCAGATTTAGCAGGGTTTTTATAATAAAAGATAAGCAGGTTTGCGGTGTTCTTTTGGGTTGGTATGTCAGCAAAGTTTGCTTTGGGGCCAGTCTGACTGCTAGAGGACGGGTGGTTCTGCGGATAAGATAAGGGAGGGAACATTCTGCAGTTTTTGCTTTTTTTTTTTTTCTTTTTGCAAGCACAGAGAGAAGTCTGAGAAAAACCTCTTATCTGCACAAGCGCAACCATTTTCTATCTTTTTAGTCTGCTTACCACTGGGTATTCTTTGGGCTTCCTCCGCTAAGGATGGTGGTGAAGTAGTCATGTGCTTACCACTCACTTTGGGGACTCCTGGGAACTTCCCCCCCATAGAATTGTGGGTAATGTAGTCCCATGATTTATCCTCTGCATTCAAAGGATACTGGGAACTTCCCCCGCCTTAGGGTTATGGGTAACATAATCCCAACATGTGCCAATTCGCTCCTTGGTATTTTGGGAATTTCCTCCCTTAAGTATTGTGGGTGAAATAGTGAAGGGCTTACCGCTCACTTTGGGGAATTCTGGGAAGTTCCTCCCCCATAGAATTGCGGGTCATGTAGTCCCACATTTTGCATTAACTGTGGGGAACAGGGGGAGAGTCCTCCCTGTTGGAATTGTGGGTAATGTAGTCTCATGGTTTGTCCTCGCAAAAGGATCCTGGTAACTTCCTTTCCTTAGGATTAAGGAAATGTACTCCCAACATTTGCTCACTCTCCACTAGGTATTCTGGGAGCCTCCTTGGCATTGTGGGCTATGTAATACCAGATTTTGCCTGCTTATTGCAAGAGATCCTGGGAAATGACTCATGTTAGAATTATGGAAAATAAATTCCATGATTTGCTTGCTCACTGCGGGCTGTCCTGTGAGACTCTTACCCAAAGGATTATGGGTTATATAATCTAAGGTTTACTACTCATCTGGGGGAATCCTGGGAACTTCCAGCCTATATAATTGTGGGTAATGTCGTTCTAGATGTAACCATCTGGTGGGCGGTGGATACTGAGAACTTCCTCCCTTGTAGGATCATGGGTAATGTTGTCCCAGGTTTTCTCAGATAGCTGCAGGGACTCATAGGAGTTACTCATCTCAGAATTGTGGGTAATGTAGTCTTGGGTTTATCACTCACTGTAGGATTCTGGGAGATTTCTCATCCTTAGAGGTTTTAAAAGTGTAGTCTCAGGTTTACCACAGGTCCAGGGGTCCCTAGGAAATCCTCACCTTAGGGTTATGCATAACATACGCCCCTCATTTTCTTGATCACCATCAGCTATCCTGGGAGCTGTCTTCTTTTTTGGGATTGTGGGTAATGTAGTCCCAGGTTTTGCCTGCTCACTTCAGGGAACTGGATTTGCTACCCCAGTTAATCTGTAGGTGATGTATTCCTGGGCTCACCACTCATGTCAGATGATCCTGGGAACTTCCTCCCATTAGGTCTTTGGATAATGTAGCACCACAATTGGTCTCCTTGGCACTGGGTACCTTGGGATCTTGCCCCCTTTAAAGTTTTGGGTTATGTAGTCCCAAGTTTAACCTCATCACTTCAGGGAATCTTGGGAGTTCCTGCACTTATTAGGATTGTGGGTAAACTGGTGTCACAGTAAGAGATTTTGGGAACTCCCTTTCTTAAGAATTATGGATAATTTAGTCCTGGGTTTAACCTCAACGACCATAGGACTATGGACAATGCAATATTCAAAACTACCACCTAGCTGCAGAGAAGTCAAGGAACTAACTCCCTAAGTATTATAGGCAATGTAGCTCAACAATTGGTAATGCTAACTGCAGAGTTAGGGCTAGGGGTTAAAGGGTTAGGGTTAGAGTCAATAAAGTGTGTTCTATGATACTGGGACTCACAGCGTTGTTTAAATCTGCATGAAGAACTGCAGAATTCAGGCCCTGTTGATTTTAGCACTCCCAGAGTTGTTGTGAAGTATGTATAATGCAGAACAAGGTATCTATTACAGGCAGTTGTACCAGCTCTTAAATTCTGTGAAGAACAACAAAACTGGTGTTTTTTAAAAATATTTTTTAGTTCTCTATGGACCTTTATTTTGTTTATTTTTAGGGTTAGGATGAGGGTTAGGGTTAGGGTTAGGGTTAGGGTTAGAGGGTTAGGGTTAGGGTTAGGGTTAGGGTTAGGGTTAGGGGTTAGGGTTAG
>JAJEJO010004146.1:10463-87232 GCA_020662805.1 Glaucomys volans
CACCACATTACCATCACCATCACCATCACCACCGTCACCACTATCATCATCACCATCACCATCATCACCACCATCATCACCATCACCATCATCACCATCATCATCATCACCATCACCATCATCACCACCATCATTACCATTACCATCACCATCATCATCATCACCATCACCACCATCACCACTATCATCATCATCATCACCACATTACCATCACCATCACCATCACCACCATCACCACTATCATCATCACCATCATCATCACCACCATTACCACCATCACCATCATCATCACCACCATCATCATCATCATGGAGCTCTCATTTTGTTCATTTGTATCTTTTAAAAATACCTTGTAATTGCCTTCTTTTTAAATCCAAGAACTATTAAAAAGCACATTTTAAAGTTTGTTCTTTTATTTTGTCACTGTTTTATTAACTGATCATTAATTTCTACATTGTCAGCGATTGAGGTTTGTATGATTTCTGTTACTGACAGTTTTAAAACGTTCTTGTGGTTCAATACACAGCCAATTTCTGTGAACGTTCTACATATATATTTAATGGATCTGCAATTTCCTTTTTAATAACTCTTTTTTGGAGGGGAGAATAACAATACGGTCATAGGGGAAGAATTCCTAAATTTCAACAAGGGGCTCTTCACTTATCCATTCTGCTCTTTGACCAATCTACTGAAATTTTCGTACAACCAAACACATTTTGCTCTCCAAGGACTCCCTTCTTGACACCGTGCCTAATTCTGCCCGACCCTAACTGTACTTGTTGTGATACCTGCTGCTTTCCTCCACTTCCTTCGCCTCCTCAGGTGTCGCTGTTTGCCTTTCTCACACGGTGAAGACATTCTGTGATTCTTGGTGTGATGCTCACGGGATTTTTTGAGGATCCTGAAAGCTCATCCGTGAGTAGCTTTATGTTCTCTGCTGTCTGCATGAGGTGGGGACAGATGGCCGTGGGTGTGGCCACTGACTCCTCTTTGGGGAGGGGGTCCCAGTTTGTCTCCTGACATCTTCCTGGACACTGCTTTGATCCCCCAGCCCAAGCAGTGCCTCTGGACTCACCCACATGGGCACTGGCATGAACCCAGCCCATAGCAGAGATGAGAACCTGCCCACTGGGGGGGCAGTGGGGGGGACCACTATAAATTAGCCTTCCTAGGTCCCTGGGCCCTCTGCTCCTTCATCACTGCCTCCACGCCAGCACCACGGGAGCAGAAGTTAACACTTGCACAACAGATCTGGCAGGTGTACAGTTTGATCCTGCTGGGCTTCCATCCTCAGAAGATCAGGATAATTTGTCACAGATAGAGGGTGATCTAAAGGCAAACACAGGGAAACAAACAAGCTGACGTGATTAAATTCCAGCTGGTGTCGAGGCCTGTCCTTGGTTTGTTGATATAGGAGATTAGTAAGTATTAGAGAGATGTTAAACATATTATCACCAAATCCAAGATTTTCTGCTTGACCTCAATAGCAGCTTTGAAATAGAATAGAAAAAGAAATACTTTTTTTTTGGTACCAAGGATTAAACTCAGGGGCACTAGACCACTGAGCCACATCCCCAGCCCATTTTTGTATTTTATTTAGAGACAGGGTCTCACTGATTTGGTTAGGCCCTCACTAATTTGCTGAGGCTGGCTTTGAACTCGCGATCCTCCTGCCTCAGCCTCCCGAGCCGCTGGGATTACAGGTGTGCGTCACCGTGCCCGGCAGAAATACCTTTCTTAATATGTAAGTCAATATTATTTAATGCTGCATCTGGAAACCACCTAAAAACTGCCTCCCATACCTTAGGAAATACAGACTAAGGGGCTTAATACTTAAAAAAACTAAATTTAAAAAGTGGCCATTAAGAGAATATCAAATGACACCTCGGCACCCTAAGTTAGTAATCATGGTAGTTCTGCCTTCCATTTCCGCTCCGAAGGAAGCCTTGTTGGCATTCCCTCCCGTCTCTAGATTCAGAAAGACACTCGGTTTTTCTGGTGGTTCTTTTAGCAGAAGGCCTGGTAACGGGCAGCTTGGGTGACAATGGAGGTTCCTCTGATGCCCAGTCCTGCCCCTTGGGTCTCACCTCTGTTGCAGACCCAGTCATTGGATGCATTTCGGGATTGCATGGTGTATAATTCTCAAGTTCATGTCCGATGCAGAGGGTCGCACAGCTTCAGCTCTGCTGGTGTCTAAGAAGCACTTGGCTCCCAGGCTGATGTGCAGGAGTCTTGTTCTCAATAAACACATTTTCCTCCGCTTTCTTTTCTTCTCCCAAGAGTGCGCAGAAAAAATCCTCACTCACAGAGCTTTCCATCCCTTCTTTCTCTGCCCAAACACCAACAATCTCCAACAAGAGTGACTTGTAATTCCATTTCCTGGGAATCAAATTTTAAAAAAAAATTACCAGAGAGGTACACAAAATCAAATCTGCAATCAGGTAAAGGAGGAGTGTGGGATTAATGAGTTGGGGTTATTTTTATCATGTTTTTTCACTCAAATGTTTTTTCTATATATATATATATATAAATAACACCATCCAGAGATCTTCTGTTTCTCAATTCAGTGGACCACAAACAAAAGAAAGCTACTCTTGAATGGAGGGTAGGTGTGGGGTCCCAAGTGCCATAACCCACTTTAGGCAAATCAAAGTCTTCAATAGCCTGGCCCAGTGCCAGTGGCTTGCTACCACTGGCTCCTTGTTTCAGTGGGCTGTTTAGAACAGACAAATAAACAAGCAGCGGGTTAAGGAAACCCCAACTTACTAATCAATCACATGCAGGTGTTTATAGGTTTCCTCTGTTTTAATGAATCAGACTTGGACCTGTGCCATCCCAGGAGTGGATGACTTAGACACTAAAGAACAACTGATGGCGTAGCAATAGTGTTTCAGAGAAATGCTCCCTAGTTTCTGTTCCAGAACCATCCAAGGAAGTCCTGGTCACTCCAGGGCCTACTAGGCACATGCTTAACTGCTGAGTCTCCATATTCACAAAAGTCAGATTTAGGGGTCCTTAGATACCACGGTTAGAGGAGCAGATTGACAATTTCCTCTATGAAGCCAACTCTTAAGTGCCACCTATTTTTAGGCAGAGAAGCACATTCTCAGTTGGTCTGTTTGGATGTCGATGTCGATGATTAAAGATTGCCTTGTGGACTTGCTTGGTTTTGGAGCGACTTGGGCCTGGCTTTGGCCGTAGTCATCCTGCTCTGGTGGCCATGCTTCTGAGTCAGACGTAGTGACTGCTCTCCTGGGGCAGACAGGAACCATCGGCCATTCTAGGACCCTCTCCACCTCACAGTTCAGTCATCAGCTGTGACTCCAAAGTTCAGAACTTACCACTGCTGGCCCTCGGGTCAGGAGGAAAGGACCTCTCACCCACTTCAACTGTTTTATTTCCATCTACAGAAGAGCTGGTCCCATATTGTGGATTCCTGGGGGGAGAGGTGGCTGTGGGGGAGGAGGGCTTGAAGTGGTGAGCTAAGTATAGCCTTCCCATATGTTCTGTGGAGTTCGGCGAGGAATCTGTGCTGTTATGGTAACACCCTAAGAACCAGAAAACAAGCAAGAATAATCAATTTTCTCCCCCAGGCTCTGTGCTGCTGCCCACCTCTTTGGTCCTAGCATGGTGGGGAGCCCGCACTTGGGAAGACCCCTTCTCTCTGCCTTGGGCCCTGAGCCTGGGCAGTCCTGCTGGAACTCTGCCTTTCTCTGGGAGGGCAGGATGGCACCTTCCAGACACGGGGGGCAGTCGGAACGGGGAGCGCTGCTGCGGTGGCGCGCCAAGTGTGAAGTGCTGCCCGCGGCCCTTGCAAGCACCCAGCAAAACAAACAAAAGCATCTTGTTGCACACACAGTGTCTAAGCAAACATCTCACCAACACACCACAATAATCCCCCCAAATATAAACAACAAATCACCCCCCGTCAGAGCCTGACTCACTGAATAAGCGGAATGAATGAAACCGTAACTCCGCGTGTCCGCAGCTTCTCGGGAGGGCTGAGTGTGGTAGGTGTCGCGTGTGATTTCCACAGAGGAACCAAAACAGCCCCAACCGCTGGGCCTCTCTCCTAATCAAAATGAAGCAGACCCCCAGTTCCCAAATCGGCTAGCACAGGCTCCACGATACAGGTCATGTTTCCTTCCCTTCTGCTGCTCCTGCTGCCCCAAGAGGAGCTGGCATCGGAACTTGGGGTCCAAGGACCGTGACTTCCAGGCCCCTCAGCACTGCTCCATCCGGGCTGTTGCAGAGGACACGTGGGTTCCCAAGGAAGGGACAAGGCTGCTCCTTCTCCATGTTGCAAGCAGCTCCTTGCTGGGTTGCACGTGGCCAGGGCAGAGAGGAGCCTGCTCTTCTGGAGATGGCAGTTGCTCCACAGGCCAGAAAAGAAACACTGAGCCATCCTGGACCTTCTCCTGCCGTCTGTAACCCCTTCTAAAACTCCACGGCTGGTATCAGCCATGAGCCGTGTATCCAACAAATGCCACTGTGGTTTCAAAGGGGACTGAGCTTCTCAATGTCATCCTTGGGGGAAATCTTCTTGCTCCTCAAAAGAATATTTCACAACATTGGTGACATCCTAAATCTTTCAGGGAAGGATTTGGCTTCGCTGACACTCAGCAGCCTGGGAGTTCGGTCTCTCAGTCAATCAGGACAGCTTGTGTCAAAGCTGACGCGGTTTGCCAACTGTGCTACCACTCAGCCCAAACACAGCCCTGCCTTCCCGCTCCCCTCCCAGTGGCTCCTTTTGGGATGGGTGTGCCGCCACACTCTGTGTGTCCCATCATGCACGCTGAAAGCCACGCCAAAGGCTCACGCACTCACTCGTCATTCAGAGACTATCTGTTGAGCCCTCCATCTGTGGTCAGCACTCTGCTGGGCCCTGGGGTGCAAGGGTGGGCAACAGGGACCCGTCCCTTGCTCACAGTGCATCCAGATCAGACTGTCAGACGGCAGAGTGCAGCCCCCCCACTTATAGCAGCCCAGGCTAAGCTAAGGATGCCAAGTACGTGCGGATCCGGCGATGATGCTTGGAAAGGTCATAATTATAATTAGAGTAAGCCGTGATCAGGGAGAGAAGATAAATGTCATAGCAACGTGTTTAATATCAGATACATATTATATTACAGAACAATTATGAATTTGTTTCTTGTATACATTAAAATTTGGATACATGTAAAGGCAAAAGCTGAGCTTAATTTTTTGTCTGTTGGGTAAGGAATTGATTTTAATTCTTTCTCTGCTAATTAGAAGAAAATTAGAAAAACAAACTACTTACTAATGCACTAAATACATTTTGATTACTTATGGATATAAGCAGTTATTTTGGCTTCATTTATTTATTTACTGAAGACCTAATGATAGGTAAAATGAAGAATTAATAGTCTAACAGGGAGGGATGATAGGTTTATTCAGCAGATGGAGTGAGGTCTGCGATTTCCCCGCCTCACATCTGGGGACTCGGAGTTACAGGTCTGCGCTCGGTGCTGCCAGGCAGTGCGCATCCTCAGGGGCGCAGCGAGGGACCAGGCTGGGAGCCCAGGAGAGCAGTTGCAGACAGGTTCTGTTCACCGTGTGGGAGGGGCAGAGGGAGGTCCCTAGCACACAGCTGAGCTCGGTGGCTCAGTTCTGAGTAGCTCAGGAAGAGGATGGGATGCAATGATGTTTGAAGGGGGATCAGGCAGCAGAAGAATTTTCTTTTCTTAAAACAACGCAAATGTATTGTAGTTTTGCAGGAAGGCCAGAAGTCCACACTAGGTCTCGCTGGACAAAAATCACAGTGTTAGCAGGGCTGCTGTTCTCTCTGGTGGCTCCAGGGAAAGGCCATTTGCTCTCCCTGTCCCACTTCTGCAGGCAGCCTGGGGGTGTGGCCCCTTCCTTCACCTGCAGAGCCAGCAGTGCTGAGCCAAGCCCGCTCACACCCTGTCTCTGGTTCTGTCTCCTAAGTCCCTCCCCTTCCGCTCTATGTTTTAGGGTTTCCTTCCTTCCTTCCTTCTTCCATCCCTCCTTTTCCTCCTAACATGGGAAAGGGTGATGTTCACAGACCAAGGCAAAGAAGGGGATGGAAATCACCAGGGCTCTCATAGGACAGGAGAAGTGTGAGAGGCTGTCAAGTGTTGGGCGAGTGTGCGCCTGGAAAGGGGCACCTCTGGTGGGGTCACATGGTGCATGGCGGGCTGGGAAGAGATGAGAGGAACTTCAGAGGGGAGAGGGGCCGCCTGGAACAGCTGCTTTATGTAGAGGTGGAGGTGGGTCTTCGATGGAGAATAAGGTGCCTGAGATGGGAAGTGGGCACTGTTCAGGGAAGGCCACACGGGATGAAGCTGGAGGAGGCTCAGAAGGAGGCTCAGAGACAGAGAGATGGTCTGGATTCCTGGAGGGTTCAACGTCCTTCTTCAGGATTTTCTCAGCTGGGCTCAGCAGCTCCAGAGTGGGCAGGAGAAATGATAAAAGTGGAGTGAAAACCGCCCTGCGGGGATGTTGGGAGATGTGCAGGAGGAGGCTGGGCGAGGCTCCCGAGGTCCCTGAGGCCCCTGCAAGTCTCCTAGGGAGCCCAGCTAGAATCACTGGTTCCTGGGTCCACTGGACCAGCCAAGGCAGGACCAGCTTCATCATTTTAACAAAGCTCCCCAGGTAGTGCCAGGGTCAGCCAGGGCTGGGCACTGCTGGTGGGATGCAAAGAAATTATATTCGAAGGGACTGAAACCAGGGTCTCAAAGAGACATGGGCAGGGCTGGAGTCATAGCTCATTGGTGGAGCGCTTGCCTAGTACATGTGAGGCACCGTGAGCTCCACATAAAAGTAAATAAATGAAGGTATTTGTGTCCATCTGCAACTAAAAATTAAAAAAGAGAGAGATCTGCACGTCCACAACATTGCAGCACTGTAGTCATGATGTGGAAACCCCCTAAATGTCCACCAGTGGACGAGCAGAGAGAGACCATGGATGGACACACGGTGAGAAACTAGTCAGCCTGCAAAGGGAAGAAACTTCTGTGATAGGCAACAGCATGTGCGGACTTTGCAGGCAGATGTTAAGCAGAATAAATGGAAATGGAAGGACAAATTTTGTCCAATTCTGCTTATACAAGGTTTTTAAAATAGTCAAATTCATAAGACCAAAGACTACAATAGTGGTTCTGAGGGGCTGGGTCATAAGCAAGATGTTTCATTTAAATAAGATGAGTCAGCTCCACAGAGCCGATAGCCAACGACAATATACTGTGCACTTAGAATCCAGGAGGCCAGATCTCAGGGTAAGTGTTCTTACAGTCACCAGAAAATACACCGGGGCTCTTGAAGGCTGGAAGGGGACCGAGGGTGAGAGGGAGGGTGACAGGGATGTTTCTGAAGAAGGCTAGAGCCAACCTGCATGGGAGGTGGGAGGAGAGAGGAGGGGGGACCAGAGCTGGTACCATGGTGGGTCACAATATGTGGAGCAGATTGCAGAAATGAGACAGGATTTTAAAAAGTCATACTTGTGAAGTTGTTTGGAACTTAGATGTGGGTATCAAAGTCAAGCCTCATTTGGCCATTCATTCAATGAATCGCCTATGTAGCAGTAACGTGTAAACATTAGGAAAGTCTTAGGAACTCAGGCTGTGAGCGGAACCTGCCATCCCAGAAGCTCACTCAGGTCCTGACCTGGGCACTGGTCAGTGTGCACAGAGAATGGGAGGAGCCCAGTGAGCAGGAAGGCCCCAGGGGTGAGAGGACACCAGGACAGTGCCAGGTTCCCAGGCCCACAGGGTGGCAGTGTTTGGGGACAACAGAAAGACTTCCTCCTCTGCTCCACCTCCAACACCAGCATGCAGCACCCTGCCCAACATACAGGGCCTTATTGCAAGGGATGGCCAAAAGAGCATTCCAGAAGGTCTTTGCAAGGGGCGGGTGTGGCTGCTGGTCTTGGCTTACTGGCTGGGAGCAAAGCTTTGGTACCCAGCCCAGTTACTTACTATCTTTATTACCTTGGGCAAGCTGCTTCCAAACTACCTGGACGATTCTAACAGCCAGTCAGTGAGGCCTGAGGGTGACCCTTCTGTGTCCCTTCTAGATGGAGCGATGACTGTAGAGACTCTGCCGTTAAGTTGTCATGAAATCAGGTGCCTAGTTACAACGCCTATGTGCCCACAGTAGAGCCTGCTGCTTCCTGGAGAATAGAGGAATGTTAGGTTGGCAGTGGGCCTGGTGTGACCTCGCCCCTTCTTCCTTTGCTAAGAGAAGATCTGGTCATTTCCCACCAGCCCCAGCTGCAGCTAGCATTAGCCCTCCTCTGAGCTCCTCACAGCCCTGGCATGCCTCCTGGCACCTGCCCAAGCTTCATCTTCCTCCCAGGCTTCAAGAGCCTGGGTTCCATGTCCATTCAAGTCACATTTAGCACAGAAATTAGCATGCTTCTCTCTCTCTCTCTCTCTCTCTCTTTTTCTGTCTCTCTCTCTCTCTCTCTCTCTCTCTCTCTCTCTGAGTTCTCTCTCTTTCATGGGCCCCCAGGAGTGGTTTAGTGCATTAAAGGAGTCAGTGCACTAATGAATGTTTTCTAAACAGCCAACCACTAAACCAGTGTTTGCAGATCTGGGCATTTTTAACCATCTGGTTTTTAACAAAGTGGACGCTACCCTTCCAGCAAGCAGCAACTAGCCATTTGGTTTCCCAAGCTGCAGCAGTAAGTAAAAAAGTGCCTGCAAAGACGACAACATTTTACTAAGGTTGTATTTGTGGGAAAGAACTCTCCAGCGCATCTTCTGTGAAGATGGATTCCCTTCGGTTATTTATTTAATAGCTGTGATCACAGGTAGGGAAGATGGCAATTTTGCTCTAGACTAAGCACATCAAGAGATGCATTTCACAAGGAGAAGTGCCTATAGCAGACACTGCCTTCCCCAGGAGTCGGCGGAGGCTAGCAAGTCCAGTGGACTTGCCAGGGAGCTTGGGATGGCACACAGAGCCCAGAGGCGAATGAGGTCAGAGCACCTCTTCTTCTTGGTGCCAAAGAGGGACACCGACAGCTTGGGAATGGTCTCCTATTGGTTCAGCAGAATAAATAACACTCCCTACCCTTCAAGTCCCAAGCGCTCAAGTGCTACAAAAGATGAATCGGATTCAGAGAGCAGTTTTGTTTTTCTTTCTTGAACCACAAACTTCCTTTATCCTTTCCCTTAAATGACTCTGCAAAGATCAGTTTGTTGCTTTTAAACATTTGGACAAAGCAAAGCAAAAATCTTGTAAGGTCATTTTTTAAAAATCCAGGGAAACTAAAGGCATGGAATGGCAGAGGAGCGACTTGAACCTCAGAGGCAGGGTGGGTACTAATGGCCCATAAAGCACCGGCCCACCTCCCGCCCAGGGCCTCATGACAGGTCGGCAGGCCTCTGTGGGTCCTGCCCGGGTCTGCTTTCACAATGCAGTCAAACAAGGCAGAGCTGTGTCCATTTATGGGAAAGTCAAAGACCAATAAATAGAAAGTTTAATTTCCTGATTCCCCGAAGTTGACGGGGCTTAGAAAGTGCTCACCAGGCCTTCCAACAATGGTCTTTCAAAACATCATGGGAGCAGCACCTCGGATCACATTTCATAGCTCATAAAAAAGAATCAGATAATGTCGAGTGAAAAAAAGCAGGCCCCAGAGCCGCCTGCCTGTGGCGAGGTGTGCAGGCCCGCGGCCGCGCAGCACGATTCTGCTGGGGCAGGGTCGGGGAGGCTGTTCACCCTGTTTTCTAAGCTTTCTGCTGTTTCATTAGCTTTCCAACAAAATATTATTTTTAAAAAATCCAGCAATTATTTGATTGCTTAATAGAGATTATCAGTCAGAACAATAGCACCCCTCGAGGCTGGCGATGAGAAACACATCAGCTAAATCTGGGAAACTCAAGTCAATGTGGCGAGAGAGTTCCTTAGCTTTCATCTGCAGAGCGGTTGACCCCTACAGAGGTCCAAAGCTGCTACTATTCATTAAAAAAAGCAAGCCCTACTGGGTCTCTCTACCTGTTGGATTCTCTCGGGTCATCCACAGTGTTTAAGAAGCTTGTCCATCTCTTCTTAAAGAAGAGACAGTGGGAAGAGAGTCTGTCACCTGCACACACGATTCCCATCTTTAGTGAAAAATGGCTTGAGAGATGCGAATAGGAGGATTCCTAGGACTGTTCATCCTGCATGCAGGCGACAGAACCAATTCTGACCGGCCAGCCCATGCTGTCAGGCTGAAGAGGGACTCTAGCTGAGGGGCAAGTCCACCCCTGGCCAGCACTCTTGCTCCCTCCCTTCTGTTCTGTTCCATCACCTTCCCTGGCTTCTCTTTTTCCAATGCTTCTCTAATGGTGGTCTCAGAGTCCCTTCCCCTGCCCTCTGCCTCCTGTCCTCTCCCTTGCATTTTGTGGACCAATCACTTCTGTGGGCAGCCGTTTATGCTGCAAGGGCTGCGGAACTCCTTCAAGGAGCCAGGCAAGGCCCAGAAAGACTCCTTCCCCTAGGATCATGAGGAGCCACACTGATTTCACAAGATCAAGGTTCCAAGGCAGGGCCAGGGTCGGTTCCTCCTGGACTAACTCTCTGGACATCCCTTAAGCATGTAAGTCAGCCAGTCTAAGTGTGGGCTCAAGCTCTCCCCAGACTCACTTTTCCTCCTTTCTGGAATCCACATTTTGGTCAAAGACAGCATCATGTATGTAATCATGGTTATCAGCAGCCTGAGAGCCCTGCCAAAGGCCTTCCTGCAACCCTACCATCCTGCCTGAGAAATGTCCCAAATCATGTCCTTCTTTCCATGCGCATGGCCAGCACCCCAGTAATCCTTCGCTTTAGCTTCCCTCTGTTGTCTTCAGGCATGACCCCTCGCTGCTCCGTGGACCACCTTGCACAGAGTGATTCTCCTGAACACTCACCGATGGCATGGTGCACTAGCTCAGATCACTGAAGGCTCCTGGTGAGTGGATCAAGCCCAGCCTCCCTGCAGTGGCCCTGACTGACCTCCACAGTAGGCTGGCTTGCTTACAACCACCTACTTCCTGTGTCACCAACCAGGGCCCCCAAGTGCATACCGAAAGAAAAATGCAAGGCCAATGAGCGATGCAGAAACCAGGCAAAGAGATCCGCACGTAGAAAGTTTCGTTTGCAAGTCAGGGTCTGACAAAGGCCATCACTCAGGGAAAGTGAGAGAGGCAGAAAGAACTTAGCCCTGGGGTATTTTATAGGATGGTTTGGACGGCTTGCCTAAGGTTGCATGAGCTCGTATGAGTTGCTTGCGTAAGAACGTACTATGGGCTGACGGGGCAAGTGAGGGGATGTTCCAGTGGGGTGGTTAATAAGAGGTGGGAAGGGGAAGTTACATTTTAACTCTTGTTTTCTCTGTAGGTATGCATTTAGGATGAGAAAGCAACTTAAGGTAAGAATTTAAAATGGCTGCATAGATGCTAAGCCTTGGACCTAATGCATACCATTTCCCAAGTCCAAGGTCCTCTTCCACACCACTGGGCTGTGGGACACACTGTTCTCTTTACCTAGAATGCTTCTCCCAAGAAGGGAGGTAGCTCATCCTGTTCACCTGTCATTCAAGACTCCAGGGCAACCCATCTTCTCTATATCCTCACATACCCAAACCCTACCCCAGATCATCTTTTACCCCAAACCCAAGCAGGATGAGTGGCAGCTCCTGGGCCTCCTCTGGTTGGCCATTCTTACCATATTTGCAGACTACACTCATCTCTCACTCTGACAATGGAACATTCCAGATCGGCAGTGAGACCTCCTCTGTCTTACTGACGAGGCTACACCCAGACAGTGTCTCGCTACCCGGCTGCCTCCTGAGATAACTTGTGACTGGTGAGCACAGTACCAGCATCTGGTCTTGCTGAACATCAGGCCACATTCTAAAGAATCAGAACGCTCATCTTTTTAAAAATAAATCTGAATTAAGATGAGACTACTTACTAATGTAGACAGCCTTGCATTTCTGGATTAAATGCATTTGCACTGGAGATGACCTTCTGACCACACCTTTCCTACCGAAAAATCCCTCCCAGGGTGTCTGATTGTTGCTTCAATGTCTGTTTCCAGGGTTACTGGTGAGATTGAGGGTTTCTCTTTTTTATGTTTATTAATCCTTCGTATTTCTCCGAGAAGTCGTTGATAGAATTCTCTTAAAATGCAAGTGGAAGATAGGAGGGAAAGGGGGGTCTCAGAGGCAGGCTGGAAGAGGGGGATGGAAAGCAGGCCCCATGCCCCCTCCCCAGGAGCCTGATCACACCTCATCCTCTGCACTAGAGTCCCTCCCCGCCCTCTCATTTTTTTTTTTTTTCCCCAGAACCAAGTCCTGGAAGCTTTAGTCATTTCCTCTTTTAGGACTTCTCCCTTGACCATTGTCCTGGAGATGTTTAAGGGGAACCCACAGGGGCTTCGCTGCCACTGGTCCACACCGGGTGGAGAGTGTCAGGACTGGGTGCCTACCCTGCCACACGACTGCTCCTTATCACCATGCATGGCAGTCCTCAGGAGGGCCCTGGGGCCAGCCTCCCCCCGTCCTTGCCCTCCCATCCTGAAGAGGGCTGGTCCTTAGTGACCAGCACGGTACTGTGGAAGGCATCCTATCCACCTTTCTTCGTTTTGGCCAGACGGATCAGTTTTTTCATTTGGAATTTAAATGATAAAATGTGGGGAGAACCCACCAATGAGAGGAGAAGTAACAAAAAAGCTACAAAGAAAGAGTGGCCAAGAGGTGGGCAGAGAGGCCATGAAAGCCAAGCAGTGGGACAAGAGCCTTGTTAGAACAGTGACGGAAAGAGCTGCTGCGGACCCGGGGGCCGTCTGCTCCCTGTCTCTGTGCCAGGCACCCCATTCCTTGAGGTTTTGTGCCAGCTTTGGTCTTTGCCATCAGGAGGCAGAATGACATACTTGGCAGGGACAGTCCTGCCTTGGGATCCACAGGGGATTAGTTCACAGGACCCCCGAGGAAACCACAACCCCGGGTGTAACATGTGCACGTAATCTATACACATCCTCCTGCATATTTTTTAATTTGATTTTTCCTGTTAATGAACATGCAATAATTGTGCATATTTACAGGATAAAGTGTGGCATTTCAACGCCTGTATACAGTGTACTGCATTTCTAACTTCTGAGATAAGTCAGAAAATGGATAAGTTTCTGCCTCGTGCGCTTGCGCGTGCTCTCTCTCTCTCTCTCTCTCTATCTCTCTCTCTCTCTCTCTCCTCAACCTTAGAACATAGGCACTCTAATCTGAAGAAAGTCCAAAGCAGCACATGTGACAACCCACACATAATGGAAGAAACTGAGGTCCCCAACCTGCAGTCAGCCTCAATCATCTGACCCAAGTGAACAGACCTTCAGATATAACCAGTTCCCACCTTTCGAGTCTTGCACCTGAGGACCCACACAAGCCACCTCCTGCCTCAATTCCTGACTCATAGAAGGGTTGTTTGCACCATTAAGTTTTGGGGTGACATGTTGCACAGCCCTATGCCTGGAAAAAAATAAATAATGAGAAGCCTGTAGGAGAATTTTGTTCCAGTACTGCCATCACCAGCTGCGGGCACCTCCAGTGGGGTTGGGGTTAAGGTCTGCTAGAGGCAACATCTAGGAAATGGTTGTTGTGGTCGGACATGTGGACAGCCACTTTGAATTTTGGTTGGGATACCCTATTTCTCAGTCTTAAAGATGCTCGGTGATGGTGCAGATGCATGCCACAAGAGGGCAGGTGCACATACTGGAACGGGGCTTCCTCGATTTCACCCTCGTCTCTCTTAAGGACTTTTTTCTTCCTTTCTTTTTTAATTTCGCCAATGACTTTGTTTCCTGTTGATCACTGCCCACAGACAAGCTTCGGTTTTGAAGAAGTGAATCTACATTTCAAAACCCAGTCAGCTAGGAAAGCCTTCAGCGAGTTTCCTAGAGTTAATTTAACAATGCCATATTTGTGTTTATTATAAAATATATTTTTATAATGAAAACACCTACAATTTCATTACTAAGAAAAATTGAGCTGCTATTTTTAAATGTCAGTGGGATACACATTTCCTGACTTGGTGTCACTGCATGAATGCAGATGTGCTATTTACTCAATCTCATTTACTTCATAATGGGATTAAATAATGCTTCATTATTTCATAATGAACAAAGTCATATGCGATTTTGAAAAAAGAAGCAATTACACTTATTTTTCTTTCACCTCAGAACCCCCCATGCATTCTGACATTAAAATGAACTAATTTGTTGGGTAATTTGAAGTCGCCTTCATTTCTCCAAGAAAGATGAAGAAACAGGCTTCTCAGAACCTTTTTTTTTTTTTTTTTCCTGATTACAAATTGTCCTCTCAAAATGTTTTGTGGAGGCTTCAGATGTCCTAGTCCGGGGAGAGCTTCAGACTCACCCACATTTAGCACGTGTTTTGTGACTGATCGCTGCCATGGCGGAGGCAGCCCTGAAGGAGCTGTTTGCCATTTGCCCTGCTCCAATCCAGAGCTGCTCACGGAGGCTCGGGAGCTAAGAGCATGCTAAGCGGATGCGCCATTGGGCACCTCGTCAGCTCCTCTGAACCTCAGTTTCCCATCTCTAAAATGGGGATCATATTTCTCTTTTCCCCAAGAAGGTGCTGGGAGGATTGCATGAGGTAACAGATGTGAAGCTCTGTGCCTGGCCTATGATTAACACTCAGTGATTGCTCCACCCCACCCACAGCTCTCCCTGAGGTCACATGTCACCTGCAGAATGTCCACCGGGCCTGGGGTGCAGCACATGCGCGCTGGACTGTTAGCTAGGATTACTTTCTACTGCTCCACTTTCTGTTCTACAAAAGCCTTAGAGGTTTGAAGACAAAGATGTTAGATAAATTCTGCACCTACTGCAGTGGCTGTATACACAGGCACAACCTCTCCAAGGTCTTCTAGAAGATTCCTCCAAAATGGATGCTCCTTTCATGCTTCCTTTGCAGCTGAAGATCTATTATCTCTGGGGAAAACATCATGAATGACGCCTTCCCAGACCATTTTTCCTGGTGGGTGTCACCAGGGACCTACATGCTCATCTGTTCCAAAAGGAAGCAACTTCCAGAATGGCTCATTTTCGGATCCTCTCTCTGAAGGCTGGCTGCAGTATGACTCTAGGAAGGTTTTGCACTAGTGCCACCAGACCCCACCAGAGGCCACAGTAACAAATAAGATGTAGCGGGACATTAACTGTGCTTCACATTCCAGGTGCGGGGTGGGAAATCACTCTCGACAGACACGCACGGCTCTGCAGCCTGTTTGCATTAGCAGGCCGGGCTGATGCTGCGGCTCCAAATGGACCTCTTGAAAGGTCTCTCCTCCAGAACGAACACACAAAGCAGATGTCTTGTTAGGGAAGAATTTTGCACTTGCATTTTTGTTCTCCTTCATGTGCCAAATGTTTCTTATCATTACACAATGTCAAATATAGAATATTAGGTGTTCTTTAAGGCCCCTATGACTTGCATCACGTTTAGCCCATGAGAATCAGCGTACTTCTTCCCTGGACAGGGAAGAAGTCATGATTCCAGTCTTAAAGTCACTTGGCTGAGCCTGGACAAGTCTCTTAGTCTTTCAGTTGGATCATCTTCAAAGAGTCCTGTAGCTTTTACAACACTCGGAATCACCACCTGACCCCTTCCCAAATCCCATGAAGAGGCCACTGCTGTCCTCTGGGATCTGCAGGGCCCTGAGCTTATGTCCAAAACTCCCAAGGGAATATCGTTTATCCCTCACTATCCCAATAGCCTCACACAGATGTGGCCCATTTCTCGAGACCACAACTTGAATGGCGCCCCCTGGAGTTGTATGTGCAATGAGGTGATGCATAGATAGGCTCTCAAATATTTGTTGAATAGAAGACAATAAATTATGACATTTCTGATTCAAAATATTTGTTTTAATCTTTTTTAATAAAATCAAGATCAGGGTTGTTTTAGAATAATGTAAAATGCAATGCTTAAATAGAAAATGACATTTTAAATTAAAGACATGCTTTCAAAGAACTTAAGTTAATAGATTTTTTTTTTCTGAATGACTTTAAGCATGACTTAAATATTCTAACAGGCCAATGGTTTATTGATCAGAAAAACTTGGGCATTAAATTACCAGCTGAATATTGCCCTAGGAATCCCATTTGTCTTTACATTATAGGGTGATTAAGTTGATAAATAGCCAAGATATATTCTCATCTTTGCAACATCCGAAAGCACGAACTGATGTTCATTGTTCTTCTCTCGAATATGCTCTAAAGAAGCATGCCCGACCCCACAATTAGCATTTAGTTTTTTTTTTTCAAGTGTAATATGCCCCAAATTCAGACCAGGGAAAACATCTCACTTCCCTGTGATTTTTCCATCTGGTTTTCTCGAGGTTCTTCCCCTACTGGAGATACAAAATTAAGAAAATCCTGTTGACTCTGGAAAGTAGCAAAGGAGGATTTAAGTTAATCCAGAGTTTGGAGTGGGAGCTGGGGCAGCCTGCCAAGATCCTGTTACTCTCTTTCAGAATACCATTGCCCACCACCTGGAAACTCCCTCTCTCTTTCCAGCTTTATTGCCTGGACCCAGCAGCAGTGGGAAGGAGGTGCTGGGAGGCCTCACCGGCTGAAATCAGAATCCACTGGGTCTCTCCCCCTGTGGCTGGTTGTATGGCATGCGGGCGACATTGCTGATGGGGCCATCTGGGTCTGGACTGAGTCAGTGGTAGATTGAGCCCACTGATCCTAAGGCTAGTTGCATGGTCAGCCAGCAGCTTCACATCCACAGAAAGTCCTCCCTGATTGTCACCCTCTGTGCCCTTCCCATGCTGGCCTTCAGAGCCTGGGAGAATTCTCTGGATTGGCATCAACCTGCTGCATGGGATGTGAGCTCTCTGAGAGGGGAAAGTTCCTTTCCTTCCTTTCCTCTCACTCCTGTGAGAGGCGAGTAGTTGGCAATGTCCCCTTGGGTAAATAAGTGAATGAACAATCAGACGAAGAGGCAACCCAGAAGGTGTAAGGGTGCGCTTTGTAGACAGCACAGCACACGTGAGGAACCCAACAGCGTGACTGCTCCCTGTGGTTGGTGGCACCTGGTGTCCTGCCTGCTGCCCCACCTGGTGCCCCATCTGGCATGAAGAGGGCACTCGGCTCCCTCTAGGGAAGGTGAAGGCAGGATTGCTGAAGGAGCCCAACCACTGCAGGTCTGTCCCCTAGAAACAGAGTATGAAGCAGTCCAGGGCACAGGCTGTGTGTAGCAGGGAGGCCCATGGGACCCGACCCGTGAAGAGGATTGGGAGGCCGGGGCCGGGCAGGGCAGAGGTGGAAGCTGGGCTGTGAGGCTAGCAGCTCAGTGACAGCCTTGGTGGGCCCACGGGAGCCCTGAGCTCGAGTGGCTCTGGAGTTGCCCTGAGTTGGTTCAGCCTCCTTGACCTGCACTGACCGTCGCTGGATGTGGGTCTCCCCCGGACGGGAGGAGACTTGGAAGCAGCTAATCACAGCTGCAGTCCCTGGAGCGAGGACTGCCTCTGGGAAGGGAGTCCGGGAGCACACAACAGTGTCCACTACGCTCATTCTTACAGGGAGCATCCGTGCAGCCGAGGGAGCCGGGTTCTGCACACCCTTCACCCCCAGTGCAGGGCCTTCCACTGGAAAAACAGCCGGGGTGGCCCGGAGGGTCTTTGTGGCCACAGTACTTCTGCACTTGGACAGGTGTTGGGACCCTCAGGGGCCCAGGGCCTCTGGGCGTCGGGCAGTGTTGTTTCTTGCTCTGGGTGTGGGGTGACGTTGAGTGGCATCCTTAAGGCATATTTACTCTCTGCTTATACATTATAAAAATCACACCTCAATAAAGCTGTTACAATTGCTCGACACTTTGTAACAACTGCACTTGTTTAAACTTCCATTCAGCCTATTATTCCTTTTAAAAGAGAAAATATCATAAGCAAACACAGGTCTGCCAACCACAAGTGTCTAAAATGGACATTTTAGAACTAAGTTGTGAACAGAGCCAGGACCTCGAGATAAGCTTTGGATTGAACCTGAATTTTACTTTAAATTTAAATAACTCCCCACTCTCAAACGCTTCAGCAGCCTCCCTTCTCATTCAAATAAAGACTAAAAAGTAAGGCAAGACCCTTGGGCGGGATCTAAACTATTCTCAGTTCTTTTTCCTCAAAGTTTGATCGAGCACCCCCTTAGGGCTGGGCGCTGTGACTGGCTCTGGACTTAGACACAGGCCGAATGAGGCACAGTCCCTGCCGTGAGAGATCCTCTGTGGCCAGGCCTTCTGGTGTGTGTCTTGAGAAGAGCTGAGTAGTGGCCGAGCCACCAGAGGACAAGGGAGGGCCGGGGTCCGCGTGGGTTTTCTGGAAGCGGTGCTGTCCTTGCCAGACGTGGTGAGATTGCTATCTAGACTATCTGGCCCGTCTCCTGGAAACTGCTTTTTGCTCGTGTTTATTCTCCAAGCGCCAAGGTCACCCTGGCCCTCTCTGCAGTCATGGCTCCTCGGTGTGCCGCTCTTGCCTCTGTGCCCCTTCCTTATCTTTCCATGCACAAAGGCAGCCTGCGCTCAGATCTCTCTGCTTGCCGGTTGGAGGGACAGTCGCTTTGCCTGGACTCCTCTGCCTCCAAGCGTCCTCTCACAAAGGCCTCTGTGCGTCCATTTCCCCAGGTTCACTGGACAAGTGCATGTGGTTTCAGCTATTGCTTTTACGCCTTTTTTTTTTTTTTTTTAATTGAAGGACTGTACTTCTCATGAGTCATCTCGAGAAAGTCCTTCCTCACCCCCTCCATTAAGATCAGCTCACAGGAATAAGCTGGACAGGGGGCACGGCAGACCTTGGGGGCCCAGGTGATCTCCTCTGACTGGCTACTGCCCAGCTGGGCCAGTGATGACCTGCCCCATGTCCTCCTCTAGCCCAACTGATCTCTTCTGCAGAACACGGTGCAGAATCAAATCCTTTGACCCCAAACAGCTTGCTAACAAGCTCACCCAGTGCCGAGTCACACCTGCTCCCACTCGGGGGAGGGAGCATCCTGCCAAAATTCACGCGAGCGTCCACGTCCTTTGCTATCATTGGGAGGTTCTCGGTCTGTTTGATAGTGGACTACAGGGAGGTCCGGGAGGAGATCAGAAGATCCTACAGCCAGAATGCATTTTGTGTCTACAAATGCTGAGATTAACCTGCCTCTCTGAGCCGTGACAAGCCACAGCTTGGAGAAGGGAAAGGGTCCACACGTTTGCCCAGCTGGGGATCACAGAGGACTGCAGATCATTCTGAAAGCAGAGGCTTAAGAGCTGATACCAAGGGGGAAAATCAATGTCTTGGAAAACCTTCTGGTGGTCCACACGTGTTAATCCCGCCGATTCTCACACGTGTCCATTCCAAGGTGGGGATAAGATGATTGCCATTCATGTGTCCCCATGCCTCCAGAGTCAAGGCAAAGAGGCAACTGAGTATTTGTAGATTCAAATGGCATAGACAGTCATTCAAAATAATTTACCTCCAATCCTTTCTTTAATGTGTTATTAAATCCCTGGGTACATATTTGCTGATACAACATTCGCAGCCAGGCTGAGAGGAGCCGGGAGGAGGGCAAAGTGATTTTCTCGCACACAGAGCCACTTCAGCCTACCTGTCAGGTCCCTGCAGGGCCCCCGCCTTACCATCTCAGGGGCTGACTCGAGCCGTTTCTTCCATTTGCATTCGGCCCATCTGGGGGATGATTTCAAGCCCCCTTCATATTACAGGTATTTCTAAAGGCATGAGCTAATGCAGAAGGACAAGTCCCCCCACCCAGCATCACTATGCTACCCACAGCGTGTTGTGAAGATGTATACACAGCCAAGCAGCCACCAGGGAGATGCAAACCAAACCCACGCGAGATGTCACCTCAAACACACCAGGATGGCTGCTGTGTAGAAGAACAGGAAAAGGGGAGGGGAGGGGGGGAGGAGGAGGAAGAGGAGGAGGAAGGGAGGGCAAAATGCCCCAAATGCCAAGTGTTGGTTTGGATATGGAGAAGCCAGAGCCCTTGTGCACGATTGGTGGGAACACAAAACAATACAACCATGGAAAAGGGTACGGCAGTCCTCAAAAGGTTATAAACGGAGTCATTGTATGATTTAGCAATTTCACTTATTCCAAAATATTTTGGATATCTACCCAGGAGTTATTTGGAGATATCTGTACAGCCATTTCCAGAGCAGCAGTATCTGCAGTAACTGGAAGGTAGCAGACACCCAAGGTCTACCAACAGACCAACGGGCCTCTACGTAGAATGGAAGACCACTGGTCTGAAAGAGGAAGGAAAGCATGATGCCCGTGACCGTGTGGGTGAACTTGGAGGACTTTCTGCTAAATGAAATCAGCTGCCACAGAAAGACAACCTCCATACGGTTCCACTTATGTAAGGTTCCTGAAGTGGCCACGTTCATAGGGACAGGAGGTGGGCACTGGCTACCAGGGCGGTTGGAGGCAGAGGTGGAGAACTGTCATCTCATGGGGGCGGAGTTTCAGTTTTGCAAGATGAAAAGTTCTGGAAACCAACTGCATGAATATGAACATTAGGAACAGCACTGAAGTCAACATTTAACAATGGTAAGGACGGAGCTCAGTGGCAGCGCGTTCGTCTGGCACGTCCGTGGCCCTGGGTTCCACCTCAGGACTGAGAAGAAAAGCTAAGATGGCAGATTCTATTACAATTCAGAAAGTAGTCATGGCTGCCCTCTCAGAGCAGTTGACTTCAGCTGCCAGGCGGTGTCTGGGCCCCAGGTGTGGTGAGTCCTTGACTGTGTCTTCCTAATCTGTGTCCACTGGGGTCTGGACCAGGGTCCGACGGATAGATGTTCAGCACATTTCTACCGAATGTTGAAGGAAAATCAGGATGGAGGGAGGAAGCGAAGAAGGAATGAATAGAAAATCCACAAAAGGTAAATTACAAATGGACAGTCACCAAATGAGAAAATGTTCAGCTTCACTAGTAATCAAAGAAAAGCTCATTAAAGCAACAATGAGTTTCCATTTCTCACTATGAAACAAGTAAAGATTTTTATTGTTATAATTTAAATACCTAATGCTGGGAAGGATTTGTTAGATGGATAACTTGAGAATTGGCACATTTCTGTGAGAGCACTATCAACCGCCCAGGAGGAGTTCATGTCTTTTGACCCAATAAGGACCAATCCAGAGGACCAACAAAATACTTAGAGAAAAATTTGGGAGCAAAGATGCCGGCTGCAGAGTTATTTATAACAGCTCAGAGTCCAGGACTGAATTCCTGGTGAAACAAGGCTTAGCAACAAGATGAAGATCTGATTGAAATGTCATTGTTTGAGTCAGCTTTCTCGTCACTGTGACTAAAAGATCCGACTAGAACAACTGTAGAGGAGAAGTTGATCTTGGGGCTCACAGTTTCAGGGGTCTGGTCCATTGGCAGCAGGCTCCATTCCTCGGGGCTCGAGGTGAAGCAGAACATCATGGTGGGAGAGGGTGGCAGAGGGAAGCAGAGAGAGAGAGAGACTCCACTCTCCAGATGCAAAATATACACCCCATAGGCACGCGCCCAATGAACCACCTCCTCCAGCCACACCCCACCTGCCTCCAGTTACCACTCAGTTACTCCCATTGGGGATTAACCCACTGATTAGGTTAAAGCTATACCCCAATCATTTCTCCTCCAAACCTTGCACCGTTTCACCCATGAGCTTCCAAACCACAACAATCATATTTTAGAAAGATATTTAATGACGTGAGAAATATTCACAATGACATAAGCATGTAGGGTATGTATACAGTGGTATCAGTTTTATTAAAAAACAAACTACAGAAAGCAGAGAAGAAATACAATACACCAAAATGTGATCTGTGATTTCTGAATTCTGGATTCTGGAGATGGCAGTGATGGATCTTCCTCTGATTTTCCATAGCTTCTAAACACTAGAAAGTCAGCATTTGATATTTTCATAATTAGAAAAAACAAGGTTTGAAAAAGTGAACCTGAGGTGGAGGCTCCGTCCTTGACCTCCAGGAGTGTCGGCACCATCTGGGGCCTGGGAGGGATGCCTGGGGGGCGGTGCCATTGCTGGTCTCTGCCTCCTCTGGCCTTGGAGGGGGAGCCTGCTGCTGCTCTTCTTCCCGGCATCACCATGCGCCTGTGTTGGGCCTAGGGAGCTTTGGGCCTCTCCTCCACGTGGCCTGTGCAGGCTCAACTCAGCCAATGGAGGAAGGCACCAAGGTGAGTCCCTCCATCACCCTCACCGCAGCAGGGAGGGAGTGAGCGTTCATCCAAGTCATCACTTGGCTTGCGCCCCCTCTAGCAAAGATGGCCTTTCTCAGAGACGCAGACGGAGAGTGGGAGGTGGCAGGACCTATATAGCCTGGAGGGCCATTTAAGCAGAGGCCTGGAGCCCTGGGATGTGCCCGGGGTGCAGGGTAGGTTGGCCGTCATCCCCACTGGAAAGTGGGAGGGGACAGCAGAGGACAGTGACTTAAGACGGAGTGCCAGCTCAGGGCACCTCCTGACAGCCTAGGGGCGCACCAGCACACAGCACCCACGGCTGCCCCCTTGGGCTCTTGGCTGCAGGGAGCGTGAGCCCTGCTTCCAGCTGGAATGCTGGACTCACTGTGCAAAATGAGACCAGAGTCAGCTTCTGGGACGCGGGGCTGCTGTTAGTGAATGAAGACTATCTTTGTGTACCCATCCAGAGATCTCCAGGTAACTTAAAAATTATACTCGAAAAAAATTACCACCTAAATGAAATGTAACCACCTTCTATTTTGGTTATATATACTTTGCTTTCTGATTATAAAAGAACTACGAGTACAGGAAGTTTTAACCAATGCCATAAACAAAAATGGCCATTACAACTGTAGAGGATGACCTCAGTTACTTTCAGATATTATATCTTCTGCTTCTAAAGTCCAAAGAATTACCTAGAAAGCTACTGTAGGTAAGGGGGCAACATGGCACTGAGCCACAGCAGGCCCCTCCCTGACTGCAGACTTACTACGAAAGGCCTGACAGGACATCAGTGTACAACTATGAAACTGTGCACATGTGTGTGTGTGTGTGTACATACACATGTTACATCCAGATGCACACTGCCTGAGCCAACTAGTGACAGGCAGGTCCAAGATTCTGCATTTGTAACCCTGAGCGGTCACACCTGAGCAGATGCAGGTGCCCAGCACTTCCCTGTATGCTGGGGACACAAGAGTGGGAAAGAGAGCAGCTGCCTTCCTGGGGCCTGTGTGCTATCGGAGGACATGGCATTCATCAAAGAGTGGAAAACACTGCCCTGTGCCAAGTGCTGTGCAGGAAGGGACCTGATGCTGTGAGCATCACTGGGACTTCACCTGGCTCGGAAGTCAGCAAAGACACAGTGGCCACCTGAGGGCTGAGTGTGGCTAAAAAGTGAATCAAACAGTAAAGTGTGAAATCATAGAGGAAGAATTTCAGAATAGGACTTATTAGCATCAGACAAAAAACCCCAACCAACCAAAGGAACAAAACAGAGCCCGGCTGGATTTGACCCTGTCCACACGTAAGGCTTCTGCATTGAAAACACTATCAGCAAAAGTCAAAGGCAAAAGCACAAGCTGGACAAACCGTTCACAGTCAACTCAAGCAAGAGTCATAATTTTCAAATACAAAGAGCTTTTTCTATCAATAAAAGACACATATGGCTGCCAAAACAGAGTGGACTTAGGATGGTGAGCACACGCATTGGAGTAAGTCAATATAAAAGGCCAAGAAGCACAGAAAAGCGTTTGCCTTCAGTTGCAATCAAAGTCAAATGAATTGTAACAACAGTATGCCGTTATTATTTATTTATTTTGAAATTGACAGGGATTCAAGTGCTGAGCTATTAAAGTGTTGAGGAGAGTGGCAGGAAACAGGTGGGAATATAAATTGGTACAATTTTTCTGGAAGGTAATTCGGCAGTATCCGTCAAAGGCTTTAAAAATATGCCTACTTGGTAATTTCGCCCAAAGAATTTGTCTTAAGGAAATCAATGCACTTGTATGCAGAGACGGAGAGAAGGATATTAACCTCAGCATTATTTACAAAAGAGGAAAACTGAAAACAACATAACTGCCAAACAAAATAAACAGTGACAGAATACCAGGCAGCTATTAAAATTCCCACGGTAGAACACCTGCCCGTGTGGGGCACTCTCACCGTATGGGACTAAATGGGGGGACAAGCAAATAGGGAGACCAAAGGCATGGAGCCCACACCTGCGCCTGGAAATGTGATTCACTGCCTAGGACCGGGCCACATCAGAGCATCAGGGAACGGAGGGATAATTCAGTGAGTGACGCTGGGCTCATTGATTGTCTGTATGGAAAAATAAACAGCAGCGTTCCAGCACACTGCAGACAAAGGAAAGTTCCAGAGGGAATGAGGACCTTGAACGCACCTCCGAGACTCGTGGGAGACCACGTAGCACAGATCTGGATGACCTCAGAGAGAAGACTTCTTCTTTTTAAAATCAGTGCTTTGATGTAATTGAAGATGCAGTGATAGAACTCATGAACAGGTATCCCTTAAGTGACAAAGAGAACAGATGAACCATAAAGTAAAATATTGATAAATACTACAATGCTCAAATTTGTTAAAAAACCTGTACATTTGAATTCAGAGCCAAAAAACGCAAAGGCAGCTGCAGACTGACAGAAATGAATCTAGTGCACATGAAAAGAGGAAAAAAATGATCTCTGAGCATGTGAAGCAGTGCACCTTAAAACTAATGCACACAGGAATCAGCAGGAGGTGTGGGAAACACAGGTTTGATTCAGCAGGTCTGGGTGGGGCCCAAGACTCTGCATTCTTAGGAAGGCCTCAGGTGCAGTTGATGCTGTGGGTCCACAGATCACACTTCGAATAGAAAGGCCATAAAGGACTCCTACAGGTAAGTAAATATCAAGAATAAAAACCTCAGAGTGGCTGTGGCAGAGGCTCTGAGCAGGCGATCCTCCCAAGAGAGAAACCAAATGGCCATAAGCAGGTATTAGGATGGGGGTGCTGCTGTGACGTCCAGACCCCACGCAGACGATTCTTTCCTGAGAACGTGTTCTAGGCTGGTGAGGGGAGGCGAGGCTCTGCTGGACCTGGGAATGGTGCCTGCACGTCCCTTCCCGCCCATGGACTGGAACTCCACTTAAGGCCACAGCTAATTTCAGGGGAGGCTGGGAGATGTAGTCAAACCGTGCCCAAGAAAAAGGCACCATGCTGGCCGACCAGCCAGCAGTCCGTGCCACATTTCTGAAGAGTTACTCAGCTCACCAGTAACCAAGGAAATGTGATTAAAATCATTTTTCACTGTCAGATTGGCAAAACAACACATCAGGGCCCCCAGCTGCTCAGCTCCAGGAAATGGCGTGCTCAGGGAATCTTCCCTCCCTGCCCTCCCCTGCCTTCTCCTTTCTTTTCTTTAAATTTTGATTCCACGTGTGTGCTGCCTCGAACAATTCTTCGCTTTACTGCTACGAATGTGTCTCCGGTCTGTGCTCCCTTTGAACACCAACAGGGGGCAGGTATCTGTCCTTTATGTTAATGCGTCCCTAGTGTCCCCGACAGTGCCTGGGGCTAGTCGGATTTGTGGCATGGAGAGGCTGCAGTGGGGGCATTCAGGTGACATTCTAGCCTTCTGGTCACTGGACCCCAGCACCCAGGCATCAGACAAGTGCAGGGCCCTGCAGGGACTCCAGCTCTTGGCCACTTCCAGCCTGTGGGGCTTCCCCGCCGAGGTCCCAGGCTTCAGGGAGGAAGCTTTTTCACCCTGTCCACCCCAGATTCCCAGTTGGGGTACCTTCTGTGCTTGCTGTGTTCCAGTTGTTTTGTCTACAAAATCAGTTCTTAAGAAATTATTTATGTTTAGTAAAATTCCTCCTTTACAGTACAGTGTGATGACTTTGGACAAAAGCACAGACCTCGTGAAATGACAGTCTCAGGGAAATGTAGAGCATCTGAACCACCCACAGGATCCCTCCCAAGCCACCAGCCTTCGGGGCGGTTGGTTTCATAGCAATGCCAGCAGAAACCACACCCTTTCTTGTGAAGGGCGTACCTAGTTCTTGTCTCTGTTCATGCTCTGGAATCTCCTGTCTTGTGAGCTCTTGCTAAACGTGCTCCCTGTTAGGACTGAGCTCTGTCAGGGCCCCATCCGTGGGACTTGTTCACCACGGCTGTTCCTAGCACCTAGTAGGTGCTCATTAGATCATTATTTCATGAACAGAGGAATGTGGATGGCACCTGATGGGTCAAGAGATTTGATTTCTCATTCTGGCTTCAGTCTTACATGGGAAAATCATGTGAATTCTCAGCCTCAGGTCAGATAGAGGGGGATTAGAGATGAAAGACAGGAGCTGCTTTAGCTCATTTACTAACCAGTAAATCTTCACGGAGCACCTCGGTGCTCGGAGACCAAGGAGGACTTGGCAGGTATTCTCCACGTGCTCATGGGGCTTCCCAGGAGGTTGGGAGCCAGGTAAACCAGGAATAATGTGTTCTGCTAGATCCTGGTGAACACAGTACAAACCTGATCCTGAGCACAGGTTCTATAATGTTCTTCGCCACCTGAATAATCCCCACGTCTTCCCGAAGTCATTGCTCAGGAGAGAACCGTTCTTGTCTGCCGTCAAGGATGGAGACGTTGTGGGAATCACGTTTGTGACAGTGGAGGTACGGGGAAGGCAGAAGCAAGCCAACCCACCAGACTGTTCCCTTTTATAATTCTGACTTCAAAACGACAAAACAAACCTTTCAGATAAACCCATCAGCCGCCCTAGTTGGTTTAGAATTCAACCTGAGCACGCTTGCTGGAGAGCGCTGGAATTAGAAATGCTTCCTACTTACCCTTCAGTGACTTTATGATCTGGAAGGAAGCGTACTGCCTTCTAAATATTTCCTATTATGGAACTTTCTGGTAAGCTCCTAAAGTCATTTCAGACCTCAGCTAGGTTTGTTCTCCCTGCTGCCCAATACAATATCTTCCAGGGCTGCGGCACTGAAGTGATCCAGAGAAAAGGGAAATTAAGACAATTTCCCAGCATTCTGTAAGCATTTGCATGTGAATGCGGGCTGTCTTGCTGTTTGATAAATCTGATATGTAAGGAAACCACAAGAATCAAAGTTCACATCGAGCTGGGCGTTTTATATGTATGTTGTGAAGGTTGCTACAAAAATGTGATAATATCCTTGCAAGTATATGACTAATGAGAATCCGTACAGCACATCTGAGACAGCTCAAATGTGTAATTATTGTGAGGATTTCATAGACACATAAATATAATGATCTTCAGCTAAGTAAATTGCTAGCTACCAATGAAATAAATAGGGTCCCTTCAGAATTGGAAATAATTTGGAATGGTAGGTGGTGGGAAATGATTCACCTTAACTGATATCTCCGGAACAGTAACGTAGGAATACATCTGCCAACTCTGGTGCGTTTACATTGTTCTTCATATCCTGTAGAGTTTGTCAGAAGAGCTCTGGTCCCTGCTGGCTCCCAACCCCTTATTTTGATAAGCCACAGCACAGCATGGCTCAACCCTGGGCTGGAGCAGCCCGTATTGTTTACCGCGGTAGGAATCGCAGCCATAATACTTTCCCAAGAAACACTGATGTGTTTAAAGGTCAGGTTGATACTGATTTGACGGAATAACACAAATTCATCTTTCTAGGAGTAAAATGGTGTACATGACTTGGTTTAAAGGTTAAACTGTTTTTTGTGCACTGGATAGGTCAAAGATATAAGGCTTTAATACACAAAGCATAATTACCTGTTTGGACAGGCAGGAAGATGTGGTCTAGGGTTTGGATTTTTGCAGACATGTTCAAAAACTTAGGGCTCTATTGACATCTTGTCTTTCTTGAATATATTTCACCGTAGGGAAAAAATAATCCTGCCAAGGAGTTCAGTTAGGACTTTCCCTTTCCCTTTCCTAGTAAGGTGACTGCCAGTATTCTAAGAATTGATTTTTAGAATGCTGATGCAATCTAAGAATGTTCCCACAGGGCTAGTAAACTGTGGATACAAAAAGTACATAGTAGGTGCTCAATAAAACCTTTGTCAAAGAGTAAATTGTATGCATTTTTAAAATTCAAATAGTTTTTGATAAGTAAGGAGACGTGGATAGATTCTCTGCCACTGGAATCTAAAAGTAAACAAATCTTGGACTCTGGGCTTCCTTCATTCCTTCCATCATTTATTTACACATCTTTTATTTTTTCCATCCTTAAGCACTTAGCACATCACTGCGCTATGCTGGATATTGAGATTAACTGGGAAGGTGTGGTCTGACCTTACAGACATCACAGTCTGGCAAGAAAAATAAAGTGGGGGAGGGCGGACTTGGGCACCGCTGCCCTGTCCCAGCAGGGCAAGGACCTGGCCACCCTCCAGCACCCCTCCCCTCCCATACAGAGTCCTTTTTCCCTGCTTTTGCCAAATTTTATCTCACACTGTTCTATAGGAAACATCTTTTTTCCGAGGACTCCTTCCCACTTACCAACTCCTGCACACGGACCCTCCTCCAGTGTCCTTAGCAAGTCTTTTAGAGACCCTTAGCGCGGACCCGGGGTGGCCCGGACTGAACCAGAGACCGAGGCCCAAGTTTTTATCCTGCAGCGTCAGAGTCAAATGCACTTCTCAACTGACCCGCCCCCTGTGCCCACCCAGGGGCTCCCTTTTCCCTGGGCCCTGCTCTGGACCGTGGCACTTTGCCAGAGGGTCCTCTTGAGGGTCCTGCTGTCCTGGCGGTGTGAGCGGTGTGGGCTTGTGGGGTCGGGTGCTGGGGATGTGAGTCCCAGCACCAGCGCGGCTGTGGGAACGTGGCTGCTCCGTTCCTATAGAGGTCGAGGGCCGAGTCCAGGCTCACGCCCGCGCCCGCGACACTCCTGCAGTCTAGGCGGGTGGCTGCGCGGCCCCCCGGAAACGACCTCCGGGGCTGCAGCGTCAGTGACACCTTAGTTGGTCCCCAAACTTCGCGGTCAGCTGCGTGCCAGCGTTTCGGGTGTCAGGGCGACCCAGCCCGCGGGGGCTCTCTGCAGCTCGGGGGCCCGGAGGAGAACACCGGGTGGCCCCGGGGGCGCGGGAGGGGCCGAGGGCGAAGCGAGGGGCGAAGGGAGACGCGCTGGGGCGCAGACGGGGGCGCGGCGAGGGGGGCGCAGGGCCGTCTCCCCACTGGCTCCGCTTCCCTGGCGGAGGGAAGGGGCGTCCGGTCCGCGGGAACCGCGTTGCCAGCGGGGCCGGGGCCGGGTGGGGACTTATTTAAACGGCTTTGGTGGGAGCCGCGCGACTCTAGGGACAGGCGGCCTGCCCGGGGAGCTCCTGGAAAGCCGGCGGACCCTCCCGCCTTCGGCCGCTCCAGCTGGCGCGGTGCGGGTGCCGGGCGGGTCTGGGGCGGCCCCGCGGTGGCGCCCTCGGGGACCGGGACGCGCGGACAGCAGCGGGCGCGTGGGTGGGTGCGAGACCCAGAAGGCCTCCCGGCTGGCCCCGCGCCTGCGGAGATCGGCAGGGTTGCGGGGGGAGGATCAGGGTCACTCCGCGCGTGGAGTCTAATCGGGAATTTAAAATGAACAGAAACCTGGCCGGAGCTGCGGGGGGTCCTCCCCGTCCCTCTGGGGAGCACCCGGTGGGGCGAAGGGAGGAGCTGGGCCTCGCAGCCTAACGAGGGAGGACGGAAGGGGATGCACGAGGAGGATGCGGAGCCTCCCTGGGGCTGGGTGCAGGGACACTTCGGAGACGGAGGCAGAAGGACCACCTGAGCTCAGGCGTGTGAGGTGGGCCTGGGCAAAGCAGAACCAACCAATCCTCAAGCCAGGGCAGAGGGATAGGGCGGAGGCTGGGAATTGATTTCATAGATGAGGAGGGCTTCCCCGCTTACTTTTTAAGGCAAAGAATGACAAATTTCACTTAGAAAATCATGACGAAAGAGCGGCCTGTTTCTAGATGGACCAGCGTAGCCCCACATCCCAAGAGTAAAATGGGAGGTGTCTCTGCCTCTCAAGTTACAGCTGAGCCCTGTCCACCCCAGGACAGCCTTGCCTTTTCTTTTGGACAGGTAGGGAAGCTGAGCTCCACACAGGGGCACTGACTTGCCCAGTAGTGAGGCACTTGGACAGGCCTCTCTGCCCCTGCAGCTCCCCGCGGGTCTGCCTGGGAATCTGGTGACCTCCCTGCTGGGGGCATGGGCATGGCTCTTGGATGTGCACCCTGGGTCTCCTGCAGAGCAACCGGAACAGGGAGGAGATGCTTCTAGAGTTCGCTCTGCCCCTGGGCCCTGTTCAGGGAGGAGACCCTAAGGAAGCTTTCCATCCAGGCTGGCGGAGCCGAGTGCTGCCCTTCCACGTTTTAGCAGCGCAGTGTTCTCAGGGCACCTGGAGAGTCCATGGGCCGTGACACATCAACTTACATAAAAACTCTCCAGGGTCTCAAGTCACCTCCAGAGGTAGGACTGAGGCCAGAGATGGCCAGTTAACAACATAGGGCAGATGGGACCTTGGCTCCCCTGTTGAGCCATCGTCAGTAGGCCGTGTGGGAAGCAGTGAGCACCATCTTTCCCGGCATTTTCTAACCTAAGCTGGCAAGCTGGGGAGCACCATTGTGCACAGGTAATAACTCAGCCGGAAACGAGTGTCGTGATTCGCATTACAGCTAATGCCAGCTAATACCCCCAGCAGGGATGAGCAATTACGAATTCCTGAATTATCTTCTGTGTCTGTACCTCCAACAAACAGGCGATCATGTTTCCTTAGCTAACTCTCTTTGGGAGGATGGGGCTCAAAGGTTGGGAGAGAGCAGACCTCTGAGGCGGTCACCTGGTGCTGCCACTTCCTGGCTGTGCATCTTCAGCAAGTTACAGGAAGCTCCCCCTGTAGTCATTATCACAGTTTCTACAATAATATGCTTGTCTCATAGGGTTACTCTAAAGATAAAATGTGAATATTAATTAAAAGTTCCTTGCACATAGTAAACATAAATAAATGTTAGCTGTCATTATTAACTGAAAAGTAAACCCAAAATATTAGGATATAGGTATTAGTAGACACAAATGTGTTTAGATGTCACAGATACGTTTAGTTTCCCACAGTCTTTTATTTCAACCAGAGAGCCAAATTGAATCAACATGTACACATGCCAACTCTTCTGGCCAAACAAGTGAGCTCAAATAAAATTGCTTTGGGACTCTGAAAATATATGGGATTCTTTAGGGATCGGTCTTGCTTGCTAAGGCATCAGCTGGCTCTTGAGATGAGCGCAGTTCCAGGCTAGACCCACGTGGCGATCAGCTGTGGTAGTCAGTATCTCACATTTGCGAAACCTAATCTTTCCCCAGTCTCATAGGTAGGGCTTCGTGCCCCTTGAAGCACTAATGAGATGCCCAGAGATTTTCAGGTCATACCACAGGGCTATATTTAGCAACGGAATGACTTGTGTTTAGTTTAAACATGGGAGGGCTGCCCCCTTGTGCTGTGATTGAATCCCCGGGTACCACTGGGTGGTCTGGGCAAGGGATTGGCCTGCTGATGGTTCTTGGTTTCCGCACAGACCTGAGCCCTTCCCTTTTTCTTATTGTTAAGTAATTCAAGTGGGAACAGAACCCATTCACAGCAGCTCACGTACAAGAGATAGTGGAAGTACAACAGGGGTGGCGAGGGTTGCATGCAGGGGCTCACGGAATGAGGGTGAGGTGGGACAGCTGCCGGATTGTCCTTGGGACCTCTCTCCAGCTGCCTGTGAATCTGCCCCAGGTCTGGCTCTTCCTGCCCCAGGTCCCCATTTTCCACTCCCTCATCAACCTGCATGTGACCCCTTAGGACCTCCTGGCCCTCAATAGAGACTCTCATGCATCTCATGCCCCACCAGCTGACTGTCCCAATCCCCTGGATTTCCTCGAGGAAGGCATGGGATCCTTGCAGTAGGTGAAACAGGCCATGAGTCACTGACCAGCCTGTGGACAGGCTCTCCTGGATCAGTTGCCTGCTTCTTGGGTGTGGCCTGGGGTAGAGAGGGGAGTCATCGTGCACCCCTCAGCAAGTCAGGGACAGGGACATGTCCTTCAGGGAGCAAGCAGCATGAAACTGCCCAGAAAATACCCAGAGACACATCGAGCTTTTTGTTTCCTGTTGTCCTGCTTCCCACCTTCTTCTGGCATCTGGAGGGTGTTGACATGGGACGGCCTCTGAGGCCTTCTCCCTGCTTGGCCAGGCTTCTTCTTTGCAGTTTTTGTTTCAGTTCTGCCCTTATCTGACTGAGTGAAGCTCGTGGGCAGGGGAATGAGACCCGAGACCTGACTTCCTGTCTCAGCAACTTTCCTCCTGAGCCAAGTCCCGTCTCCCTGACCCTCGGCTTTCATATTGTGACCAGATGTATTGAAATCTCACATCTTCCCGGGACTGGGCCTCCCTGCCTCCTGCCTCTTTCCCTGCCTCCTCCACTCTCCCTCCTTTCCTCCTTTTCTTTTTCCCTTCCTTCCACAAATATTTACCCAGAAACTGCTGTGTGCCAGCCACGGTATTGACTGGTCTTTCTTCCACTCTCAAAGCTTTCAAAGAGCAAGGACCAAGGACACAGTGATGATGCAGTCAGAGTTCCACAGTCTGATGCCCTTGCCCTGGGCAAGGGCAGACTCCGTGGAGGCTGGTTAAAGTGAGGATGCTGGGCCTTGCTCGGTCGCTGGTTCAGGAGGGCTGGAGTGGGCCTGGATTTGCCCTTCTGACACAGTGCCAGCTGCTGCTGCTGCTGGTCCAGGGACCGCCCCTTGAGAGTCACCAGACGGGCATGGTAAGTATAATGCAGGACAAGCATTTGTCCTGGAGAGAGGGGCAGCAGTGGGGCAGATGGTCAGGGCAGGATAGTGACCAGGGCTGATTCTGGAGGGAGGAGGGAGCCTGGGTAGACAGATAGGAAGTGTGGCACGTGTAAATGTCCTGAGGTGAGAGGGACTGCAGGAGGAAGTGAACACAGGCCAGTGTGGCAGGCGCCCAGCACTGGGTGGGTGGGTGGCCAGGTAAAAGGTGATGCCAGACAACCCCACCCAGGTGGGGCATTGGCCCCCTGAAGGGATTCAGCAGGGAGGGAGGGACGGGACAGATTTACATTCAGGACAGTTACACCGGCTGGAGGATAGAGAATGTTGAAGACACAAAGTTCATTGTAATAATCCAGGCACAAAATAAAGGTGGCCATTTGTATTTGCTGCCTGAATAAATTGAACCCAAGTCCAGACCTGGACTGTGGATGTTAGGTTAGATCAAGTGGAAAATCCTGGAATGAGGGGCTGAAGCTTCAGAATTCTGCCTTGCTCAGGTCAGCATGGGCCTGCAGGCTGGGTCACAGCTGAGCCAGGGGCGGAGGATCTCACCGTCACCGCTTTCTTTAGGGAGGGCTCGGGTGGCCAGGGACCTGGGAAAGGCCCACCCGAGGGGCCCAGAGAGACTTCTCCTGTTTACCGATGGGGAACTGTGACTCAGAGGAGGATTCACACTTTGGGAGCCTCTGACCAAGGCCCATCCCCAAATATCAGGTTACAAAGTGGTTTTTGCACAAACATGATGATGCAAAGTGCTCTTGGGCTTCGGGAAGATCTTCGGGGAGGTGTCGTTAAAGAGCTCTCTAGCACGTTGTTTGAAGCAGCAGAAACGTGGCCCTGGGGGAGGGTGAACCTCGGAGCTCAGGTGGCCACCTCTCCGCAGCAGACGGGCAGTTTCCATCTCCTGGCTGCCCCTGTCCTGCTCCCGTGGAGCTGGTGCACGGGTAGAAGGGACGCCTCACCTCTCGGCAGACCCACCTGGAAGGAAAGGCTGAAAACAGCACGAATAGGAGCGAGCCTCCACCGCAGAACCCAGAGGGGCCCTGCGCCGAGTCGCGTGGACAATCTAGGACGCTGCCCCTGAGGGGCGGGTGCGTGGCCTGCTCCCCAGGTCAGCTGGTCCTCAGCCCGTCCCAAGGCCAGGGACGCCAGTCTCCATGGTTCCACTGAGCTGGATTTCAGTTTTAACATCTTCAGGAGCCACAGCATGGCCATGTGCCATCAGCTGTTTGTTTGCTGGGACGATAGTGTGGTGTTTTTCGTCCTCCATTTGCCAAATTTTTAATGTGGTTACATTTTATAATGAAAGGATGTCCCCGCTCCCCAAGTCTGTTAAGGAAGGAAATTGAAGATCTTCCCTTGTTCTTCAGGAAAGTGAGGGAGAGGGCACGGGGCAGGGGAGACAAGGCTACCGCCAAGAGAAGTGAGACTCCACGTTTAAGGAAATGTGGTCGATGTGGCCGGCTGCGCAGTTACCTGATCTGCGAATCAGCAGGACTGAAGTGCACCTGTGGATTGGAAGCTCCCGCCACGGTGCGGGGTTTTCAAGGCAACTCGATCAATGTTTGCATTCCTTCCACAGCGAAGGTGCAGCTTCATTCAAGGGGCATGAGTGGTTGCGGAGACAATTCTGAGCTTGGCTAATGATTAAGCCTGGCCTGGCCACTCTGTCTGAGTGGATTTGATTTCCTTTAATGAATCTGCTGGGTCTCTAAAAACCTTCCAGCAAAAATCAGTAAAATCTACTGATTAGCAAAATATGGAGTTAAAAAGAGATGTGGAGAATGGGAAGAATGCACTTTCTGAATGTATTTTCTCAGCACCAGGCTGGCCATTTTGGCAATGGATAATCAGCTATGGGCTCCTTTGGTCTGGGAGGGCCGGCCTTGTCATGGCCCCAAAGGACAGACTTTCCCAAGGATCTACTTCCTAAGGATTAGGGGGGATGGCTCCTTAACAGTGTGCAAACCCAGACCAGGCCCGGGGTGCAGACAGAGGGAGCGATGGCTTTGGGGTCACTGGGTGGGGTGACTGGCTCAGTCGTAGCGATCGTGGGTCCTCCACTGTTGCTAGCTACCCTGTGGGGTTGTTGTGACCTTATGAACAACAGCCGGGCAGGTCCCAACCTAAACCAAGTCTTCAACAGAAATGCCTTATTATTCTTTTTTCTAACTTTTTTAGTTGTTAATGGCTCTTTTATTTATTTATATGCAGTGCTGAGTGTGGCACCTAGGGCCCCACACATGCCAGGCAAACGCTCTACCACTGAGTCACAGCGCCAGCCCCCAAATGTGCCTTATTATTGTCATTATTACATTTACTACTGGCATCAGGTCCCCAAAAGGAAGCTGGGGACCGTGGCAAACAGCCACGTGTGAGAGAGCGAGGAGACTAGTGTGTCCCTCTGTCCCTGGCACCACGCTGGAATCAAACATGGAGTGGCCACAGCCTGAGGACGTGGCTGGGCTCTGGAGGGAGCTCACCGTGTGGGACAACAGGCTGCCCTAAGGTGGTGGAGAGGCGTAGGTTACACGTGAAGGCTGAGCCTCAGGTTCGAATGCACCCCTGCAGGGGAGGGAGAAGACAGGCGGAGCATGGAGCCAGGAGGTGTTGGTGTCCTGCCGTCTGGGTGACAGTGACATGTATAGCTCCACCCTGAGCAGGATGTGCCCCCCTGTGGGGCACAGTCAGCTCTCCTCCTGGGCAGGCGGCCCACAGGCGCTGACTCTGGCAGTGCTGCCTGGGTGGTGGCAGGGGACCCCAGGTGGGCTTCAGGAGTGGGAGTTATTCTTCTGTCTGTCCGACAGGGGACGAAAGTGGCTGGAGAAGTGACACCCGAGCACAGCGGTGCTGACCAGCATCCCCGTTGGGAAGGCCTGACTCCAGGGTCCCCGGTCAGCTGCTCTTCTCAGCTGCACTTGGGACTGCTCTGCAGGGAGTGGCTGGCAGGCCTTGCATTCTGGAGACCAACAGTCTTAAAACCAAGCTGTCAGTGCTCCTCTGCAGGCTCGCGGGGAGGTTCTGTCTTCTTGTCTTTTCCTGATCTCGGGCCTCTGGCATCCGTTCCTCTGTCATGGTCCCTTTCTCATCTTCAAAGAGAACAGTTTAGCATCTTCAAATCCGTCTCTCTCTCCTCCATCTCCTTTTCCCTCCCGCTTCTCTCTGTTTTTGATCTGCTTCTCTGATGCTGATCCCTGCTCTCTCAGAAGGATCTTGGTGATAACTTTGGGTCCACCTGAATCATCCAGGGCAATAGCCCAGAGTCAACAGGTTTAACCCCATCTGCAAAGGTCCTCTTGTCATACAAGGTCACATACTCACAGGTTCCAGGAATCAGGGTATGGAATGATGGGGGCCATTGTTTAGCCACCACAGTTCCATTAGCACATTTTCTCACGTTGAACCATCCTTGCATTCCTGACACAAACACTACCTACTCAAGGATGCTATTGTAATTACTATTTTTAAGCAATTTCTGTATTCAGATTGCTAATTTTAAGGAGGATCTTGGCTTCTAACTTTATAAATGAGATTTCCTTCTTTAACAAATATTCCAAAGTGTTAATAATATATCAGATGCTATTCCAGGACTTCAGGATCCATCAAGAGACAAGGTAGATAAAGTCCCTTCCTTGTGGAGTTTACCCTCTAGAGGGGAAGATGAAAATAAATGCACAATGAATATTTACTATATGAAGACTTGTTATAGTCTATGCATGTTATATTAATATGTAAATGTGTTATATTCTTTTTAATTAGGGGAAGGAAGTAGAAAGTGACTGGCATCTTAGACTGAGGGTTCAGGGCAGGCTGTTCTGAGGAGGGGGTGTTCAAGTAGAGGCTGGAGAAAGAAGGAGAGTGGGTCATGTGAATGTCAGGGGAGTGGCCAGTGCAAAGGCCCTGAGGCAGGAGCACTCTTAGTGTGTTGGGCAGCAAAGGGGTTGGACAGTCAGCAGCAGAGGACAGGAAGAGCTGTGACTAGGGTCAGAGCACAGAAGGCATGCAGGACTTACTGAGCAGAAGGGGATTTTAAGCAGGACACTGACATAATCTACTTTTTATGTAACTCACTCTGGGCTTCAAGGAAGATAAGCCCTAAGGGAACAGGAACAGGAGTTGGGAGCATAGTCAGGTGGCTAAAGACTTCGCAGAGAATTGCCAGCAATTGTCCTTCTCCTGAACATTCCAGTCTGGCTTTGATATCAGAGTGATGTCAGCTTCATAGAATGCATTGTGGAACGGCTCCTCTACGTGTTTGTTTTGGAGGGAGGGTGGTTTACATAAGAAGGAACAATCCACTTCCTACTCCAAGGTCTGATTAAGCTCCCCCGTCAGATGGCTGGGCAGAGCCCTGTGGCGGGAGAAAATTTTTGACCCCAATTCCACTTTTTTAATAGGTACATTCTCATTTTCTAAATCCACTACTTGCAGTATATGCTTTTATAGAAAATCATCCAGCTCACTTGTTTTTAAACATTGTGGAACAAAGAATACTACCTACTGCAAGCATTCCTTTGAATTTCGAAATCTTAATTACTGCTGGAGTTAAATCCCCCTCTCTATGCCTAACACACGTTACTGTGACCCCTCTCTCTTTCTTCTTTTATATCTTCTTCGATCATGCCAGATGTTTATCTAAGCTTAATAAAGTAGGTGTTGGCTTTGTGGCTCCCCCATTCTTCCATTTGTTTGTTTCTTGCTAGTCTTACCATTTATTCCCTCCTTTCTGCTTTCCTTGCTTCTGTTCTAAGTTAAGCCAAACTTATCGATTTGTAATCTTTTCTTTTTTTTTTTTGTTTGAACCAGGGATTGAACTCAGGGGCACTCGGCCACTGAGCCACATCCCCACCCCTATTTTGTATTTTATTTAGAGACAGGGTCTCACTGAGTTGCTTAGCGCCTTGCCCTTGCTGAGGCAGGCTCGATCCTCCTGCCTCAGCCTCCTGAGCCGCTGGGATTACGGGCTTGCGCCACCGCGCCCAGCTGTAATCTTTTCTTTTTTCAAATACATCTAATTCTGATTTTCCCCCTAAATAATGTTTAGTAAAAACACACAGATTTTGATATTTTACACTTTCTTGGCCATGTACATCTTAATATTTTAAAAAATGTCGGTATAATTTCTTCTTTGAATATGCATTCTGTAGAATTGTGCACTTGAGTTTTTAAATACGTGGGTTTGGGGACTCTTTGGGTGGAAGCTTCCTCATGTGTTTGGTCAGTTTCCGAGAGACGTGTTGACCCACAGTGTGGGTTTATCAATCCCTTCTGATCTCACAGGTTCGGAGGCCGCCTTGCTAAGCACAGGAGAGCTCAAACTTAAACTTTCCGTCAATATTCAATATCCCGGTTGTCTCCTCTAATGATTTTCACCATGAAAATCTTGTCTGGCATTAATTCCATCGCCTCTGCTTTCTTTTGTTTTTCCCGGTGGGGACCTATGTTCACATCATCACTTCACCCCTCCACCTCCGGGGCGGCCTCATCCTGCATGGGGATCCCACCTGCAGCACTCTCCCCCACCCTCCCGCTGCTCCCAGATTCGGTCTACGAATTTGCCACTCAAGGGGCCACATCCCAGGGGAATCACAGTGGTCCGTTTGCACATCTGTTCATTTTTAAAATTTTATTTTACCATTCCTCATCAAAGCATTTCATAAGAGTTAGCCTCACATGTCACTTTAAAAAGAACACTTTATATCTTGTGCGACGCTTTGCACCCTCTGAGGATTTTTTAATGCATCAGCCTGTTTGAGTCCTAAGGATCCCAGAGGGCAACCTCTGCAGAGCTGACCACCCTAAATGGACTGAAGTCCAGAGAAGCTGCTGTACTGTCTGAAATCACACAGCAATGGTAGAGTCAGGAGAGAATTCCATGTCTTCAGATTCTGTTATTCTTCCTAGAATCTGGCAAATTCTCAGAAGTTGAGGTTTGTTTCTTTCCTCTTGAATCTGCTGATATGATATTATAAGAAATAGAACCAGGTGTGGTGGTGCACACCTGTAATCCCAGCAACTCAGGAGGCTGAGGCAGGAGAATTGCCAAGTTTAAGGTCAGCCTTGGCAATTTAGTGAGACCCTGTCTCAAAATAAAAAAAAAACAAAAAGGGCTGGGATGTGACTCAGTGGTAGAGAGCGCCCTGGGATCAATTCCTAGTTCTACAAAAGGAAAGAAAGAAAGAAATCATATTTGGTATCTACCCATGGTTCCTGGCACACATCTCCTTTAAAATCTTTGGAATAGCTAAAGTTATCAGCATCTTTTTGTAGCTAATAAATGACTGGCAGCTGGAGGCTCTTGGATGGATACCCTCAGGGTGGGATGGACTGTCGGAGGAACCAACTGTGGGATTGGAGGGTTGGAATTTTCAGCCCCTTATCCAACCTGGAGGGGGTGGGGTCAAAGATCCACGTGATCAACAATGGTCGCGCATGCGATCAATCATGACGACTCTGTCATAACTCCTTCGTGTGACTACAGATCGTGGGAAGCCCCAAGTGCCTTCCCACGGGCCTTGCCCTGTGACTCTCTAACCTCTGGCTGTTCATCTGTATCCTCTGTAACATCCTTTACAAGATCTAGGCAAAGTGCTTCCCTGAGTCCTAGAACCCGCTGTAGCAAACTACTCCAATCCAAGAGAGGGAGTCACGGGCTCCCCTCTACACACAGCTGTGAGTTCAGAAGCACAGCTGCATCCTGGGGTTTTCAATTGGGGGTAGCCAGTGGAGCTGAAACTTTGGGATCAGGTGCTACCTCGAGGTAGGTATTATCAGAGTGAACTGAATTACAGGACTCACGGTTGGTGTCTGTTGGAGGATTGTGTGTGCTTTGGGGGTGGGAGCCCGTGCATCTGTGTCAGAAACGTTGAGTTGAATGACATTGTAAGAAAGTCGGAAAAACATTTTGCTTTGTTTTCTTTCTGTTTCTCCCACAGAAATCGAAACACAAAATTCAAGTGACTGCATTTTGCCTGGGCAGAATTTGTGAGCTTGCAGCTAGAGGAGGGTGACTGTGTGGAGGTCACTGGAGAGAGCCTGGGTGGTGGGCCCCGGGGCCTGACGCCTGGCTGGCCGGCTTCTTGTGAAGGGCCTCCATCTGCCACCCCCAGCTTTACTCTCCCCTGCCCGTCGTTTTACCAAGGGTCTTCTCCCAGTGTGTGTGTGTTTGGGGCTGCAGGGTCGTTAAAATCTCTTCCAGAAAAGTTGGGCATTTCTCTAAGGCCAGGAAAATCAACCAGTGCCCAAATGTGCTGAAAACCGTTTTGTTTCTCCTAACTCTTAAACAATCCAAATCTCGCAGAGCATGTTTGCAAACAGAGAAGAACACAGTGCATTCAGCAGGGAGGGTTTTATGTGCCGTCCTGTCACTCGGGACAGTCATTCGTCAGGGCTTGATTACAGCTATCACCTTGTGAAAATGTTGGTGAACCTGGGTCCTGCTCAGAAACGAGAGGTCCCTGTCTCGTGGAATGCAAGGCCATCTTTCCTTCTGGGCGCTGATGATTCTCACAAAGGCCAGGGCATTGGTTTCAACAAAGAAAAGTTGACAACGGCTGAGAAAAAAGACCAGTAGGGGCTGGGCGCAGTGGTGCATGCCTGTAATCCCAGCACTTGGGAGGCTGAAGCAGGAGGATCATGAAAGCCAGCCTCAGCAAATTAGTGAGGCCCTAAGCAACTCAGTGAGACCCTGTCTCTAAATAAAATACAAAATAGGGCTGGGGATGTGGCTCTGTGATGGAGTGCCCCTGGGTTCAATCCCCAGTATAAAAAAAAAGACCAGTAGGAATGCATCTGCCAATTGCTCCTCGGAGTTTGAGGGACACTCCCTTAACGTGGCAGCTCCCTGCACATGGATGTTGTTTTAGCCAGCTTTTTTCCTGCTGGGACTAAAAGATCTCACCAGAACAATGTTAGGAGAGGAAAAGTTTACTTAGGGGTCAGGGTTTCAGTCCATCGATAGCAGACTCCATTCCCCAGGGCTGAAGGTGAGGCTGAACGTCATGATGGTAGAGGGAAGCAGCTCACATGATGATCAGAAAGCAGAGAGACTCCACTAGCCAGATACAAATTGTATACCCAGAGCCTCGCCCCAATGCCCCCCTCCTCCAGCCACACCCACCTGCCCTCAGTCACCACTCAGTCAGTCCCATCAGGTGATTAGTTCATGGATTGAGTTAAGGCTCTCGTAACCCAACCATTCCTTCTCCGAATACTCCTGCATTGTCTCACACTCAAGCCTTTGGGGACAGCTCACATCCAAAGGGTAACAGTGAGCATCACAGGTGCCCATCAGGATGGAGATGGTGGTCTGCTCTGGAGAAACTGATTTTCTGTAGACTCATGTCAATCAGAGTGTAGGGAGAACCATGCCCACGTGGGCGTCTCAGGGAGGTTCCCAGGTGGGCAGACAGAGAAGGAAGCTCCCACGCCCTCGATCGCCCTCACTGGAAAGATCTGCAGGACACTCCATGGAGCCTGGGGCCTCACTTTGGGCCTTGCTGGCTCCCAGGTACGAAGGGCAGAACTAAATGGCGAGGGGTTGGGGAGCGGGGTGGGGGTGGGAGCTCCCGTGATCCCACTCATGGATCTTCACACTTTGACTGTCTGCCACCTGAGTCTCTCCGCCTGCTGACCTCAAGAGTACAGCACAGAAATGAGAATAATACGAATGCCCTCGCCCCTCACCGAGGGCTTCCCCGAGGCCAGGCATGATTTTAGATGCTTCACCATTGGGGATTCACGTTTTGATTCTTACAGTTCCAGATGAGGGGGATTTCTGTCCATGTCGTTCCAAGATGCAGGGAAGACGATCATTTGTGCAAATCTCACCGTAGGCAGACAGGAAGGAAAGAGCAAAGATCCCAGTCACCATCCTTGGGCTCCAGATCCCCGCTGCCACCACCAGGCCGTGCTGTCTGTCACGGGTGGGGCCACTCAGGCTGGCTCCAATGTGGAGACTGCTGACCTCCAGCCAGATGTGGGGACAATGTGTATTCCGTTAAAATTGCTCATGTAGCAGAACCGCAGGGGAACATTCAAACTGTGCCATAGAGCAGCTTCCTGAGCACTTGTGTAGAGCTTGATTTATACGTGCGTGTGTGTATTTATCCGTCTCTGTGTTCCTGTAACCACGTCAAGTCAAAGGTGCTCCATGTTCTGAAGCAATTTGTGTTTCCTCATCAGAAATGTGATTCTGACAACAGCAGGACCTCTGGGCAGTGCTTTCACTCCTAATGCAGTCTCACAAACCTGGTCTCACTCGTGCCTTCACAAGGCACTCTGCAAGGAGGTCCATCAGGGCGTTGGCTTCCATCAGACGGGACTGGCTGGCAAGAGAGGCTTTGAGCCTCAGCAACAGCCACGGTGAATAATCCGGCACGTTTCGAGCACCCACTCTAGAATATCACACTGATGTTTTTATAAAATGTCTTCTGATCCATAGCAGAGAATCCACTAAACACGTGTTCGCTGCCGGCACCCTACGGACAGGTGATGCTAGTTGTAACGTGAAGCTGTAACTTGACCCTGCAGAATTCGGAAGAGGAAATTCCACTCGCAGATGAAGACGGCTCAAGATCAATCCAATCGTGGTATCTAGACTCCACAAACCGTGGTCGAAAGATCAGCATAAGATACATTGTACGTCTTCAACAGATGGCATTATTCTGACAATAGCCCAAGGTCATACAATGAACTTCTTACAAACAAGCAAAAACCTCCAGAAAAGCATTCTGCAGCTTTTCATGTGACTATACATAAGAGATGCAGAAATCCTGACTAACACACTAGGTAACTGCAACGTGCACTTGTATTAGAAGCTTAACACACTATTCCAAGAATGTAGGGTTAGAAATCTATCAGTACAATTTTTCATGAAAGACAAAGAAAAAATGTGATTCTCTGAATGTATTCTGAAAAGATCTTACTAAAACTTCATGTCCAGGATTACTGATTAAATTTTTAAAAACACTCAGTAAGTCAGAAATGGAAGGGCACTTCTTCATACTGTTAAAGAGTATCTACCTCAAACTATCAACCCAAATCACAGATAACTGGGCCATGCTGGAACCCTCCAACAGTCAGGGGTGAGACAAAGCTGGCCACTACCACCCCGTTACCTACTGCCTCCTGGAAACTGAACGTCAGTGTAAGAAGAGACTCCAGGGAAAGACAGGAATGTCATGTAGCATTGCTGGAAAGAAAAAGACAAAGTGAGAGTTATCTGCAGGTGTTAGAGTTGTTTACCTGAAAAACCCAAGAGGATCGACTGACCTAAAAAGAGCATTCAGTGAGATTGCTGGGCAGACGCAGCCAGGCCTGCTTGTTCACACTCTTCCCCTGGGCGTGGGGCCGGACACTGTCACTTGAGGACTTCGGGGCAGGGAAAGACAGGAGGTTAGAGACTGATGCTGCAGGTTTTATGGCTTGCTTTGGGGGAAAGGAGTTCTAGTTTCCATGAACCCCCTTGGGGGAGAAAGAGCAGGAGGGGGTACGAGACCCCTTGCTTCTGGGCCCCCCACTCTGCCTCAAGTCACTGCTCTCAGCAAGCCAAGGTGCCACGTTTTGGGGTCCTGTGTTCTGAGTCCCATACTTCCTATGGGAGAAACCTTTTTAAATAGTTTAGGGAGATCTTACAGTTGATGATGATTTACCCAAATCAACTAGCTTTTTACTAGGGTCTAAATTCTTACTTTGAAACTTGACAGTCAATGGGCCAGTATTAAGGTGTGGGGCCTTCTGGAGCAGATTTAAGTTGGGAGAGCTTTTTTTTTTTTTTGGTATGATTGAAGTTAAAAAAGACCCTTTTCTGTCTCTCCCACCTTGTGAGGATACAACATTCGTCCCCTCTGGAGGATGAGGCTGCATGGCGCCATCTTGGAAAGAGAGTCCATGCCAGCACCAGGCCCCAAACCCATCACTGCCTTGATCTTGGGCTTTCAGCCTCAAAAATCATGAGCAATAAATTTCTGTTCTTTATAAATTACCCATTCTGGGGCATCATGTGATGGTAGCACCAAGACACTCTTCCTCTCACTCACTGTGAATTAGCAAAATTCACAGCATATGTATTGAGGAAAGAAAACTTCAATTATGCCCAGGCTCTATGCTTCTAGGCTTCAATTTGGTTCCTGGCTGCTGGACAGATTGTCACATTTGTACTAGTTATTAGAATGAATTTCCTGGAATTCTGCAACTGAAGCCCTACCAGTTTCCCATTGCTGATGAGGTGGTGGGACAGGAACTGGGTAGCCTATTATTAGATTAGCAAGAAGATGTCTAACATGACTCACTGTTGTTCTTGAGAAATAATTAGCTACCTAAGTGGAATAGACCTCCATGGAATACAAGCATATCTCTTTTATAACATTTAAATTTGGAGCTTAATTATCCAGTGAAAAATGGTCACTTTAGCACTTTAGTCCATTTGGCTATACATCGACATTATTAAAATGCTTTCCTGGTCTTTATGCAAATTGCTTTAAAAAAAACCCAATTTATCTCCTAGCAACCCAAAGTGAATAAGCATTGAAAAATGACATCTCAAGAAGTCTTTGGATTCTTAATCCCTGTAAATTCCTGAGGTTTATTTGCTGATTGTCTGCGTGAACAAATGGATTTGTGCTGACAGGTGTGTGCAGCTGAGTCACTCATAGGCTGAACTTTTAAGAGGCTAATTAAGTTATCAAGTTCACTCAAATCAACAGAAAAAATATAGTCCATTTTGGCCACCAATTTGGATCTGTGTGCCCACATTCAGCAGAAGGGAGTAGCCAAACTTGAAGCCATGTGTGTGTATGTGAATGGCATGCCTGTCCTCTGGAGTCCAGGGAGTTACTTTCTCTTCTCATGGATGCTCCTTGTTCTTACAGAACTGGCAACCCCCCCACCCTCCAGAGCCAGAACCTTATCACCCTCCCCTGTGACATGTGCACAAAATCTGTGCTCCAGACTTCCAGGCTAAGAAGATGGACGTAGCTGGGTGCAGTGGTGCTTGCCTGTAATTCCAGCAACTCAGGAGGCGGATGCAGCTGATGGCAAGTTCAAAGTCAGTCTTAGCAACCTGGCAAGGCCAGAAGCAACCTAGCAAGACCTGTCTCAAAATAAAAAATAAAAAAGGGTGGGTTGTGGCTCAATGATTAAGTGCTCCAGGTTCAATCTCCAAGACAAAAACTAATCATAAAATAACAATTTTTTTTAAAGGAGATGGATGTAAGTAACAGGAGCAAAAGTGCCTTACAATTAGATGTTGCCCAGATGAAAGGCACTGTTTTTCTGAGAAGTGACACAACGGTGAGGGTGTGGGCTGCAGGGCTGGCAAGTCCCCACCCTGGACGTCAGTGGGTCTCCCTGAGCAGTGAGCTCAGTGGAAAGGACCCCGGGACTGTGCTTCCGACTCAGTTGCCTCCTCTTGCCTTCTCCAGTTGGTCGCTCTAAGGTGCCATCACCCAGGTCTGGGGGACCCTGCTTGCCCTGGGAATCATGTGTCACTGCGCCTTGTCCGGGCGGCTCCCTCTGCTCTCAGGGCTGCCACTGTGGGAGCTGATCCATCACCTCCCTTCCCTTATTGGTGGAGGGTTGCCCTGGGAACCCAAGTTCCTCCACTGGGGCTGTGCCTGGGGTCGCATCCCAGCCAGAAGGAGCCTGGAGAAAGGCCTGGGGCAGAGCAGAAAGACCCAGGGATGTTAGCGGGGCTGCTGCTGCTGGAGGACCCAGGCGGCCCAGGGCTGGCAGCACCTCTGTCCTGGACACACATGCCCTAGGGACTCTGTCTCCTTTGTCTGTCCCTGCTGGGTTGTTTTGCTCTCTCTGAAGCACGCGGCCTTTCTTCAGGGAACTCATCTGCAGCCTCTCTGGGCCCAGTCCTTACGGATTAAGGATTCGTCCTTCACAGCCCCCAACAGGGACATTCCAGGGCGCGATTCTGATTGGCCTGGTTGGGTCATGTGACTGTTCCTTGGGCCAATCACGGTGGTCAGAGCGATGGCGGGTTAGGATTGGCCCAGGATGGATGTTTGCGCATCCTGTGTGACTGCTGTCTACGAAGTGGGAGCCTGAGTGAGGCCGGGAGAAGCGTGTGGTCCTTTCTGGCCGTCGGACTTTGGCTGGCACCCTCCAGCTGATCTAGCCGGCTCAGAAGGGCACCGTTGGTGAAGCGGTTTGGGGTCTGGATTCCTTGCCTCTCTGAAGGCTGCTGGTGGTGAAATTCAAGACTGCCCTTCCCTGCCCCAGCAGCCTTCCTGTTCCACAGATCCTGCCTTCCCGCCTCTTTCCACCGCTTCATTTCACCCCTCCGGGCACTGGGACAGTTAGGAAGGCGTTGGCCTCCTAAGCCTCATCTAGCTGGGAGTGCTCATGGTGTGCAGGGAACTCTCTTCTTCCTTTTATGAAGCATGAATAAAATTTGGAGAAGAGGTTTTCTCCAAAGAGAAGATGGAAGAATGCGATCCCAAAAGAGCAAATGGAGAATTTTCAAATATTTTTCACACCTTAGGGCAACTGACATTTTACTTAGATTCCTGCTTTTGCTTTCCCTTACCGGAAATGGGACTTCCACTTTCCAGACCCTAATCAATGTTAGGGGCCCTTTCATGGCTCAAAGATCAGTCCAACACTCGGGAAGCTAGTAGAGAGACCCAGGGGACACTTAGCGAGGCCCTAAACGACTTGGTGAGACCCTGTCTCAAAACAAAATGAACTGTAAGAAGGGCTGGGGATGCGGCTCAGTGGTTGAGCACCCCGTGGGTTCAATCCCTGGTACAGAAACAAAACACAACAAAAAACAGCAGCAACAACAAAACCGGGACCATTGACTGGAGCAACCAGCTCCAGAACGCCGTCCTCCCCCTGGGATAATACGGAACACAACTCTTCAGAATCCAGTGTCCATTCACGCTCTTGTTGAACTCTTAAGAAGACAGCAGGTGCTCAATAAACCGCACTGAGATCAATCGTGCCTGCCTTCACGGAACTGCTCTCTTTGAGTTGGGGCAACAGAAGGCAGGCAGGCGTGGAAAACCAGGACGCTGGAGAGAATGTGCCGGAAAGGAAGCACAGCAGGGGGTGTTCCAGGGCGCAGCTCTGAGAAAGGCACTTCAGGGTCAAGCGCCAGAGAGAGAATCAGGAGTCCTTCACGTAGTGAGGCGGGGCGGGGAGACCCAGATAGAGGCACGAGCAGGTGCCAAGGCCCTGAGGCAGGAACCAGTTTGGGGTGTTCAGAAGTAGAAAGAAGGCGTGAGTGACTGGGGCTCAAGGGGAGGGGACTCCAGTGGCAGGGCGAGAGGCCCACGGTGAAGAATGGAGATGTTGGTTGGGGGCTACAGGCAGCCATTGCAGGGCCGTGAGCAGGGCACAGCGCATGTGCTTTTGGTGTTTACAAAGTAGTCCTCGCTCTGTGGGGCTAACAGTGGCTGGGGACTGCCCCGGTCCAGGTGGGAGATGGGCATGGGTGGCGGTGGGTGGAGCTGAGAGGGCCACAGAGGCAGGACAAGTGGGCCCAGGAAAGGGGTGAGAGGGGGAGGGGACGAGGCCCCCACCTTCCCAGGCTCCCTTCTCAGGGGAGCCGACGGGGGCTCCGGAGGCCCAGAGCCACCCCGAGAACCCCTGGGTCCTGTCCTTGTTGCCTTCAGAACAAAAGCAAATTCAAGTCAGAGAAGGACAGAAAATGTGCTCTGTTAACTGAGGACGATTGAATTCCAGTGAAAGGTCCTCTCCACGTCTGCACTCGGGCCCCACTCTGTCCCCCGCGGCGTGACCGCGGTCACGTTCCTCATCCCGAGGGGGCAAGTTGAGCTCAGCCGGAGCCAGTCTTGACCTTGACGTGAAGTCTAAGCAGGTGGCTTCGGGCCCTGTGTTTGCATCCGCAGAGTTTCCACAGCTCTCAGCTCAGCATCGGCTCCTCACCTGACGCTGGGAGAGCTTTCGGAAGGTCCTGGTTCTGCCAACAGCCCCCTGGATTCCCTGGAAGACCACTCCTTTCCCCGCAGTGGCCGGTGGCGGAGAGGACAGCGCTCCACCAGCGTCCAAGACTGTCTGGTGCGTCAGTTATCTAAAAATTGGGGAGAGCACAGAACTGATTGAGGACTCTGACTGGTAGACAGAGCAGCCCCCGGGCACGCAGGACGCACCATTTGGTCATCTCAGCAGCCCGTGAGGGTCAGAGACCTGCCCTTGAATGCTCTTTCCCTTCCCTCCATTCAAGTCCCCCAGGCCAGTGCTCCTGAGAGTTCCTCGTGCAGTCTGCAACATTTTCAGCAGAGCTGAGTGGCAGGGGAGGTAGGTTGTGCAGGGACAGGATAACGGGGGAAACCCTTCTGCTTTAATTTCCAGTGAGGGGAGCAGGACGCTCAAGTCCGTACCTTGCGGAGGACCGTGGTCAACATGGGAAAGACCTGGAGGAGACAGTCCAAGTGTTGATCACATTGTTTCAAGACAACGGCATTATGGGTAATGACCTTACTCCACATTTCCAAGATTTTTCCATGATTTAGGCTACTGACAATCCGTCGGGGCTACCTGTTGAGCTTGGAGACCTTTTGGAAGCCGTCTTCCCCTGCTTCTGCCTGACCTTTGGTAGGCCTAGCACTGGTCCTTCTGGTCACATGTATGGACACATGTGATTCAAAGGGAGCCAGCAGTGATGCCCCAGGCTCTGGCCCCAGGTCAGCAACGACACAGAACTCTGGACAGGTCACACTACCTCCTTCCACTGGGTGTTGGTTTTCAGCCTAAGAGCAAGTTTCCCTTCCTGCCCTGATGGTTGAACTCTGGGATCCCAGTGTGAGGCTGTGGGTGATTTCTCTTCCTCACAGGAAAGACCCCCAGGGGAGTCAGATAGGAGCTGTGGGGTCCCAGGACCCTTCGAGTACCCGGTTGCTGCCTCCTTCAGGCCTGAGAACGGCAGATCCCCCTCAAGCTCCTTGGGGCAGGTTTCTGTCACCTTCCCCAGAATCCTAACCAATAGAACGTGTGTTAATTAGGGAAAAAACAATGACATTCAGTCTTGCCTGCGTGGTTAGCACTCACCAGTGTCTAGAGTCCCCTCTTCTCCAGGGAGCAGAGGGTGTGCCAAGCCCCCAGTGGGTTCCTGAGACCACGGGCAGTGCTGAACCCTATGCATGCTGTGCTTCTCCGACACACACCTATGATGAGGTTTGTAGATGACGCACAGCGAGAGGTTAACTAATAAAGTAGACCAAGTGTAAAACACACTGTGATAAAAGTTAGTGAACGTGAGCTTTCTCTTAAAATATCTTTTTCTATTTTCACCTCAAGGAAAAACAGTTCATGGCTTCCCTTTGGCCTATCTGGTAATAGCCTCGCTGCTGTGGGGCTTTGGGACCGTTATTAAATAGAATAAGGATCGATCGAACACAAGCATTCAGAGCTGTGACTGTCATCTGACAACTAAGACGGCTACTCAGTGAAAAGACTCCTGGGCAGGTAGCGCACACAGCGTGGATACTGTGGACAACGGGGTGGTTCATGTTTCAGGCTGGACAGAGCCAGGCAGCACACGGATTCATCACGCTACTCAGGCAACTTGAAACATGATTTGTCTACTTCTAGATTATTCCACTTTATTTTTAGACTGTGGGGAACCAAAAGCTCAGAAAGCAAACAGTGGATAAGAAGGGACCACTGTATTCATAGCTTCCTTTGAGAAATAAGTTGAAACCAGGTCACAGGACGGACTCTCAGGCAGGAAAATTGCTCTAATATCTGCTCTTTCTGCTTCTTAAGGCAGTGAGGTACATTCTATGGTTTCACTCTCAGAGTAAATAGATAAATCCTAGAAGTCAGATGGGACCATTTTGCCCTAATGAAACATGTCCACAGTTGTTTGAGAGCATCTAAAGGAGTGCACCTTGCTCAGAAATCCAGAAGGGCCACTGCACCTGAGGGACGTCAGGTTCACTCAGTGTCAACGTCATGCCATCGGAGAAGCCACATACAGTCCTGAGAGTGATCCACAGAATCCAACACAGCTCCATCCACGGAGCTCGGCACTCCACCAGCATTGTTCTCGTCTCTCTCCCAGACCATCCAGGGGCTGGGGAGGCAGGAGGGACTCGGAGGGACTCAGGAGCTGGAGAGGCTGGTCTGTGTGGTGGTGACCAGGAGTGGGGTGGTCCCAGACTCCATGAAGGACAGGTGTGCGGGGGGTGGAGGTGCTGAGGGAGGCCTACAGCCTCTGTGGTTCTGAGAGGTGTGTCCAGGCTGGAGCTGGAGTTATGGAGAGCAGGACTCCAGCCCAGATGGGAGACTGGGATGCAGGATGGGCTCTGACCCAGGAGGGGTGATGGGTTAAGGTGGGAAAACCGAGACCAGTCTGTCCATCCAACCATCCACAAACATTCTGAGCATCGTCCATAAGCCGGGCACCACATCAGGAACTGTCAATACAACACAATATGAGTGTGGCCCCAGACCTCAAGGAGCTTCAGAGGAGTCAGGGACAAGGACAAGAAAACGGCCATGGCAGGTTGTGAGGCAGCTGGTGGAATGTGATCAAGTTTGGCTTCATTCCATAAAACGATTTGGAAATGTTAAAGATGGAGACGGTGTCCTACCCACGCCATGAGGAGGGATGGAGGAGAGAAGAGAGGCCAGGGAGGTGTGGGGTAGAGGTGGGGGAAAGGCATTGCTGGCTCAGGAAGCAGCATGTTCAAAGGCCCAGAGCCAAGACACAGGAGGCTGTCAGAGGAGAAGTCATGAGAGACTGGGTGGGAGGGGTGACCAAGGTCCTACATCCAAGGGCCTGTAACCGGGTTGGAGGGCCGTCTTCACCACAGGGGCCGTGGGGCCAGCGGGAAGGGTTGCCAGCACAGCGCCATGGTTGGGTCTGGGTGTGAGAACCCGCCTGGGTGCTGCATCTTGCAGAGGGAGTGGGTGAGGCTGCAGGGCATGGAGGCAGCTACCTGTCCCTTCCTCCTGTCCACCACAGCCTTTGCCCCACCTGATTCTGTATGCAGGGAAAGCCGTATGTCCCTTCTGCAGTGTCCCTAGCTGGGCACTATGCCTGGCATAGAGCAGCCTGAGCCCCCAGGGTCCACGGGGAGAGGCAATAATGGGCACTCCCCAGCCCCATCTCCACCCCTCAGCAGCTGAGTTCAAGCCAAAGTGAGGGAAAGGAAAAGGCAGTTGGTGTCCTGGGAGTGACACTGGATGAGCCTGGGGTTACGGGTCTGTCACTGGGCCCAAGAAGGCCTGCTCCTGACTTCGCAGGGCCTGGGACAAGATGCAAGCAGAGGCCTTCCTACCATGTACCCCACTGTTAAAAATACCACCAAGCTAACTCCTCATAAGAACAATTAGAAATGTTTAAGTATGTTAGAAATTTCAACGTATGTTAACTATTAACTTTATAAATAAGTATGTTAAGTATGTTAAAATGTTTGACTACAATTTTTGACATGACAAAAAGTTGGCAAAATATCCAACTTGACCGAATTTAGTTATTATTGTGACTGGCCGAGTATTTATGGATGGTTCGGTGATACATTGGTGAATGGAATAGATGGCTGGCATGGTGGCACACACCTGTAATCCCAGTCACTTGGAGGCTGAGGTAGGAGGATCACAAGTCCAAGGCCAGCCTCAGCAATTTAGCAAGGCACTAAGCAACTTGGTAAGATCCTGTCTCAAAAAATAAAAAGGGCTGGGGATGTGGGGGTTCAATTCCAGGAACCCCCCCCAAATAAATAAAATAGATATACATAATTCAGAAATTATATACTTCTTCCATAAAGTTTGTGTCTCATTTTTATTTCAGTAAAATCACTAATTATATTATTATAATTAAGATTTCCATATAATTTACATGCTCTATAGAAAAATGCCATATTAGACATTTCTTTTTTTTTTTTTTTTTTTTTTTGGGATTGGAACCAAGGGCACTCCACCACTTAGCCACATCAAAAAAAAAAAAAAAAATTTTATTTAGAGACAGGGTCTCACTGAGTTGCTTAGGGCCTCGCTAAGTTGCTGAGGCTGACTTTGAACTCATGATCCTCCTGCCTCAGCCTCCCAAGTGCTGGGATTACAGGTGTGCGCCACCACGCCCGGCTAGACATTTCTTGAGTTAACATACTTCTTAATTTTTTCAGATTGAAGAAGTTTCAGATTGAAGAAGCTGCTCTGTGGAGCATGAAGCAAGATTTCAAAGCAGACCATGGATTTTAGGTATCACAGTCCCATAGCTAATGTCATCGCTTTTCACAACGTATTGTGGAAAACATTCCTATCTTATCACATCACTTATTTGGCAGTTTCATCCATGTTTTAAAGGAGTATCTAGATTGATTTAATAGATGTATTTTCAAAGTAGTGTCTCCCCAATAAAGAAAGCAAGAGTGTTTTATTGGGGCGAACTTTAAATACTCAGGTCTGACAGACTCGCCGTCATGTGTGGACACGGGCCTGTTCCTGAGCCTGTCGGTCTTGGGTCACACATTGCATGCCCAAAAACACGGCAGACGGGGACACCTCTGGGCAGGGAGTTGGTACTAGGACGGGCAAAGCTCATGCTGTCATCTGACACAGTGAGTCAGAGTGACCTGGTTGGGGATTTTGGCTGGTTCTCTCTAAGTTTCTCTGGGGGGCTGACCTCAGTGAGTAGTCCTCCTGTGGTCACCAGAAAAGAGATGTCCCCGGAGGTCCGAGGGGTCCTCAACTCAGGACAAGTGGGGTCCTTGGTGTACAAGATGGAAAAGGACTTCAGCATGTGCCACTCAGACACCAATGGCTGAGGTCGGAAAGCAGAGACAGGCTCCAGGAGAATGTGGGCTGTCACCGAGTGAGAAGCGGGAACTGGCATTTCCTGGAGTGCGGGCCCTTCCAGAGGGACACTGCCTGATTTAGGATTTCTCAATCTCCTCTCAAGTTTTTCCATACTGGGATATTATAAAGAAACAGCTCCGTTTTCAGTAAATTACTCAGTTTTTTCATATCCCTACTCAACTAAGCCTCTTCTGCTATCCAGAAACTAATTAGGGAACTACTCTTTTTTTTTTATTAGTAATTTGGTAGTTATTCTGATGTTGATCTCCTCTGTGGTTGTCCAATTCTTTTTGGTTCCCTGTTCTCATTCCTTTACTTTTTATGCCACATATTTCACATGAGTTTTCCTTTAAGAAAATCATTTCTTCAAAATCTGAAAAAATACTTTTGAATAACTAAAAAATGAAATACACAGACAAGTTTTTTATTTTTTTTCTTTTGGAAGCTTGGAAAACTTAGAAGCTTCTTTGTAACGATTTTGATAATATTATTGAGAGCAGGCAATAATGCATACCACATATATTACAAATTTATATATATATATGAGATATATATAGATACATATGAAAAAAATATATATATAACAAATTTAATTTGATCTTTTCAGTGGATCTTATGTTGGTCTGCTTACCCTTTCTTGTATCTTAAGTTCAATCTAAGTGCTTGAACAGCATTTATGGGGCTTCCCATCCTGATTCTAAGGTCAAATTTGGTATATTTCATTAAAATGTTCCCTTTCGAGGAAGATCCAGAAAATATCCTTCTACTTGCATTGTGGTTCCGAGGACACATCACAATGGCTCAAGTTGAGACCTCTTGTTCTAACGGCAGATTCCAACTGTGAGCTTTACCTGGGAGGCTTCTGAAGTTTTGACCAACTTCTGGTGCATACATCATTTTCCTAACCTGTGAGAGACAGGCTCACCTGTCCACACCCAAAGATGGACTGAGAGACAAAGGGACAGAGAAAGCCAGGCTTTACTGAGGGTCTTGTGAGGTCTGGGGTCTGGGGGAGCAGGCACCCCAGAGCGGCTACCCCAGCATTGTATCCCTCCCCGAGTGCCCATTGTCTGAGCACTACGGGGCACAGTCTGCCCACACCACCAGGTCTCACTGTCTCCTGTTGGACTGTTGAAAGAAATGTACCTGTCGTCACCCCCTCCCTCTGCTCTCCTGTGGCAGGAGAGTCTTCTTGATTGAGGGCCTTTGGGGGTATGCAGTCGGCCAGGTCAGCCCTTCCCCTCACCTCCTGTCTGTCAAGGGGCTGTGAATCTGTCACACCCAAGTGTCACCTACTTGTCACCTAAGTGTCATCTGCTCTCTCCTCCTGCTGCCTTTCTTCCCTCCCAATTTTACATTTAAGGCTAAATACCGTATTCTGAAAATGGGCCGCTGCACTTTTTATTTCTCACATGACCCCAACAGTCTTTCAACTCAATGCCTAAAATTGAAAATTATCTTTCCAGTTTTTCACTGAAATCAAAACTTGTACTTCAGGTGTAGCAACGACGTGACCAGTTCTTGTTTCCTTCTTCAGCAGCACATGTAATATGAATTAGCTGGTACCAGCTAGTTACATTGAATAATATTTGCTTATGTTTGTACTTTATGAATGTTTTATTCTTTCACTTTCTTACATACTAAATTAATAATCTTGTTTTTAATTATTTATCCTATACAGTGATTATTTCATTACTTTGTTGGGCTTACATTTTTAACCATTCTAGAACAAAAATTGGAATTATTTCTATTAAGTCTAGAAATTGTTTATTGCTTTCTGTAAGTATTATGTTTATTAGCGTTATGAAAAGCATATTACTCCTGGTTAAATAGTAGACCCAATATATATTTTTGGAACATTCCAACAGTATTCTAAACTGGCATTTATTTATCATTGTTGAACACCGTTAGAAGTTTGCTATTTGGCCTATTTAAAAATTGCTAGTACTTGCATGTGTACTTTTTTGTGTGTGTGTGAGTGATATTTTCCGTTATTTGATTAAAAATTCAAATGCTTCTGTTCATAGGTAACTTCTTGGGCTAAAATTGATCTTGAAGATTGGTGTGACTCACAGAGCACGTGGAACAAAACACCTTTTGCCAGGGGATGTAAAAACCTGCTCCTGGGATCTTTTTCCATTTGAAAGAATGATGGCAAAAGTGAAATGGTAAGTTCTCTGTCATGCTCATCCTCTGAAAAATTGTGTTTGCTAATTTGAATCAGATTTCGCTTTTCTAGAAAGAGTCTCAAGTGGTCAGGAGGATGTGGCCAACACCATTTTTGTGACACCAGAGTGGTCACCTCCCATCCAGGTTGCCGAGTTCATGAATGGATTCGTTTCCTCCTCAGAGGGACAGGCCAGTTCCACTGGCTGCTTCTCGGCGTGGACTAGTTATGAACAATCGCCTTTCTCGGTCTCATTCTTCAATCACTAATTAAACCTCCCCGTAGTGAAGAATCAGAGGCATCAAATATTTCTGCTGACCTTGTGAAACTGTGACTTTCATGAGAATAACTTTTTTTTGTTCATATTTGTTTTGATCCGTTATTATTGCTCAATATAGAATTTGGAATTTATACCAGCAAATTTATGTGAATCATGCCTGATATGAAACTTCTCACTTTTATTGTTTCTAGCCCTAAAAATACAGGTAAGCCACTTGCTAGAAAGGTATTCTATTTCTCTTTTCTTTTAAATTTTTTTTTTATTTTCTGAGTTCCACTTTCTATTTTTTTCCCCTCTGATAACTGCCTAATAATCAGTGATTTAAAGATTAAAAAGAGAATAGAGTTGCATTTAAAGTAAATGAAATTCAAATGCTTGTGTCAAAAACAAAGTAAAAGCAAATGTGAAAAATATTTTGTTTTAAAGAGTTACTTTAATAGCAATATTAAATATTAAAATTAAAAAGGAAAGATAGAATTAATGGTTATAAAAAAGTGAAACATTTTCAAAACATGAGATTTTCATTTAATTTTGAAAATTCAATTAAATCTTATTAAATAGTTAAAAATAGGTTACCTTTCGGCCCTGGTATTCCATGGCCATCTAGCTGCAAACACATGTGTCCGTATCAGACTTTCTTCTTGCTATGTCTAGATTCTTGAGTTTGCAAATTTAAAAGTAACATGAAATACTTCAGTATTGCAAAATACTCCTCAGAGATCAGATGTAACAGTTGCAAAGGATGCACGGATGCTTCAGTACCTCTGGGCCACAATTAGAGGCATGCAAGAGAAGCTTCCCTCTGCAGGAATCCCCTGTGGGCTCCTCCCTAGGAGGACAGATTTTGGGCGGTAGCTGATTATTCGTGGATCTTACCTAAGCACACCTGCTACGCCAGTCCCTCTCCAGGACCCCATTCTGCCACAGTGTGTCCCTGACAGGAGAGGCACGTCTGGAGGCCCTCCCCGTGGCCAGCTCAGTGGGTTTTCTTTGGAGGAATAGGGGAAACAGGTGTTGACAAGCACTTCCCTGTTATTCACCTGTGGGGACACTTAGGGTTGAAGATGATGCTATCCCAATATTACCTGTCACTCTCCAGGTTACAGAGGCACCCATGCTTGTTTAAAACATTCACCATGTGTATTTGTGATATGAAGAGCCCTTGAACCCAGGATGGAGGCCCCTCTTACCTGAAACTAATGGTAGTCCTGATCTTCAAATATTCTTAATACTGTGGATGGCAAGCTTTCGAAAACAAGGTTTTTATTCCATTCATCCACTTATTCAAACAAAACTGTTTTTCCAAGCTGGGCATGCTGGCGTATGCCTGTAATCCCAGCGACTCGGGAGGCTGAGGCAGGAGGATCTCGAATTCAAAGCCAACTTCAGCAACTTAGCGAGGCCCTAAGCAACTCAGTGAGACCCTGTCTCTAAATAAAATACAAAATAGGGCTGGGGATGTGGCTCAGTGGTGGAGTGCCCCTGGGTTCAATCCCCGGTACCAAAAAAAAAAAAAAAAAAAACTGTTTTCCAAGCACCTCCCCAGTACAAGGTACCACATAGGCTCTGCGATGGGAGCATTGGGCACCTGTAACCAGACCCCAGTCTGTCTGTCCACTGGACAGCCAGCACTCAGGGACACCAGCGATGGAAGGAATGGGCCGGCACCCTGAGAAGATGGGGACTATCCCCCTAAGAGACCATCTTTGGGAACTCAGGTCCTCGACAGGCTTTAGCAGGGAGAGAGGGAGGTGCAGGGCAGTGAAGGCTGGGCAGCCTCACCTCCAGGGCAGGGGCCTTGTTCTTTTCTTTCCCTGGCCAGAACTTCACCATTGACCTCCACCTCCCGGGGCCAGTTCCCTTACAGACAAACCTCCCCACGGTGACTTCATGCACAGGACTGCCGACCAAGGAGGGGCCTCCTGCCCTCCCATGTTATCTGAGCGTCTCCAGATGTTCCAGTTTCTGTAAATCTGAAAGTAGATTATTTAGCAGTCAACCTCATAGTTACTTAGCTGCGGCTTTTCTTTAGAATTTTGAGTGGTGGGCAAAGGCAGGGGAAGCAAGGCTGGCCCGGAGGAGCGGCCACTGTGACAAACCCTTTGTGGAATAAAATGGGGGCAGCCATCCTGGATGGGGCAACGCTGTGGCTGGTCTTGACGAGAGTGGGGAGGAGTGAGGAAGACTAGGTGGGGGACCAGACTGGTGCCAAGGCTGGGCGGGGCGGAGGTGGGGCTTCGCGTGTCCAGGGACACCCCAGAAGTCTAGGGATCTGGGCGGAGGCTGGAGCCAGGCAGCTTTGCTGCCACCGTAGATGGGCATCAGTGGGGCATCACGGATGGTGCCCGGGAGGGGAGCTTCTGCACCTTCCCTTGGCTCAGCTGTAGGACTTGTAAATTAACCTGATGAGACAAATTAGCGAGAGAAACAAAAACAGACTTAATTCCATATGGATGCAACTGAGAGTTCACGGAGAATGTGACTCGAGGAGGTGGGGAGGACCTGGGGCCTGCATGCCTTCTTAGCCAGTGACAGGAAGGGACAGAGGGCACTCTGGGAGGACAAATAACTTCTTAGAAGAGTGGGCAAAGGACACTCATAGCAAAACAAATGCCTCTTTGGAAAATAAATGTGCCCTCGGGGCAGAGATGGGTGGTCTGAGGGTTTTGTGACATGTCTGCTGACTATGGTGCTGATTTCTCACCTCAGAGGATATTAAAGTTGCTTCCAGGAGGGAATTTATGATAATCAAGTTCTTTTAAGAATCTTTTAAGAATCTCTGTTGTTAAGGCAGAGAAAGAGATTTTAGGAACCCAACTGCCTTTAGCTCAAAATAATTTTGTGTCTCAGTGGCTTATTCTGGACCTCTTCAATAAGGAGATGGTCTTGAAGAGGGACCCCCTAGGGACTGTGGGTGGGCTTGGGCAGTGGAGGCTGAGAGGGGTTGCAGGGGGTGGAAGCAGGGAGGAGCCCAGTGAAGGTTCTAGACTTCACTGCACAATAGAAGCACCTGGCCTATATCCAGACCAATAGCATCGGAGTCTCTGGGGGGCGGACTCAGACATCAGTGATTGGTAAGGCTCCCCAGGTAGTTAAAAATGCCCCCAGGCTGAGTGGCAGTGTCACCAGGCAGGATCAGCTGAATGCATCCCTCCATGAACCACACCACTCCCACCGCACATTAAGTTCTCTGGCTCTTAATGCCAGAGCTGATTCTTGGCAGAGGCTCCGGATGGCTTCAGGGAACTCAAAGACAAACGCCTAGCGGGATAGAAATGATGACTATTTTCATCTCCGTCTTCTTTGTTGTTTTTAATTTTGCTGTCTTACTTGGAAACGGTCTTCGTGGATCTCAGCTTTCACAGAGTCAGAAAGCACAAGCAAGAATCTGCCATCGTTTACGACAATTGGATCAACAGCCTTGAACCCTGAGCTCCTACTGCTCGCCACAGAAGACTGAGCTAGACAAAAAGCAAGAATGAAAATACAAACTGTTTTCTTTTGTTTTCAAAAATGTCAATTGCTTTTTCTAATTACAAAAAATTATACAGGCTTATTGTAGGCATTTCCAGCATGATGGACAGATAAAACCTAGAAAGGGCCAGTCTCCTGGTATTTACTTGTTTTGCTTTAATTTCCATTTAGCAAAAAAAGAACTCAACCTAAAAGCAAGGCGTTGAAGCTGGAATGCACTTGGAACGAAAAGCAGCATTCTTATCAAGCGCAAGCTGCATCACCCCATTAGCTTTTGACTTCCAAACTTTCACAAATGAGAAGCTGCTCTCATCGCCTCACCTGGAGCGATCCCTGCTTAATGGTAGTGATTAACTCTCCAGCTCGGAAGGCAACTGGTTATTAAATAACAACCTCCTGCCATGTTATCTTTCTCCAAAACAATGCACTCACAAGCCCCAGCTTTCTCCCCGCTCAAACCATGTCATGGCTTTGGGGCAGGTGCACAAATGAATTCATCCCCAGGCACACACCGAAATGCTCAGCCAGCCCCTCTCACCGGAGGCTTAAGAATAATGTTGCAACGGACAATTTCCAGTGATTTAACTCGCTTTCTCTGGTTAAAACCCTCGCAAATTTGTGCTACTAAGGAAATGTTAAGTCATAAATCTGTTTAACGGGATCAACGGAATAAAATAAAGAGTATTTTAAAACATTGAATTGGCACAATTGTGGGACATCTGGGGATGATATTAAAATTCTGCAGATTCTTGAGCATTGCCAGAGGAAGAATGGAAGGAGTTGTTTGCGGGTGAAAGAACAAGGCGGCAGGCGCTGTCCATCAGAGATGGACACGGCCTTGGGATCGGGGTCCACACTGGACCAGAACACACACCCCTGCACGAAGTCCTCCTTTTCATTAGAACTGAAGGGGAGATGGATTGTTCTGGTAGCATCGATTTCAGATGGACTGACAGCTAGATACCGAGAGTGGAGGAAGGAAGGTGGGATGAGATCACGGTGGGTCTGACTCGGGTGACAGTTTTACAGGGAGAACATGATTTTGCAGGTGGGTGATGTTGGCACAGAGACATCTACGTGGAATATTCCCACCCCCAGGAAACTTGCCCATTTTTTTAAACCTGCTTTACCCCCCCATAAGGTCCAGAGGGAAGTTCCGCTACTTGCTGTGCATTAAGTTAGTCCCTTTTAATCCTCCATAACCCACTTCTGTGCTCCACTGTTTCCTCTGATGGAATTAATTCCACCCACCTTCGTCATGTGACCTAAGCCCTGGCCGAGAATCAAAGCTCTGCTCAAGACTAGCCCGTCAGTAGTGACGAGGTTTATTTTCGAGTCGAGTTTCCCACAATATATATCCCTCGTGGAAAGGTAATTCCTTTCACTTTTGATAAATGATGCCATTTGCTTAGGGGAGCTGATCTACTGATTCAGAACCTGCCACCTCACATTCGTGAGTGGCTGTCATGTCTCAGACACTCTTTATTTACTCTTCAGAGTGTTCTGCCATGTTCTAGAATTCAAAATGGCTCTGCTGAGCCATTTCTCATCTTTCTGAGCTATCGCCTTGCATTTGGAAAACTGGCCAATCAGTTTGAGCCTCCACCCAGCTATGCTCATTTTGAAAATAAGTTGGGATCAAGATCACAGTGTGTCCCTGACGGGAAATGGGAAGGGGCTATGTATTTTTAGATCCACTCTAATCAACCACAATTGCCTGGATAATTCAGGGAAAGGGGGTCTCTCTCCACCTAAGTGATCCAGGTAATGCGGGCGGTGAACTGGGTCGCGCTCTGTAGACACTGATTGTAAATGACGCACAGAGTCATCAAGTAATAACTAAGCACTTTGCAAAAATTACTCCCATCAGGGGTCTTGATTTCTTACTATTTGTGATGATCAAAACCTCATCACGAAAGCTCTCCAAATATATCGTTAAGTGAAAAATGCAGAACAATGTGGCGTATAATGTGCTACCATTTACAGCAAAAGTTGGGAGGAGAAGAGTCTACATCCGTGTTGGCTTGTAAATGTTTTTAAATGTCTTTAAGGAAAAAGAACAACACAAAGCAAATCTAATAATCCTGTCCTCTGTGGGTTGGGGCATCAGCAGACGGGGTGGGAAGGAACGAAGGGTTTCTACTTGGTGCCTTCCATATTTCAGGCAAGTGGAGGAATAATTTGTTAAAATATCAAATAATTATTTAATGAAAAATGTGCAATGCTAAGTAATTAGTAACTGGTGACTAAGAGGGGAACGTAGTTAGAGACTCCTGTGTTGTATTTGTCCTTTGACTGAGGTGACAATGGAGGCAGGAATGAGGTCTTTGTGTTTATTCTCAAATGCAACCAAGAAGAGCACCCAGCTTTCCAGTGTGAGGTGGCAGGAGGACCAGGCCACTGGGGTTGCAGCTTGCAGCTCCCACAGAGGCCTGTGCACGGGTCTGATCTGCTGCTTCCCCAGCTGTGGCACGTGCCTGGAGCCACCGATGAAGCAGGCCCAGCAAGGTTGAGTCAGGGGTTCAGAACTGGGCCATCTGACTATGTCTGTCCATCATTCTGTTTTCACCAGTCTTCCCAGAGACTCCTCAGGCCCTGCAGGCAGGCACCTTGACACAGCAAGACAGTCCTTTGATTAAAAATGCCAGACAACTTAAAAATGGCTCAGATGGAATGATTTCTATTTTACCATAATTTTAAAAATTAATAAGGTTTTGTACCAAACCCATTTAATTGCATTCTTTAAATGAATGAAGTGTATGGTATCGGCAGTCTGCCTCAAAAAAGCTGTTTTTAAAAATGAAACCGAGGGGCTGCAGCCTGGCTCAGTGGTACAGGGCTTGCCTAACATGGGTGAGACTCTGCGCTTGATCCCCAGCACTGCGAAAATAAAAAACAAAGTCAAAATAAAACCACAAGGTCCTGTCTTGCCCTGGAATTGCTATCGGCTCCTGGAAGGTGGAAGTTTTGCCTTTTACCCAGTCAGATCCTGGGGCCTGTTCCACGAGTCATGTCCACCATATCCACAGTCCAAATTTGCCTACCGATTGCCTCTGGCTCCTGTTGGAAACCACCTCTTTGTGACCATCTGTGTCTCCATTACAACAATCTAGCCATTTGTTTTCTTTTTCCTTTGTTATGGTTAAAAACAAAACAGAAAATCTTCCTTATGTCTCTCCCGAAAAAAATCCCAACTCAGCAAAAAATCAAATAACCCAATTAAAAAGTAGGCCAATAAGCCAGGCGTGGTGGTGCACGCCTGTAATCCCAGTGGCTCTGGAGGTTGAGGCAGGAGGATCACAAGTTCAAAGCCAGCCTCGGCAATTTAGCAAGGACCTAAGCAACTAAGCAAGACCCTGTCTCAAAATAAAAAATAAAAAAGGGCTGGGGATGTGGTTTAGTGGTTGAGTGGCTCTGGGTTCAATCCCTGGTACCTGGGGGGAAAAAAGGCAAATACCTTGAATAGATTTCAAAGGTGATAGAAAAATGACTAGCAAGCATAAGCAAAAGGCTCAATTGCTAATCATCAGGGAAATGCAAATGCACACCTTGGCACCCACTGACAGGCTGCTGTCAAAAACATAGAAAATGGTTGCCAGGTGTGGTGGCACACACCTGTAATCCCAGTATTTGGGAGGCTGAGGCAGGAGGATCATGAGTTCAAAGCCAGCTTCAGCAACTTAGCGAGGCCCTAAGCAACTCAGTGAGACCCTGTCTGTAAATAAAATACAAAATAGGACTGGGGATGTGGCTCAGTGGTGGAGTGCCCCTGGGTTCAATCCCCAGTACCAAAAAAAAAAACAAAAAAACCAAAAAACATAGAAAATGGGAAGTGTTGGCAAAGATGTGGGGAAATCAGGACCCTCGTCAACAGAATTGAAAACGACGCCTCTGCTTAGGGAACAGGTCTAAGTTTCCTCGAAGAATAGAAATAGAGCTACCCTGGGCTCCAAGCACCCCGTCTGGGTATATGACCAAAAGAACTGCAAGCAGGTTCTCAAAGACACACACGTGCTCCCTGTTTATAGCAGCACCACTCACAATGGTCGGAGGTGGAAGGAACTTCCCCATGGAGGGATGAATGGCTAAACCTGTGTGGCGCACATGCCCAGTGGAATATCTCACAGCCTTAAAAAAGCTCATGCTACAACGTGGACGGACCCCGAGAACGTTATGCTAAGCGCAATAAGCAGCGATGAGAAAGACACATGCTGCATGATTCCACCTTCCCGGTCTCTAAAGTAGCCAAATTCATAGTAACAGAAAGCGCAAGGGCTGCCGGGGCCTGGAGGAGGGGCCCCCGGGAGCTGGTGTGTAACGGGTCCAGTTTCTGACTTGCAAGATGGAAAAGTTCTACAGATCTATTTTAAAGCAACGAAGATATACTTAACGCGATTGCAGTGCACACTTAAAAATGGTTAGGAGGGTAAATTTTATGTGGTGTATTTTTTACTACAATAAAAAAGAGAAGCTCTAAGATTGAAAGGATGCTCATTGCGGAAGCTGAGTGATGGGTCCATTGAAGTTCATTATGCTGCTTTCTCTATTTTAGTGGAATAGAATTTAGTAAAACTCACTTAGAATAAATTTAGTAAATACACTTAGAATGCAGTAAAATTTAGGAAAGTGTGTGCTTGAAAATATCTATAATAAAAAGCAACTAAGAAAAGAAGAGAGCTCTTTTTAGCAAAAGCCACATTGAGAAAGAGCCATGGAGGATCTGGGTTTCTGGAATGTCCAGAAGTTCCAAGGATACAGGAGCCTGGGCTGGACCATAGCTTCCACAGGCCCGGCTCCCAGTGAACAGGGAGAGGGCGCTCCGGGCTGCCCTGGGACTCCGGACCACACCCAGCAGGACATCGTCAGCAAAGGCAGGCAAGACGCTCTGCTTCTTAGGATCCTCTAACACATCATAAAAATCTGAGCATTGTGCTGTGATGTGATTCTCTACCAGAGAGAAATAAACATCACCATTATGGGACATGCATTTCTGTTCTATTTTACTTCTGTTCTCTATGTCACCTGGTCACTGATTAAACTTCTCTACCTGCCTTCCTGGCATAAGCAGTATCAACAATCTTCATGTTTATTAAGCTTTTCAAACAAACCATTGATTCCCCAGCTGGAATACCTCGCTCTGTTACCATGGCTTTAGTCCCCACGCAGCTTCCCAGGGATATCTGCCAACATATTCTTGGATTCATTTGTAATCCATCTACTAACTTACATTTGAAGAATAATTATTTGTGTAAAATATTAACCACATTATTATGCTCATTGATAGTTACCTAGATGAGTTGATAAATACACAAAAATAACAAAAAGCTAGCATAATGGTGACCAAGTATGGAAAATCCAAATGGCCCTGCTTTCATCCAAGAGATCATGACCTTATGCCAAAGTTCCACATGAGAACTGAAGGAGCCTCACATCTGGGTGTTTTATTGGCCTGCCAACATCTGTGCATGTGGACAGACCAGGGGAGGGTTAGTGTTCAGGGCCGTGGACACAGATGTAACTTCGCCAACTCAAAGGATCCAGCCTTGGACGATGGGCCATGAACAAGATGCTGAAGATGGAGCTGGTGGGGCAAAGGCTGGGGTTTGGGGATGTCTTTTGAGAAGGAAATGCCCGAAGTAATGGTGAGAGAACACCTGGCATGTGCTTCACCAGAGGGTCCGAGAGATACGGGGAAGGGCAGGATGAGGAGGACAGGTCTCGGGGTAGTGTCCAATGGTCCGCCTCTCCTAACACAGGCCCCCGGGCTCCCAACCTTGAGACCCAAATAACAATAAAAACCAAGCACATGCCATTTCTTGTGGCACACTGTGTCCAAGGCAGCCTTTGGTCCCTGCAGCCTCTGGGCCAGTCTGCAGAGATGTTGAGAAACCCAGTCACGGGCTGAAGTCCACTTCAGCCATTTGTCAGCAAGTGCTATCCAAGTCTGAGCCGTCCCTCTTGATCTTTATCAGGGATCGCAGTTTCTTTGATCTCCTCTCCTTTGTGTGACATTTGTGCATGGCTTCCCCATTTAATTGTCTGACTTTGGGTTGCTATTTCAAAGTTAACAGCAGGTTTTTTTTTTTTTTTAATGTCTATTATCTTCGAGTCGGCTGTCCAGGTCAAGTGTGCGACTCCCCAGCCACCTAGTCAATTAGGTCAGCAGTGGCTGCCTCCCTCAGTTGTCATGAACAGTAACTCCCTGAGATCACCAGCAGAGACGCCCAGAAGAAAAGTTCACAAAGCTGTCACGGGTCTCCGTTTGCCAGGACTCCGTGGAGACCCCACGGCTGGGCTGAGCAGTGACACCCAGTGCCCGCAGTCGGCCGTCTCGAGGTCACTGCTTCCTCAGTCACTCCCGGCACCTCCTTTCACCATGACAGCCAGGAAGGAGAGGAAGAGGTAGGAGAAGGCGTGGACCCCTCTCCCTACCCTGTTCTGATAACAGGCTCCTTCCAGCTCCCCGCCCAGAGCCCGTGGCCCCCCGTGCTGAGTTCCAGTGCAGGGTCCACCCCCCCCAATTGCGTTCTCAACTGGCCTTTTAAACTGCCATCACCAGTGAAGGGGCCGTGTTCATGGGGCCAATGATGCATGCAATGCTCCAGAAACGGCTTCTGTCACCCCCTTAACACCTGAAAGGACGGAGTCCGTGGACGTCAGTCAGCAGTCTGCTCTCTCCCGGCCCCGAGCGCTTCAGGACTCGCTTTCTCCTCCTTCCCGTTGCTGAACAGGCACCGTGGGCTGCCGCAGCTCGGCACCCAGGCTCCTGGTTCAAGTGAGCCTCCCCGGTGGGTGTCAGGGCTGCAGAGCGGGGGCTGTCAGGCAGGGCAGGCAGCAGTGGCTGCATGGGAGGGGGGATGGGGACAGGGCTCAGAGGGTCTCACTCAGGGCAAAACCCTTGACAATACACTTGAGACTGAGCAAAACACTTCGGACGTGGCGTAAACAGGCCTGGGCGCCCTGGCTGGAGGGACCGCAGAGCACAGAGGGTCTTCTCTGCTCCCCTCCCAGCATCCAGCGTGACTCTGACGCTGTCTGTCAACAGCTTGGGCCTCATCCACCCTGAGGTGGGGACCGTGCTCAAGGGAGGGAGAGTCCTCAAACCAGAACGTTCTTAACGTTCACCCATTTACTGACTGCAGCATTGGGGTCAGGGGGACCTCCTGGGGAGCAGGGCACACAAGGCCAAGTGTCAACACATGAAAGACACTTCCTTTGGGACACAACTGTGGGTGAGGGTGTCTGTGGCGTCTCTTCTCCCTGGCGGACGGCACGATTCTTGCTGGCAGGGTCCTGACTGTCCAGCTCACCACAGGTTCCAGAGCCCCTTCAGGGCCACACCCAGGAGATGTGCAGTGGGCACCTGTCCAGGGAACAAGCCGGGTGTTGACTCAAGTATCAGGGTGAGCTGGAAAAAATGCCTGGGGACAACACTGAGGAGGCAACAGCCCGGGTGCAGAGGGGAGGCTGATCCTAGGGGACAGGAAAGGCCCAGAGGGAGGTGAGTCGGTCAGAAGTGGGCAGCTCAGCTATGGCAGAAGAGGGTGTCGCCTGCGGCTCACACTAGCAGCCCAGCAAGAGGCCTGGCAGGGAGCAGGTGGGCAGCCCGGCTCCAGGGAGGACGAGGAGCACCGGGAACCTCTTCCCATCCTTCTGTGAAGACCTCGGGAAAGAGAGGGAAGAAGGAGCCACAGAGGCACAGGAGGAATGAGGAGTGGAAGGGAAAGAGGAAGAGGAGAGCAGAGAAAAGCAGGAAAGAGAAAAGAGGAAAGATGGAAGGAGGGAGATGGGAGGGAGGAAGGAAAGAGGGCTGGCCTGAAGGGAGAGGAGGGAGGGACAGAAACAGGACAAGCCAAGAGAGAAAAATGCCTTCTTCTGTTAGTAGAGAAAAGCCGCAGGCCAGGAGCACATGATTGTTTTACAAAACATCAGAGAAAGTACAGGGAGTGTGACATAGAGACGGGAGCAGCCCATCCTCGGTCTCCATGGCTGATAGGTGCCCTGTATCTTCGAGGAGAGAGAGTGACAGGGAAAAGATGGGCCAGGCAGGGGTATAAATAGTAGCCCTGGCTTATTTGTAACTTTCATTTTTAGGTAAGGATGATTGGCACGTGGATGGCTTGGATGAAGGGAGCCCCCTGATCTTTAACTCGCAGGTCACATGGAGAAAACTTTGAGAAAATGCTCCGACATGGAGATGTCAAGTTGAGTGACAGCCCCGTGTGAGGTGCCTCGCGCTGGCTGTGTCTTTTACATGCATCACTTCACAGAAATGATGACTGCCATTGGAACAGAGAGACATCCTTCCCGCCCGGGGTCAGGAAACTGACAGGGCCCACCCATTAATAGAAATAACTGTCATTTAAAATAAAATGCTTGGTGGAAAACTTCAGCAATCTATTAGATAACACGGGGCCTGTGATCGGGGCACCCATGAATCACTGCTGGGGACACTGGCGCTCAGAGAGGGTGCACCGCGTGGGAGACAAGCACCTCCTGGGCGTCCATCAGCTGGCCGCATGGTGTCCTCTGGCAGAACCAGGCAGCTCTGTCTCCTAATTCACAGCCCACCCGGATGTTAGGAACTTTTCCTGTGTGACATCGAGGAGGGAATCTGAGTGAAAAGACGAATGACAACATAGTTTCTGATCTGACAGTTTCTCATGGCAAAAGCTCTTTTGGTGGTGGGGTTCTTTGGAGAACAGCGAAGCTGATCCAGCATGGTCCTGATAGAGGCTCTAAGCTCAGGACCTCCTCTGGGTTCCCACGATGTCTTATTTATTTATTTATTTATTTATTTATTTATGTATTTTTGTCGTGCTGTTGATTGAACCCAGGGTCTTGTGCATGCGAGGAGGCAAGCACTTTACCAATAGAGCTACATCCCCAGCCTGATGCCTTATTTTTTAATCAGAGAATACATTGCACCAAGATACTTGGTTACCAAAAGGATAACATGGTATTCAGGCAGCTTTTCTGAAATGTTTATCACATTTCTTAAACAGAGGGCTCTAAACCACACAAAAAGTTACACAAAACCGAAGGCGCTTGGCAATGGTTGTGGGAAATGGCCCGTTGAGGACTGGTCTTGAGTGTGTGGTGTTTGTGGCTTGTGCTCAGGCTGGTGGAATAAGTAAGGAGCATTGATGTTGTGCCCTGAATCATGGCTTCCCTTGATATAGGGCTTAGGACAGTGGTGAGGAAGCATGTGGCCATTTCCCAGAGAGGAAAACTGAGATGGAGAATGGTTAAGTGATTCTACTAAGAGCAGCCACCTCCTGAGGAATGGAGTCCATAACCCCAGATTCCCAGACTCCAGTAACCAGGCAACCCTGCAAGGTAGGTTCCACACCCATCACTTTACAGATGACAACAGGGAGGCTCAGAGGCAGTATGGGGAACAGTGTCACGGGAGCTCAATTAGGGTAAGGTCCACGTATTTGTCTCACAGAGCTGTAGGTCACCAGACCCCTGGGCTCAGTGCGGTTCTGCTTGGGGCCTCACAGGACTGAAGTCAAGCTGCTTCCAGGCTCCTTTGGGTTGTTGGCAGGATTTGGTTTCCTCGTGGTTGTAGGGTGGGGTCCCCATGCCCTTGCTGATGGCTGGTCAGGGTCGCCCTGGACTCTGTAGCTCGCTCTCCAGTCCTTGCACCTGCCTCTCCAGCTTCCCAGTCCACAACAGCACGCTGACTCCTCTTCGTGCCTCAAATCTCTCCGATTTCCCTGTCTACCACCAGCCTGAGAAAATGGTTAGACCAGCCCAAATCATGTCCTTTCCTTAAGGTCACCTGATTAGTACCCTTAATGACAGCTTTTTCCACTTCATGATCACAGGAGTGAGGTCTCATGGTGCCCGCATTAGGGAGTTGCACAAGAGGCAGGGCCCTCTTAGAATTCTGCCCACCTCAGAGACCTTGGGCTGGGAATGGCTGGCCCCTGGCTGCTGGGCAATGCACCCTTGGCCCAGGGGAACTCAGAGTCCTTCCTCCAGGAGGTTGAAGCTGGCCCTACTTCTCGAGGCCTTAAGCATAAGGGCAGTCCAGATGGGAGGAGCACGGCCTAGGGTTTGCAGATCCAGGTCTTGGCGCTTCACTTGCTCACTCAGGGACCCAGCAGCACACTTTTCCTCTGACCAATCACTGTGCTCAGAGGTGGTCTTGAGTCCAAAACCAATTACTAGTCAGGTGTCCCATCGTGTGCACCCTGCTCCAGGCACTGTGGGTTACCCAGGAAAGGCGTGAGGGGACCCTGGGGCTCAAGGAGCTTACACTCTGGTGGACAATCAGCCAGAGGCATCGTGCCTGATTCTCCAGGAGGCGCTGTTCCTCCACTGCCCTGCACACAGTCCAAGCTGCCCTGTGGGCAGGACTCCCCTGGGTCACTCTCAACGTCCAGGATGCCGGGTGTCTCCTCGTCCATCCCAAGTGTGAACACAGACACCTACCTCGATCCTCCAGCATTTAGCAGAGACCAGGCCTCGATGATGGCAGGGAGCTTAGGGGTGGCATCAGGGCACAGTTTAGAAACTGAATTATTTCTGAAGCCCCCACGCAGGTCCACTGGCCATGCCCTTGTCAAGGGATTGCTATTTATTTATTTATTTATTTATTTATTTATTGCAGTATTGGGGACTGAACCCAGTGGTTGTCTACCACCCAGCTACACACCCCCAGCCCATTTTTATTTTTTATTTTGAGACAGACTTGCTAAGTTGATGAAGCTGGCCTCATACTTGCAGTCCTCCTGCCTCAGCCTCCTGAGTTGCTGGGCTTACAGGTGTGCACCACTGCAACCAGCTCCCAGGGTCTCCTTTTGACTGTCTCCCTAGGTGTCCACCTTGGGACTGCTGCTCTTGGCAGGGCTGCCCAGCTGGTTGCAGGAATGAAGGGAACACTTCCTCATACTCCTCTGCCCTGAGTCAATTCAACTCAGAGGAGGGAGGAGGGAAGGAACCCACTCCTTGCCTGGAAAAGATGACCTTGAACTCAGTCATGTTGTGATCTCAACCTCTTCATCCCAGAACGGGCGTGGGGCTCTACTTTACATAACCGCAAGAACACTGAAATGTCCTTCCCACCCTCAAACAAACAGCTGTGCAGTCTGTCCCCAGGGACACGATTGGCCTCCTTCTATAGGCAAACAGGAAACTGCAGACAACTTCAAAAATAAGCATTTTCCTCATTTTTAGCCATTAAGATTTAAAAAACTGTATCAGGGAGAATTCAGCCTCAGAGCACCCAGCTCGCAAACATAAAATAAGATACAGGGGCCACGAGGGAGTGTCCCAGCTCCAACTCCCTGGAAGGAGGGGAAGTGGGGAGCAGCAGGGAAGGTCCCTAGGGAGTGTCCTCAGGATCTGCAGCCATCAGGAAGTGACCCAGGTGCAGCAGGGGCCCCAGCTGATCTCCTGGGAGCTCTGAAGTCACGTTGATCCTTCCGCATTGTCCCCAAGTTGAGGGAAATGGGCTGGACTTGGGGCCCTGGCCTCAGCCACTTGCTGGCAGGAGACTGCCCGCAGGAGGGACAGAACCTTGGATGAGGCTGTTTTCCATGGCTGGTGGCAATTGCCAATGACTGCTGCAGCCATGAACAGCAGGAAAGAGGGCTTTGGTCTCATAGAGGGGGTCAGGGCAGAGTCCCCAGTGTCCACTGCAAGGCACCAAGACAGGTGGAGGGTTACAGAAGAAGAAATTCCCCCAGGAAGGCTCCCTGTGAGCTTTGGCGGCCAGCAGACATGGAGGAGGAACTTATCTGACACACACCGGGGAGCCCAGCCCCCTGAAGGTGGTCCCTGCCCACAGTGCTTCCTGTTTCTGGAAGGCCAGAGGCCCTGGCTCTGTGGACGCCTGGACACAGCAGTTCTAGAAGGGTTTGACCCCATGATCTTCTGTCCATCAGAAACAATGCACAAGGAAATAAAAATAATGGGGAGGTTAATTAAGGGGCCTGTGGTCTTTTTAGCCACCTCCATTTCACTGTGTCCGTAATAACTGGAGAGAAGACTTTCTCCAGGAAATTCCAAACTGTGACGAATTGCAGTCACTCTGAACATGTTTCTCCCATTCTCTGTCCTCTCCAATTTGGAAAATGATTTTGCCCTTTTACAGATACATGATGCAAAATGTGTGGGTTGATCTGAACACAGCTACATCACAGAAGCTCACGTACAAGACCTTAGGACTCCTTGGTGTTTCTTGAGGAACCAGGCCCAGCCTTCCTCTACGAGCTGATGCACTGTTGTGGGCCTGCGGGTAGAGATCTGCGGACCACCCTTACTTCACTGTATACAAATGCTTTCAGGGACTCAATCTGGAATCACATACGCAAGTTTCCAAAGGTTGTGCAAATGCACTTATTCATTCATTTCTATCTAACTCCTGAAGCATGAGGTTGTTGGGATCAGAAGACCAAAGGTCTGGTGAGGACCAGGGAGTTACACGGCCATGTGGGAAGTGATATGTGCATCTGGAACACATTAGGGACATGTAAGGCTGTGCTTGCCACATGCCTGTCAGCCCCAGGATGAAAGGAGGTCTGACATGCATTTGCTGTGTGCCTCCAGCGAGGTACTTGTGGCAGATTACAAAAATAGCCACGGTTCACTTGACTTCCTCTCTCAACCCCTGCCATTGTCCCCTCCCACACTCTGCGCTGGCCTTAGGTCTTGCTTTGGATACTGGGACATTAGCAAACAAGACAGCAAGGGCTTCAAAAGTGCTTGCACGTTGAGGCTGGTTCTCTTGCTGCCCTTGGATCCAGGCCACCCCTACAAATGATCCCAGGATAGACCGATGGGGACGAGAGACACATGGCCCAGCCATCTACATTACCTGGCTGATGGCCAGCCAGCTAGCAGACAGGTGGGTGAGGCCACTGCAGACCAGTCGGCCTCCGGCTGACCTGCCAGCTGACCAGGAAGGGCCCATCGAGTGCAGCCCACATGGGTGACAGCAGCACTGTGGACTGAGAGCGTGGTGTTGGGACAGTTTGGAAATGCTTTGTTCCCTAGCAAAAGTGGATTGCCGTCACACTCACCCCAGTGGCTCCACCTGTGAAATGGAGAGAGGTTGCCTCCTCCTAGGAGTTCTCTCCACTTCTTTGTCACTGGTGCATAAGGGCTGGACATTCCCCCAGAGGGTTTCTTGAGGCCCAGAGGAATCCGGGCTCCCGTGGGTGCTCTTCATAAAGATGAGATAGGGTGTTGGGTTGGTGAATGACTGGCCCCGTCTTACCCTCTCGACCCTGCACATCCTTGCCATGGCCTTTGGGGGACATCTTCCTAAGCTTTGGCTTTGGGCGAGGCCATGTGACTTGATCAGGCCAGAGGTACCTGGGCAGAAGGGGCAGTGACGGGTTTTGAGCCCTGGCCTCGGAGCCCTGGAGGTTTCCCCTGGCTCCTCTGCTGTCATCTCCATTCTCCACCATGCAGGACACGGTGGCAGACGATGAGGACCTGTCCCCGCAGAGCTCCTCCCTCATTCCCCAGCCACAGCAGTTTGAAGGAGAGCTCAGTCTAGGCCGGGCGATGCCAGCTGACCCACACCAGGAGGGACACGTCATTCTGTCGTAAGCCACCAGGTTTGGGGAGCTTGTTTCTCTAGAGCTATTGCAGCGATGATTGACGGAGGCGGATACAGATAGGACCCCAACTCACAGGCCACAGTTGAAAATCTGTGCTATGGACAACTCCCGCGAGAACGAAAGCAAGGTCAGAGGGCAGAGGCGTGAGCAGGGGAGGCCCCTTGGCTCTGCCACCTACCTACCTGTTACCTGTGGAAGTCTGCTGCCCATGGCAGAATGTTCTATCGGGAGGGGCAGAGCTGAGAATGCCCTGCCTCACCACAACTGTGGGCAGTCTGCAGGCATCAGGCACCGAGTTAAACTCCGTTGGCCCTCCAGCCCTCAAAGTGGCACCAGGAGAGGGAGGAACTGGGGTCAGACCTGCTCCCCCAGTTGGGAGGCAAACACTGGGCAAGGCCTTGTGACCCAGCCAGGGGCCACAGAGCCAGAGTCCAACACGAGACCCATGCCTCGGCCCGTCTCCCCAGCCGGCTATGACTCAGGAGCCCAGTTCCACTGAGTAAGACCCCAGGCGCCCACGCTTACCACTGGCATTGCCTTGGAGCACATTTCTGTTTATGAATTGGAGCAACTTCTGCAGAATGCGTCTTCATGTCCAGATTCTGCATTTGCGATGAGTGCTCCAAAAATTGCTCCTTCCTTCCTTCCTTTCTTTCTTTTTGAGAAACCTCTATGCTCTTAAACCTCCACAGAATACTCACTTCTGCACACACTTAGTTTTCACAGCTGAGTTGGTTGTGACTTCAAAGAGCTCAGGTATCATTGGTCAGAGAGAAATTTCCATAAACAGTAAGGTCTGGGAATTCACTGCCACCAAACAGCAGGACGCTGGTCCCCCCGCTCCCCACTCTTCTCCTACACGGATGGCCCCGTCAGTGGCCTGGATCATCTGCTTGCCAAGGTGGCACTCCCGTGAGAATGGCGAGGGACGGGGAAAATAGGTGCAGCTGGGACTGTTTGGGGCAAACCAGGGTGAGAGGTCTTACAAAAATCATGACAACGTGACTTTTAAAGGACCTCAGCATTTGCAGTGTACTCTGCAAAGCAGTGTTGGAGTGTCATTTTACAGATGAGAAAACTGAGGCCCAGGAGTTGGCATTTCAGTGTCCTGTTAAAATCTCTGCCTGTCAAAGCAGTCGCTCTGATCTAGGGTTCCCAACTCCAGCCCTTAGATTCTTTTTTTACAGGATGTCGTGTCCATAAGATCATTTCCTATGACCCACACACGGAGATCACCTTATAAATATTTGCTGAATAAACGAGTGAATCTAACAGTCAAAGCAACATGGTGGCCTTGGGCTTGGTGATTTCCTATGGCTTGGGCTCATGCTGATGTGGGAAAGGGGCTCTGCGGGCTGGGACTTCTCTGAAAGCTCCTAATAACTTAATTGCCCCTTAATATGAAGAGGTTCCGCCAATATCCCCTTCTTCTGTTCTTGAGTTGCTAAAAATGAGCACTTTGTTCTTTCCAGCGTGGGAGGGTTGGCGTGGGCTCCGCCATCAGCGCTGGTGGGAATAATATCTTTTTATGTGCGCTGCCTCCCTCCCCCGGCCGCTATCCTTTCTTCCTTTGGAGTTTGAAGACACGCTTTTATGTGTGGCCCCCCTGTTCCTGGTGTCACAGGGGTGCTGCTACCTTATGCAAAGGCTTTGAAAGACTCCCTCTTTGCTTTCCGAAGTTGATACCAAGGCTGCATTCAGTGTAAACACTTAAGAAATTAGTTAAGTGGTCTAATTCCCCGAGTGCTTAGTTCTAACATTAGTCTTCATCTTCCTGGAGAAAAACACTTTCATTCCTATGAATTGGGGACACTAGGGACTAAGGCAGTGACACTATGTCCTACTGTGCTTGATCTCAGTGTCCATGAATATAACTCTTAATGATTTTCTAAAAAGTAATCTTTTCTAGAAACAAACCCGCCACAGAGAAGGGACAGCCAGGGGAGGGACAGCCAGGGGAGGGATAGCCAGGGAGGCTTCCCTGCCTTCTCATGCAGTCTGCACCAAACTTCCAGCTGTCAGGGGATGTGCTTGCTCCCCAGGAAGTTCTTTCTCTGTCCTCCTCGCGAGGCACAGGGTGACCAAGCGTGCCCTGCCCAACACCGTACGATGCAGTTCACCTTGGCCAAGGACTAGGAGGCAGGAGCAGAGGCCCGTGTGGAGCTGGACAAGGAGCCCACATTTGGGTCAGGCTGTGTCCTTGGCATCAACCTGCCATGTGCAAGCAGGGCTGAGCCAGGCCCCTGCCCAGCAGAGTATTCAGCCTTGGCTGGTAAGTTAGGCATAGACCCCCAAGTACCATAGAAACAAGAGCCCACCCCAGGGCTCTGTGGCTCCTGTCCCCATAGGCTGCACAGGACAACTCCCTTCTCCTCCCAGGCCCCCCTGCCCCTGTGGCTCCTTCACAGGCCTGTCTGAGGGCCACAGGTCCTGGAGCCCAAAGGGCCTGAGGGACTGCTCCCCTGTGGCTCCCAGCCTGTTCCAGGGGCTCAGGGCAATGGAGTCCTCCGCTAGCCTCGATGCTGAGGTATGATTCCAACTGGAGATTGCCCAGGGCACCAGGCCAAGGCCGGAACTTTCCAGGAATTGCTCCCTGGTTTGGCATCTCCCCTTCCCTCTTGGTGACCCTGCTCCCACCTGTGTCCCCAGGAGCACACCCTTCATAATCCCCTGCGCTGGGGGCTGGCATGCTTGTCTTGGAGGGATCCAACCTGACTCAGGTTTGCAGGAAAGGTGCAAAGTGGGGAGAAGCAGGAGTTTCAACAGGATTCAGCAGGATTCTCCCTTCGGAATATCTGCCCGGGGAACTCCAGAGAATTTCTCCACTCGACACCAGGCCCAACGGGCTGTCAGCAAGCTCTTGAGGGGAGAGTGTGAATATTGGTGGCATCTCAGATCGTCCAGCACAGTACAAACCTGGGAGGACTTTCCAGCGAGGATCTTGGCTCACTAGGTCCTGTGCGCTCAGTGAGCACCTGGGAACACAGAGCTGGAGGTGGAGGCACCAACGGGGTCCGACCCCCACACCGCGTTCACACGGCAGGATGCAAAGACAACCCAGGATGCAGAAAGCCCTGGAAGCAGGCTCTGCCCTGTCTCCTGGGCTTCTGTTCAGCAGACAGCCAACAGGCCTTGCTGAATGAAGGCAGAGGCTCCTGGGAAGGCTGCCGGGGCCTGGGCTGAGCTTCAGTGGTTGGAAGAAGGGTGTGGGGACAGGGTGCTGTTCAGAGGGCATGGCATGACTCAGGATGACAGGAAGGCCGTGTCTATCTTGAGAAATCTAGGAGGTGTGGCCCTTCTGTATGCCTGCCTTTCAGCAACACTCTGTCATCGACCATCAAGTTAAACGAAAAAGCAGGGACCGTCCAAGCCAAAGTTCTTGTGGCTAAGCTCAGCCCAGGGAGTGGAGCCATTGGGGGCCGCACGCCCGCTAGAGACAAGCGTTTGGAAAGGCAGTGATGTGACCGAGCACAAGGCGGAGTCAGTAGAACTATGAGCCGTCCAGGGGAAGCAAGGCCTCGCCATATCCTGGAATGTGATAAGCCCTGCCTGAACTTCATTCCATGCAGAAGACACAAAAACGTCTTTGGCTGGGACAGAAACCCAGTAGCTGTGTTTGAGAAATCCACAAAATTCCTTCCTGCTTACACAGGTGATTTTGAAATTGCACAGCACTTCTATGCCAAAGGAAGAGACCCTAAGAGTCCTGGTGTCATGCCCGGGACCCCTACACACAGGTCCCTGGCATGCCATACCCACCTGCAGGAATACGGGGGCGGCGGGGAGCACCTTGTCCCATCTCTGCTCCATCGTCGTGGCTTCCCAAGCGGCTTATGCTGGGGAGTCCTGCTGGCCCCACACATGCTCCCCGCTCCCTGCCCTCTAAGAGAGTTTTGTCCCAGACTTCTGAGTTACAAAGCCAGAAGACTGAGCAAAGCAAGACAAGGCTGGCGAGGTGAGAGGAAGAGGAAATCAAAGGAATAGACTACAAGGGCCCTGGGCTGTGGTTTCTGGGACACCTGGAGGCCATATTTTGAGAGGGAAGTATTAAGCGTTCAGAGCCCCAGTGCAGACGGCCTGAGGCTGGAGGGAAAAGAAGGACCGGGGCCTGGGACGGGCCTCTGGATTTCTGCTGATAATCTTGTAAAGGAGGTTGAAAGTGTTTTCACTCATTTGTTCTTGCTCAGCAGTTTCTGGTGTGACACGGTGCAGACACTGGGCCACGTGGGGCTGAGGACTTACTCTGGTTATACTTGGTTGACTTGGAAAAGGAGGAACAGCTCTCAGGGCTCTGAGACCACTCACCGCCCCGCGGGAGAGGAGCCCGTGCCCACTGCCCAGTGCTCCAGAGGCGGGAATTGAGCTCCGTGCAGGCTCCTCTTGCTTTATCGCCTGGTCCTTTCGAAGCGCAGTGCAACTTGCACTTGGGACTGGCCCAGACCCAGAGCTTGCAGTGTGTCTGCTCGAGCACCGCATTGTCTGAGCACACCTGAAGTCATGGACTCAGGTAGGTCTGGTCAATGAATCCTCGAAGCCAAGCTGTTCTGGTTCAGGTGAGAGACATTTCCAAGATCCCAAGGAAAGAACTGAGAATAAAAGGCAGAAAGAAAAGAAAGAGATAATGTGAAGGGAGGGAAGAAGGGAGGGAGGGAGAAAGGAAGGAAGGAAGGAAGGAAGGAAGGAAGGAAGGA
>JAJEJO010004146.1:87332-269060 GCA_020662805.1 Glaucomys volans
GGAGGGAGGGAAGGAAGGAAGGAGGGAGGGAGGGAGGGAGGGAGGGAGGAAGGGAGGAAGGAAGGAAGGAGGAAGGGAGGGAGGGAAGGAGGAAGGGAGGGAGGGAGGGAGGGAGGAAGGAAGGAAGGAGGGAGGGAGGGAGGGAAGAAAGGCATGGTACCAGGTCGGACACTTCCCACGCTGAGCGTCATCTAATCCCCCAGCTGCTTAGCCCCGGTGACTCAGAGAGGTTGAGTGGCTCACCCACCTGGCAGGGGGAGGGATTGAAACCAATTTTGCTGACTGACAGCCTGGCTTTTCCAGGAGGGCACTTGCCTTTCCACGACTCATGCCACACTGGCCCCTGAGTCCCTCCCAGCAAGCCCAGGCCCAGTCAGGTCTGAGGGCTGAGAGGGACGAAGGCGAGACCTCCAGGAGCTTCCAGTGAGGAGCCCACGGCTGTAGGACCTGTGTGTGGCTTAGTAGGCCAGCTGGGACACAGGCCCTGGGACACTCTCCAGGTCCCGCGTCCTCCCACCCGGAGCTGGGGAGGTCCAGGGCAGGGCAGCTGGGAAACCAGAGACCTGGGTCTACTCTGCCACCTTGGGGAGTCCCGGGTTCTAAACACACCTCAGCTTTCCACTCCATAAAATGGAGAACACTTCTGAACCCTTCCAGACCCGATGGTATAACATGCCAGAGGGGAAAGCCCTTTTCAGAGGACCACTTAGAAAACACACGATGCTTCTCTCCATTCTGGCTGCATCTCATATGGTGACAAGGACCCTGTTCTGTGTGCTTCCATGTTCCTGGGAGGCAGGCTGGGCAGCATGTGCATCCCCACTCAGCAAATGTAGAAACTGAGGCCAGGAAGCTCAAGTCACGCGGTTTTAGTGATGGGAGCCCTGGCCTTCTGAGTCCTTGCTCCTGCCTCTCCCTCTGTCACCTGCCTGTCGTCCACCTAGGCCCTTCACTGGCCTGGAACTTCTCAGGGTGCCTGTGGAAGGTCAGCAAGGCTGTGGCTTGTCTACCTGTGATCCAGGATGTCACCCGAAAAGGCTCCCAGCTGGGTCAGCTTTGAGAGGCTCAGCTCAGGAAGGGAGCACGTGGTGGGACAGACAGGCAGCCCACTGTCACTCGTGGGGAGGAAGAGTCACTCGAAGCCCTGGGCTGCTGGTGGCAGCGCAGGGTCACTGTCAGACAAGAGGAGGGAGTGGCAAGCCGAGCCCTCCGTCGGGGCTGCGAGTGCATTCACCACCTCCAGGTCCACGCCCTGGTCTTGTTTCGTGGAACAGCATTTATTTCGGTTGAGGCGTGAGGGGTAAATCAATGCCCTTCGCTCTGTGTTTGGGGGGCGTGCTGTACTGTTTCTTTAAAATAAGAGTGGGAAAGGTAATTCCTCGCAGAGAGGGACTGATGACTGCACGTCTGCTTGGCGGGCTTGTAAGACCAGGATTGACAGCTGTTCCGGGGCTCCCCGGCTGGGAACAGTTTGTTTAACAAACACAGCAGGACACACATGATCCCCTGGCTGCCTGTTCTCATTCCCATCTCGCAGGATGGCGTGGTGCCCGCGCCAAAGCCGGCAGCTCCCTGCCCTTGGGCGGAGGTGCCAGAATCGTGGCTTTCAACGGGCACAGAGGAGAACACGGAGCATGCTTGGCTTTTCTTTCCTCTGGAGTCGCCGGCTCCTCCAGCAGCCCAGGCCTGCCTTTTCCAGACACATGGCACCTGAGCCCTGCGACAGGCTCTGGGCCAATGGTGTCCTTAGCAGCAGCGTGGCGAGTGACTCCCGTGGGTCAGCGTGGTGCTAAGTAAGCACTTCAGATTCTCCCTGGCTTGAACTTCATGGTGGCCCTCGCCGGTTTGCAGACAGGTAGTTTGTACCCTCATCTACGATGAAGGGGGCTCAGCGATCAGCTGGCCTGACCAGCCTCTCACGTTGGCAGTGGCAGAGCTGGGGACCCGAAGGGCAGGATCACACAAGGCACAGGTGGCAACATTCAAATGGCCAATGCGTGTGTGAAAAAGTCAAAGATTGGAATGAGTGAATTCAGGGAAGGCTGGTTTCCCACGTCTCATTTTTCAAATTAGCAAGTCAGTATTTCCTCTGCTGACATTCAGGACCAGCGTGGTAAATCAGAGGTGGCCACACACTTTTTGACACTTCCTCCATTGAGAAATAGTCTTAGTTTCTGCCCTTGAACATAGTTGGCTCTGTCACCGCTTTGAGCAACAGAATATGGTGGAGAGGACTCTGCCTTAGAGGCTGGCAGCCTCCACCTCTGGCCTCTGGCAGCCTCCACCTCTGGCCTCTGGGACCCCTGCTCACTCGTGATGTCCTGAGCAGAGGACTGGTGGACTGGCTCTGAGAACACATGGGGAGGGCAAGGGAGGTCACTGAGCCTGCTTTCCAGTGACCCTCCTGGGCTCTGGCCATGCGGGATGCCCCTCTGGGCCCTCCTAGCAGCTGCTGGCCGGACACCACCAGGAAACTTCAGTCCTGCCTGTGGGGCAGAACCTTGAGCCTGTCTGAATTCCTGACCCTCAAAACTGCGGGATGATAAATGGCTGGTACTTGAAGCCCCGTTGTCTGGGGTCCTGGGCCTTGCCGTGGTGTGCAGCAGGAAGACCTGGGGATGCAGTGTGGCCGGCACAGTCCAGGCTGGAGGGGGCAGCCTCCTAGAAAGGCCCTGAAGGCCACCTCCATGATCCCCCGATTCCCTCTCGAGGAACTCACGCTGCACACATAACCCAGAATGTGTCCAGCTCTCTCCAGAGATGTCATTTCAGTGTGGTTTATGTTGATGTAAAATTAGAACAGTCCAAACATCAAGCATGATGGACATTTAAGTTATGGCAGGAGCAATGTCACATTCTGTAGTGTCTTTAGAGTTTTTAAGAGTGTTTTAGTTTAGTGGGTTAGTTTTGTTTCTTGCATTGTTGGAGATCAAACCCAGGACCTTGCACATGCTGGGCAAGCACTCTACCACAAGAAAAAACCCAGCCCTCTTTTACTTTTTAAAGGAGTTTTTAATGGCAGAGGAAACGGACTCTAAATTGTGTGTTTAATATGTGTTTATCAACATTAAAAATACATATATATGAGAACATTATAAGGAAATATGCCAAAAATAATAATCATGGTTAGCTCTAGGTAATGGGGTTATAGGTGATTGTCCCCCTAATTCTTCAAACTATTTTCTACATTCAAAATTTATAATGAAACTGCATGAATTTGTTTTAATAAAAATATTAGTCAGCTTGCTGTCACTATAACAAAATACCTGAAGCAATTAGCTTATAAAGAGAAAAGGTTTATTTTGGCTCTTGGTTTGAGTGCAAGATTGAGTCTCCTCATCACATGTCGTCTCTGACAAGGCCACAGATCATGGTAGGAGTGTAGGGCAGAGGCAGCTGCTTACCTCTCAAGTCAGGAAACAAGTAACCATGAGGTAAGCCAGGCTCCCACAGGCAACCCCAACAATCTAAAGGCCTCCCAGTAGGCCCCACTTCTGAAGGTTCCCCCATCTCTCCATAGGGCCACCCCAGGACCAAGACTTTAAGAGGAAAGCCTTTGGGAGACATTCAGCACCCTAACTACAACATAGAATAAAGTAAAAGCGAGCAAACACCAAGGAGAAAACCCTTTGGCATGAACAGCAGGTGAGGCAACACCCCCTCTGGTGGTGCTGGGCAGAGAAAGCCTCCTGCCTCAGACGCTGAGATAGGGCAGGCCGACAGCGAGAAGGAACTCCAGAGCCCGTTCGCACTCTGCAGAGGCTTGAGCAAGGAGAGCGTGGGAAGTTCTATGGGTTCTCGAGAGCCGTTGCTCCAAACAGGCCCAGCTTCAGTGACCCTGCACACCCCCAAGGGAAGTGACCCTCCCAGCCCAGCCCAACTCCCCATTTCATCCATCTAACCACGTTCAGCGACCGCGGACTCCCGTCTGCCACTCTGCTTGGCGCTGACATGGAAGGAGGACAGGGAGAGGTGGGGTGGAGGCTGTCCTTGCTCATGGCTCCTCGTCACTGGCAGCCGCTGGGGTCAGTCTCTGGCCCAGGACTACCTGAACCTCCAGGGTCCAGCCTCGGCTTGGGCCCTCCAGCAGTGTGCACCAGCAGGGCTGCTCAGGAGTGCCAGGGACCCCGCACTCCGGGGTCGAGGAGGGACGGACAGCTGGTTAAACACCCCCTACTCCTGTTTGCTAGTGGCGAGTTCTGGAAGATTCTACAGTTCCTTCAAGATCTCTGCAGGATGCACCCCTTGCTGGCTTCTCTCTCTTCCTTCGCCCTTTTCCTGTTGTAGGAGAGAGTCCTCCCTCCCTTCGTTCTTATGTGGCTCTGTGGCTGGATCTGGGCACCCAGTTAATACCATAGCTGATTAATAAGAAAAAAGCATAAAGGTTTTATTAATTTGAGACGTACAAGGGTCTTCACAAGACAGTGAAGTCAAAGAAATGACCGAAGCACGATTCCGTTTACTTTTTAGACAAAAAACCAGGAGGTCTGTGAAGGAAGGACAGCTCCAGGGCTGTCACTAGGAGACACCGGGCGGCTGAAGCTGGTGGGAGGTAAGGGCGACTGACTCACAGGGCCACTCACTCAGGTTCGCTGCAGCCCCGACTATCAGTCTCTGGTGATCAGAGCTCTTTCTGGCCTTGGAATGTGGAGGACGTCTCCCCCAGAAGGTCTCCTGGCCGGCTGCAGGTTGAAGACAGGCCACACGGCCGGCCATCCTGGAGCCACAGTGCCGTCAGTGGCTGCAGCTTGAAACACCAGGTGGGCATGTTTTGACACGGGCCCATCCTTCGCCCCTTCACTCTGCCACTCACGCTCCTTGGGACGCCCTCCTAAGGACCGCTGCTCCCAGGCCCTGTCCACACTCCACTGCACGGGCACCCAAACTAGAAGGCAGCTCTAGGCTTGCAGAGGGTAGAAGCCTCCGCCAACACCCCCGAGAGAGGCCGAGCAGGCTCCCCCGAGGACGGGCAGGGTCCTCTGGGCCCGAGTGGCACTGCACAGTGGGAGGGGTCTGACCCTGCGGGAGGCAGAAGGTGGTGTCAAGAGAGAGGTCACCCAAACATCCCCACCCTGGGCTGGACACACCAAGGCGGGAGGTGGTCATGGCGACCAGGCCAGGCCGAGCATTGGTTGAATTACCCCCAGCCACAGGCAGTCGGGCGACCCAGGATTCTGACCAAAGTTGCTCTGTCTTCTTGGCAATTGAGAGCCATGGCCTGCCCCTGGTTTCATAAAGTGCTGTTGGCACACAGCCATGCCTGTCATTTACATTTTGTGGGTGGCTGCTTCCTCCCACAGGCCGGCGTGAGCTGGGGGCACAGACCACATGGCCCCCGGAGCCTAAAATATACACCACCAACACACCTCCCCCGACGAGGGCCAGGCCCTGAGCGAGCACAGGCCAGCCTGGCACTCATCCCACTCCACTGGAGCCACAGGTCACCCACCCCCAGGCAGGTGCCCTGGGCAGAGTGGGCCTCGCAGCAGCTGATGAGCAGTGCAGATAGTCACACACATGGTGGGCTCTGTGGCCTCATCGGTCAAGTTCACCAGCACCAAGCAGACAGGACCATCTTTATCACCTGTTTACCGATGAGGCTGAGAAGCCTGCAGAATTTGAGTCACTTACCCAAAGTCCTGCGGAAAGAGCGGAGTTTCTGAGAGTCTGGAGGCCTGCGCCCCGCCTGGCTCTTGTGTGCTATCTGCCTGCAGCTCAGGGCCCTGCGGCCATGCAGGGGGCTCCTCTGGGCATGCTCAGGGTCTCTAGGGCAGGAGAGGAGGAGGCTGTATGGCAAGATTTGAGCAACCATCCAGGAGGTTTCACTTTTGATCTGTTTATAGGATGATTCATGCGTGCTTCCCGTGCACAAAGGTCTGTGGGCCAGCTGGGCTCTGGAGTCCCTTCCAGGAAGAGAAGTCTGTGTATTTCCAGAGCCTCCAGCCAGACGCCTTAGGGATGTGGGTGTGTGTGGTGGGGGGTGCTTCCCCTTCACCCCCACACCCAGCCGCCCACCAACTGTTGACTTACTAAATGACTCTGTTCAGGCCCCTTCACCTGCTTCCTGGACTGTGGCAAGAGCCCTTTGGGGTGCACTCTGATCCCAGTGTCACCTGCGAGGACCACACAACTCCCTCTGACTCTTTCCTGCTCTGGAACTAGTGGTGCACACGTCCACTCTGGCAGCAAACCTGACACTTTGGTCTCTTGGGACACTATGCAGATGGCTCATGTTAAATGATGGACTCTGCCAGGTGGACAACTCGGGTGCTTAAACTATGTTGGTATAGAAAGCTCTTCTAAGTTAGGAGCATTGCCCAGGGCCTGAGAACATGTCCACAAAGTGAATGGACAACCACACGGGGATATCAAAATGAAACGTGTGCTCCATTACAGTCTAACGACGTGACAGCTTCTTCATATCTTTTTATTGAATTTCTTTTCTTGTTGTAACTTTTGTTCTCTGTGCACGTGTTTGAGGCTCCTATGTCAATAATGCCCCAAGAAATGCTCATCTGACTGCAGCCCTCAGTCTCTCCTGTTTACAGCACGGGATGACGGCGCTGAGTGACGTGACGCAGACTGACAGTTACAGAGCCGCGTAACAAGCATCACTTTGTGCACACAGCTCCCGAGGGCCGGGATGAAAGCTTCGTCTCCTCAAACATGTAAACTGTAACATCTGCTTGACAAGAACGCCCGATTGGCTGATTCTGTGGAACAAAGTCTGCAGGATCAGACACGTCCTCCTCCCCTTCAGAAAGAGCTCCACTGCTCACCACGGGGCGTTCCGCTCGTCACATTCAGCATTTGTGTGGTTCATTTATGTTTTCAAAATACATCACGATGCTTAATTAAGCAATAAATATCTTTTTCTTTCTAAAAGAACTTTAAAAAGTCCATCAAAACATTCTAATTTGACCACCTGCCTTTTGAAGTCAAATCTCTTACACTCGAGCAAAGTGTGGAGTTGAGGCAATTATCTGAATCATTCAGGAAGCAGAATTTTGGCCTCAATCATCACATTCCTAGAGAACAAAGAATATCTGTCAGTTTAGCCAAAAAGCAGAAAAATTAAACACTTTGCCCTTTTTCTACATGAAGTAGCATATACGCTGCCTTATTTTTTCTGAGCTAATTGGCTAATGAACTGTATTTGATCCCATGCAAAGATGGAGAAAAGTCTTAGCAAGATAAAGTTAGAGGGTTAAAGTTTCCTTTGCAGAAGTTGGAGAGGGGGTCATTCTGCTTTGAGAGTCTGGAGCCAAACGGGAACTTTCCAAAGAGTAGCGTTCCTGTCTTTTCCTGGTTCTCCAGGAACTTTTCCATTTAGTTCCCGTTCTCCACTCCCGCCCTCTCACCTGAAAGCAGTATTGTGAATATAGAATGAACCAAGGAGAATCTTAATTTAACAGTAATGTTTTCTGTTCCTCCCCGCGATGTGAAGTCCAAGACATCACTCGCAGAGCTCACCCTGAAGTTCATCAATTGTGCTGCATCACCTTGACAGCAGAGCTCAGGAGGAAAAGCAGGCTGTGCAAACTGCCTTGACCTACCCACCGCGAGTGCAGCCACAGCACTGGGTACCCTAGCCTGTCCATTAAAACAAAAGCTTTCTTCCTGAAGCACGTTTGACTTTGGATAAAATTAAACATGCCCAGATTGGAGGAGGTTGGTACTGGGGTCCATCTTGTATTGTTTCTGTCTTTTTGAATAAAACAACAGATCACCAATTAATGAGGATCTGAAAGAACAGAAGCACTCCGAATTTCTAATTCTGAAATCCTCCAAGCATAAGTCCTTCTAGGCTGACAAAGTTTACATGGCAACACAAGATGTTCGGAAGGAGTCGGGAAAGAGCTGGATTTCTGTTCTTGAGGAGCAGAGCCTAGCCAGCTCTGGGGCCACTGGGGTGTGGCCAGCTCCTCCTCAGATGACAAGCCATCAGCTGATTCATCCTGATTTCTATGCTGCTGGCACTGGTTTTGAGCACCTCTGTTTCCATGGCAACCAAGGGAAGGCATCCCCGGCCACATACTTTCGGAACCTCATTAAGTCGGGCAGCAGGACGGCAGCTGTGAGCTCCTCGCGCTGCTCTGACGGCCGCGGACTAATTTCACGATGCTCAGGTGATTCTGGGCTCTTTCTAGGCCAGACTGTTGAGAACGTGGAGATGCCGAGACAGATGGCAGAATAAATAAATGCTGCCGAAGTGCTTGATGCACACAGATTTTCTGAAAGGTGCGAACCAACAATGGTAATTTTATTGACTGGGGTAATTTGAAGCCAAATAATAAATGTGAAGGGGAAAATGCGAGCGTGAGGCTCCTGACGACAGCCTCTTAGGAGAACAGCCCTCATCAGGGTCAGGGATGGGGCTCCGGGGCAGCCGAGGGCCAAAACGTGAAGATGCAAACTGCCCACCCTGCTTCCTTCGCCATCTTATTCAGTGGGAAGACCTGGAGGGAGGTCCGTTCCCAGGGCGCATCCCCCGCCCCCAGGATGGAGCCCTCGGACTAGGGCAGAGGTCAGCGCAAAGCCCAAAGTGACGGCAGGGGAACAAATGCTGACTCAACGCCAGATTTTCTCCACCTCTTTTCCCCCAAAGGTGCCTGAAGGTGCATTTAGCAGACAGGAGCTGGCGGCCTGGCTGAGTCAGAGTCCAAGCAAACTCCTGCACTGGTTTCCAGGGATCGCCCCACCCCTCCCTGCTGGGGACAGCAGGGGACAGCAGCAGGGGACTCATCCCTGATGAGTGGGGATGTGGCAGCTACTAGAGAGCCCCAGGTGGGCTGTTCGCACCAGAGCTGGAGCACTTTCTTCCCCAGAGGTGGAGCAGACTCCTCGGCTTCCAGGCCCTGCCGCTGCAGACAGGAACCTGGCCGAGGCCACTTGTCAAACCTCCCAGCACTTGATAGCGTCACCTGTGAGCTGGCAACAGGTCCTACCTCGGCGAGTCAGTCAGGAAATGCAGGAAGCTCATCTTCGAAGAGAACTCCCAACCATGCCTGGCTCATGGGCCTGCCGCTGGGCTGAGGCAGCTGGGGTCTCCTCCATGCCTCTCTGGTGCTAACGGCACTGTCCCCGGCAGCAGTTGCTAACAAATGGCTGGGCGTTGCAGAGTTACCAAGACTTGTACCCAAGGCCACAGACTAACTAGCTGTGTCATCTGTGTGGTGACCGGCCCTCCTTGGGCCCTGACTGGCTCATCTGTGGCAGCAGGACTCATTGCCTGGGGGACGGTGACACAGGCAGCCCTGGCACAGCCCACAGGAAGAGCTCGGTCCAGGGGGACTGTCGTGATCATGCTGTTCTTGGTGGAAGCTGTTGCTTATCTAAACTAGGCTGAGAACTTAGGCAACAAGACTCCGTCTTACTGGACAGAGAAAAATAACGGAGAGTGGTGGAGCGGCCAGGTGGATTCTGGACTGCACGCGTGGATTTTGAAGGCCGGAAAGGGTCCCTCCATGGTGTGGTGTGGCTGCAGCCCTTACGGGACATCCGGTCCTTTCAGCCTTCAGAAGTTGGATAATGAGGCGATAGAGACTGGATAGAAGAGGTGAAGGATTTGTTAACCCTGGGTAATTAGTTAGACTCAGCGTACCATTGACAAGCATGGCCAGAGTCGAGCTGCCACCAGATAAAGCAGTCCTCTGTGTCTGAAAAGCAGATGTCCCGCTCCAGTGACTGTCCAACATACGGTATGTCACTGCTGCTCTGAAACTGGGTAATGGTCCTAGGGAGTCAGTTAAACTCCATTCTGCAAGTACAAGACCCTTACTTTTAGATTTTTATTTATTTTTTAGTTACATAGAACACCAGGGTACACCCTGGAACACAGCCCACTCAGATTCAGTCCCAGCACTTCCCCCCTCCCCTCCCTCCACTCCACAGCCCCTCTTCAATCCATCTACAGTTTACTATTCTTTTTAATTAGTGTCCTGTGGACACACCCAATTCCTGGACACACCCTCCACATCCACACATGCACATAGGAATTCCTGCCAGGTTGATTCTACCCTTCCTCCCTTTTCCAGGCCCTTCTACCTCCTCCTCATTCCCCTTCATCTACTCCCTCTCCCTTTTCTCTCTCTCTCTCTCTCTTTTTTTTTTTTTAACACCCCACCCACCACCCTCCATTTTGGATAAGCTTCCATTAATCAGAGAAAGCCTTGGACCCTTGACAATTTGGGATTGGCTTATTTCACCTAACTTGATAGTCTCTAGTTCCATCTGTTTACTGGAACATGCCATACCATCATCCTTCTTTATGGCTGAGTAATACTCCACTGTGTACACATACCACATTTTCTTTATTCATTCAACATGTCAGCATAGGAACCAACTTCCTTAACAAGTCTCTTAAAGCACAAGAAAAAAGTAAAAAATCAATAAGTGGATGGCATCAAATTTAAAAGCTGCTGATGAGCAAAGGAAACCATTAAGAGCATGAAGGGAGAGCTTACAGAAGGGGAGAAGATCTCTGCCACCGGCTCCTCAGATAGGGCGTTAATATTCAGAATATACAAAGAACTCAAAAAACTTAACACTGGGGCTGGGGTTGTGACTCAGTGGTGGAGCGCTTGCCTAGCATGTGTGAGGCACTGGGCTCGATTCTCTGCACCACTTATAAATAAATAAATTAAATAAAGGTCCACCAACATCTAAAAATATATTTTTTTAAAAACTTAACACTGAAAGAACAAATAATCCATTCAATAAATGGGAAAAAGAACTAGACAGATACCTCTCATAAGAAGAAATACAAATGGTCAACAAATATATGAAAAAAATGTTCAGCATCTCTAGCAATTAGGGAAATGCAAATCAAAACTACATTGGGATTTCATCTCACTCCAGTCAGAATGGCAATTATCAAGAAAACAAAGGGCACCTTCATACGTTGCTGGTGGGACTGCAAATCAGTGCAACCACTCTGGAAAGCAATATGGGGATTCCTCGAAAAACTAGGAATGGAACCACCATTTGACCCAGTAATCCCATTCCTTGTTGATATCCAAAGGATTTAAAAATCAGCATACAACAGTGACACAGCCTCATCAATGTTCATAGCAGCTCAATTCACAATAGCCGAGCTATGAAACCAACTGAAGGGCCCTTCAAAAGATGAAAATTCTTACTTTTTTTTTTTTAACTAATCAGTTATTTTTTTTTTTTAATTTAAAACAGTATGGTATTGGCACCAAAATAGACAGGTAGATCAATGGTACAAAATAGAGGACACAGAGACAAATCCACATAAATACAGGTATCTCATACTTGACAAAGGAGCCAAAAACATGCAATGGAGAAAAGACAGCCTCTTCAACAAATGGTGCTGGGAAAATTGGAAATCCATATGCAGCAAAATGAAACTAAACCCCTATCTCTCACCCTGTACAAAACTCAACTCAAAGTGGATCAAGGACCTAGAAATTAGACCAGAGATTCTGCACCTAATAGAAGAGAAAATAGGTTCAAATCTTCATCACGTTGGCCTAGGACCAGATTTCCTTAACATGACTCCCAAAGTGCAAGAAAATTCTTACTTTGAAAGAAAGTGGGACCAAGGTAGCACAGGGAAGAAACTGGATTTGGAGGGAGAGAACCTAAAGTGGCCACAGTAACCCGCAGCACCTATTGTCCTCCAAAGCCTGCCATCTCCCCAGAGCTGTGGGAGCCCACTGCTTCCTCTGTGTTCTGTGCTGAGCAGGGATGACTTCCAATGGCACCTAGAAAGAATGTCTCTACTTAACGTTTAGAATGTGAATGGACATCTGTTGACATATGTCATGCATAAAGCCCTGTGGCCATTGCCCGAGGGGGCCATGCCCCCGTCCTTGGACAAGCCAATGGTCAAATGGGAAAGAGTCATATCGGAGAGTCCAGGATGGGAAGGGAAGGGAGTAGGCAGGAGCGGGGCAGAGGGTGCTGCGGGAACCTGTTGTGCTAACGTGGAACCTGGTGTTGGTCTGCAGTGGGGATGCTCTCACTCAAGGCCACTCCAGGGGCATTGTCCGCAGTAGAGAAAAAGAATATTAGAGACACTCACACCCACACCTTCTCCTGACTGTCTGTCAACAGATTACCACCTCCATGCTCCCTTTGGGTGGAAATGGAAGGTTTCTTTTATTTTGACCTTGCCATTTCTTCCAAAGTATGAAAGCAATACATGTTTATCAAAATGTAGAAAGAAGAAAATTTTTTGAAAAAATCCAAGATAGCTCTTTGATATCTTTGTGAATTTAATCCTAGGGTTTTTTAAAAATGTTTTTATTTGTTTATTTGGTTTTAATATAGGTGTGGGAAGTTTTCTGACATTATTTCATTGAATAGATTGTTCATTCCTTTGGTTTGTATCTCTGTGCCTTCCTCAGTCACAATAATTCTTAAATTTGGTCTTTTTGTGTTATCCCATAATTCTTGGAGTTTCTGTTCATGATTTCTTGCCATCTTCTCTGTTTGGTCAACTTTATTTTCAAGAGTAAATATCTTGTCCTCATTGTCTGAGGTTCTGTCTTCCAAATGATCTATTCTGTTGGTGATGCTTTCTATTGAGTTTTTGATTTGGTTTATCATTTCCTTCATTTCAAGAATTTCTGTTAGTTTGCCTTTCTTTTTCAGAATCTCTATCTCTTTATTGAAATGATCTTTTACTTCCTGCATTTGCTCTTGTAACTATTTATTGGAGTGATCTTTCGTTGCCTGCATTTGCTCTCTTATATCATCCTTTACTTCACAGATCATCCTAATTATGTCCATTCTGAACTCCTTTTCTGATATTTCTTCTACCATGCTGTCAACGTACTACCTCGGGTCCTCACTGCTAGAGGGGAAGATACACAAACAGCATGAAAAAACAAGGGAAGGGATCCTATCAACATAGCATCTTGGTTTGTTTGGGACACTTTCTTCCCTTGTTTTTCCATGTTGTTCATGTATCTTCCCCTCTAGCAGTTAGGATCCAACATATTAGTTTCCACCCTATAGATTCAGAGTGTCCCTGGGTTTCCAATACCTCACCTTTCAGGGGGAGATCAATGTTAACAGCACCCAATGCAACCAAATGCAGCCTTAAACCAAATAGCCCCTATTTAAGACATAACAGTATTATCATAATAAACATGTGTGATATATTTGATTATTATCTACAGCATAAATAATAGCTTTGCAATAAGGTCTATAATTTCTAATGGTGGACAAGGAGGACAGGGGAGGGGTGTAGGATGTAATGCTAATGAGGTAAGAAATGAGAATACAGAGGTACTAGATCATAGGAAGAGTGAAAGAGGAATCAAAAGAAGTTGGTTGTTAGCAGCAGAAAAGGGAGAAAGAGACTCTGAGGAAACAAATAAGAGGAAAATAGAAAGAATGAGTAAAATAAAATAAAATTGAAAATAAAAAATATTTTTAAAATAATAATATTTTAAAAAAGAAACTCTACAACAAAACTACAATATACTATTCAAACCTTCCAGACCTCATTAGTCTGATGCATGGAAGGTACTTGATTTCAAAGATGACGGGGATGTGAGAGTGGGAAATGAAAAAAGAAAAAAAAATGGGGAAAAGAAAAAAAATAGTCTTGATGAACAATGGTTTCTGTTGGAGTTCAGTATCTCCTCTGCCTCCCTTCTCTTCTGATAGGTGGGGTTGTCTGGGGTTTTCTGGTAACTCCACCCTCAGGATGATGACAGTTACCAAGGTGGGAGGATTAGACTTGGAGGCAGGACTCCTGGAGGCAGGGTATAGCAATTCCAGTCCCTCTGGAAGACTGCAGCCCAGGACTCTCCTTTGAGGTCCACTCATGTGACACAGGATCCTGGTTGTAGCCCCTTCCCTCACTTGTGCACCCCACAATTCCTGGTCTGTAATTTAGTCTCTATATTGTATCTCTCCTGTCCCTGCCCTTTTGACTTCCCTGTCAGGAACCTCTCCCCTGGAAGTCCTGAGGGCTGAGCACCAGGACCTGTACAGCTACTTGGAAAGCTGTTCTGTGTTGGGCAAATCAGGACCAGATTTGAAAGCTGTGGGTCAGCCATGTAGCTGTAGGCACTGGGCCAGTTGGTGGTCAGGGGGTGGTTGGGAGACTGGGGATTGAGGAGCTGAAGGGCCCCATTGGTAGCCAAACTGGTGCGACCAGGTGGTCAATGGAGTCATGGACGAGGCTGATGTTGGGTCCCAACAAATGCTCCTGAGTTGTCTCTGGGATCCTTGTGGGTGCCCGGCTGGTTGGCTGGACGAGCACAGTCAAGAGCCCTCACATCCTTTTCCCACTCGCCAACCCCTTGCAAGGCTCTTTCCTGCCTCTGCAGAAAGATGGCAGCCATTGGCACACCGAGCCGGGGTTCCTCAGGAGCAACCGAGCCTGCAGGGCCCTTGGCGATGATCTTTCAGAACCTGGCTGATATCCCTGGATGTAAGCGGCCACGTCTCAAGTTGGTGGCAGCAGCAGCAGCTAACCTGTAGGTACCTTGGTAATGAGCCTCTAGTCTCCAGGAATCCCAAGATGGAAGCTGCCCCAACTGAAGATGGCAGCATCAGGGGTAATCCAGGATGGCGGCAGAGGCGCCCCAAAGCGTTGGTAGATAGGAAGCTGCAGTGCAGGTGGCATCCGTGTGGGGCTTGGGCCAGCACTCTGGTTTTAATACGGGTGTGATCACATAGAATTTTTGTCTTGATTTTCCATTTAATGTTAAAATGAATGCATTTACATGCTTTTGGTAACATGTTTGCACACATCAGCTTATGATCATATCATGATCCAGTCTGTTGTAATTTACCTAAACATTTCCTATTGTTCCCTAATCTTTGCTATTATAAATAATTTGCAAAAAGCATGTTTGTACTTAGAGCAGCATTTCTAAAACTGCTTTTTTAAAAAGATAGTGTATAGGAGTTGGGTGAGGTGGTGCACACCAGCAATCCAGAGACTCAGGAGACAGAGAAACATTACAAATTTGAGGCCAGCCATGGCAACTTAGCAAGACACTATCAAGATTTTTAAAAATAATGAAAAGGTCTGGGGATGTAGCAGGGTAATAAAAAGCTCCTTGGGTTCAATTCCCTGTACCAAAAAAAAAAGAGAAAAAGTCATTAGGATGTTTTAATAGGTAATCTTCACCTCTCCCCTTCCAAGTGCCCTGTGCTTAAATTAGTTTGGAAAAGGCTGAATTAACCAAGGCTGGATTGAAGAAATGGGCTTCTTCCCTGCAAGAGCTTTCAGAGGTTTTGCACATGATATGACCTCTAACAGAGAGATACATTCTCAGAACTTTGGACCATGGAATCCATTCCTTTTAAGGAGAATTTATTAGCCTGCCTCACACTTCTCAATACAACTAAGATGTATTCCTTTTTTTTTTTTTTTTGAAAAACACATTTAAAGTGTCTTTCAGACATCTCAAATGACTAATATATCCCTTATATCAAAATCAGACAAATGCGGCTGAACATAGGAAGATTACAGGTCATTCACACTAATGGACAAAAATGCAAATCCCAAACAAAGTGTTAGCTAATCCATCAATAGGACATCAAACAGGCTAAAAATGTGAAGATCAACTTTTAGGAATTCTACTAAGGCAAATCATTATATTGAGATTAAGAAAGAAAATCTCATGTGATCATCTCAAGAGACAAGAAGATATCCTAAAAATTCAGACTGATTCTGGACTTTTTTTTAAAAAAAGAAGCAAATAGAAAATAGCTTAGAAAATAGCTGTAAAATCAAGGTTTGTTGAGATGTTAGAGAACATGTATTAGAATACAACACACTGCTATTTGATAGGATTGCAATAAAGAGGAAGTTAGGGATAAGACATCTAAGTGCCATAATTCCTCACTATGATTTAGGTCTAGCCAATGCAATAGAACAAGAAAAACAAAATGAAAGATGTAACTGTTGAAAATCACCATCAATAATAATAGACTGTTTGATTGTCTATCTAGAGAGTTCAAGAGAATCAGTGGAATGATCATGATGACCAATACTCTCCTGATGCTGGCTGTTTTCTGAATAGTTACATGATGGTTGTATTTGTCAGCTTTTCACCACTGTGACCAAAAAAATGACAAAAACAATTTAGAGGAGGAAGGATTTACTTTGGCTCACAGTGTCAGAGGACTCAGTCCATGGTTGTCTACCTCTAAAGCAGAGCCATCATGGTGGGAGGGTGTGATAGAGGAAAGCTGTTGAGCTCATGGGGGGGCAGGGTCCAGGGACAGATAGAGTCCCCAACGCCACACCCCCAGTGACCTCCTTCCTCCAACCCCCCTCCACCTACAGTTACCATCTACCAAACTATGATTACACAAAATTCAGTTGCTGTCCCTTATAAGAGTGACAACCAACTAGAGACTGATAATGGAAACAGAGTCCCCACTCACAACAGCAATTAAAAGGATAAAATCTGGCAATGAAATTGGCAAATGCATGACTTTGATATGGAAAGACCGATGCAATGGTACTGGAGGATGGCGAACACCTGAAGAGGAGGAGACAGGTGACATTTTCAGATCAGAAAAGACAATGTCAGACCCCTCCAGGCCTGCTCACTGCAGTTCCCACCATGATCCCAATTCCCTTCTGAGTTTTGAGTTGTTTGTTTATTTTTTGCTTAACAAGTCAACTCTAAACTTTATGGGAATCAACTCTCAAAAGTAACCTGCAGTGTGCAGACCTGGTTTCGTCTTACTAGAATGGAGTAGAAGGAGAAACAGTTCATTCTTGCGAGGGAAATCGTCCTAGTATCTCGGTTTCAAATAATCATTTAGAAATATGCTTCTGATTAAGAGTTCTGGGGAACAGCCTGTGGCCATTAATTGAATAGAAATGTTTGGGTGAAGGTCCACATTCACCAGAAGAAAATGAAACCAACAGGAACTTGACAAGAAAAGAAACAAGAAAGAGAGGAAACAAAAATGAAAAATAAGCATGACAACAGAAGGATCAGAACCAGGGACACCCGTTATCACACCGCATGGAATGCCAAGTGATACTGGGAAAAGACGGAGGATCAGATTAGGTTCAAAATCAAAACCCGGCCCTCTGCGTTTATGAGAAATGCACTGGAGCAAAACTCAGTAGAAAAATTGGAAATCGAAGAGCTAGCAGATAAAGCACACTAAAAAAAAATTGGCATGACAATATTAACATCACAAAATGGACTTCTGGTTCAAAACACTAAGTAGAACAATGAGTGCATTGTATGATGATAAAGGCGAAACTTACAAAGACGAAATGGTAGTCATAAATGTGTTCCAAACAACGTAGCAATTAATTAACTATCTGAACGATTCAGGGAAAAGCAGATCTAAAAAATACTGTTATGGCCAGATGTGGAGGCACATGCCTATTATCCCAGTCATTTAGGAGGCTGAGGCAGGAGGATCACAGATTCAAGGCCAACCTCAGCAGCGTGGCAAGACCCTGTCTCAAAATACAAAAAGGGTTGGGGGTGTGGCTTCATGGTTCAATCCCCAGTACCCACCCCAATAGTATACAGAAGTACTAGATATAAAGGGAGGATGTGAAGGAATTCAGTAATACTGTTGATAAATTTGACTCCATTGGCAAATATTGAGCCTCGTATAGCTCAAATTGAGAAGGGAATGTTTGTCTCTGTGTACGTTAATCATTTACAAAAATCTCTCGTGTCCCACTTGGTCACATAAACAAATCTTAAAACTGAAAGCAGACATTTAAAGCCTGTATTATGATATTAATTTTTTAAAGTTATAAACAAATAATTTAAAATTGACAAAAATTTTGTAAATTAAGAATCATAATCCAGGTAATCATTGGGTCAAGTAATAGAAAATTAAAAAGGAATAGAAAACTACTTAGGAAACAATGAGGAGAATGCCGTATTCTAAACTCCTCTGGCAGACGATGGAGAGCCCAAACCTGCATGCGTCTCTTTCCAGGTGGTGCTGGGGAAACCGGATACCCACCTGAGCAAAGAACGAAACTGGGTGATCATCTTACACCACCCTGGAGAATCAACTCAAATGGATTAAAAATTTAAGCACAAAATCTGAAACCATAAAACTCCTAGAAGAAAACAGGAAAAGAAGCTCCTTGACAAGGGTCCTGGCAACGATTCTCTTGCATGTGACATCGAAAGCACAGGGAGCCAAAGCAACAATAAGCAGCACTGCATCCGGCTCAGTTTGCATTGCAAAGAAATGGTCAGCAAGGGAAAAGACAGACCATGATTCTCAGGTCAATATCCAAAATACGGAAGGAAAGTGAGAATCAGTAGCAAACTAAATTAAAGTTAAAATACCCCAATCACAAAAGGGGTGAAGTCCTAAACAGATATTTTCCCAAGAAGACAAAGGGGCAGTAGGTACTTTAAAAAGTGCTGGACATCAGTCATCACTGGGGAAATGCAAACCCAAATCACTGTGAGGCAGCCTCCCACCCCTGCCAGGACAGCTTCTCTAAGAAAGATAAGGATAGCAAGTGTCCGTAAGGATTGGAGAAAAGGGAGCACTTGTGCACTGCTGGTGGGATCATAAATGGAGAGCCAGTGTGGAAAACAGCACGGAGGCTCCTCAGAAGACTAAAACGAGGACGACCATAGGATCCAGAGTACGGAATCTCCAGGGGAAAAGAAATCGGTGTAGGAAGAGACACTCACATGCCCAAGTTCACTGCAGCTCTGTGAGCGACAGGCAAGCTATGGAACCCACCCGAGGGTCTGTACACACACACACACACACACACACACACGCACAGGAATGTTTCTCAGGCTTCAAAAAGAAGGACATACTAGCCGGGCACAGTGGCGCACACCTGTAATCCCAGCACTTGGGAGGCCGACACAGGAGGATCGCCAGTTCAAAGCCAGCCTCAGCAACTGAGCGAGGCCCTAAGCAACTCAGTGAGACCCTGTCTCTAAATAAAATACAAAATAGGGCTGGGGATGTGGCTCAGTGGTCGAGTGCTCCTGGGTTCAATCCCCAGTACCAAAAAAAAAACAAGGACATTCTGCCACTTGTGGTGATATGGATGAACCTGAAGGACATTATGCTAAATGAAGTAAGCCAGACACAGAAAGGAAAATATTGGATGATGTCACCTATATGTGGAATCTAGGAAAGTTCAGTCATAGAAGCAGAAAGTAGAATGTGGTTACCAGACACGGGGGCTGGGGAGATGGGGATGTTAGTCAAAGGGTGGAAAGTTTTAGTTCCGTAGGAGCAAGTTCTGAAAGTCAAACCGATTGCATGGTAACTGTAGTTAATTCTGAATTGTATACTTGAAATTTGCTATTAGAATGAATCTTAATTGTTTGCACCACGCCAAGAAACAATTATGTGAGGTGATGAAGGGATCTGTAATAATATACAGTATATATGGTATTATGTGTGGTACATGTAATTCAAAACACCATGTTGTACAACTTAGATATATAAAGTTTTAAATAAGTAAATACCCATGGTACACACATACAAGCTTTTGAATCTATATATTTAATCTTCAAAGGTGAAAATAAAGCAATAAAATTAAAAGTAAGATAAAATGATCAAAATAAATCAAAATTAGAAAGGGAACTACAAAAAATAAAAAGAAGCTAGAAAATGGAGATTCATTAATTTAAAAGGTGAAGCTGATAAAATAAAAAACCATAGCAAGAAAAATAGTAGAAAGGCAAATTAATCCCAAAGCTGTTTCTCTGAAAGGAACAACTCAAAAGATCAATTCCTTTCCAGCTTAATTAAGGGAGGGGCAGTGAGAGAGCAAAAATATACAAGATTTTTGTGGACCAGCATAGCAAATGCTTAAAAAATGTGGATTAAGAAAACTGATTAGAAATTGCCTAAAATGACTCAAGAAGAGGTGGAAACTTTTAGTAAACCAATGCCTATAGAAGAATTTGCAAGGCTGCTTAGAGATGCACCATCAGAAACACACAGAATGGGCTGGGTCAAGGCTCAGTGGTAGAGCACTGGCCTAGCGCATGTGAGGCTCTGGGTTCGACCCTCAGCTCCACAAGAAAACAAAAAATAATAAAAATAAAATGAAGCTACAAAAAGAGACAAAAAAAACCCCCAAAACAAACAAACAAACAAACAAAAAACCCATACAGAATAAGGTGGGTTCACAGTTGCATTTTATCCAACTTTTAAAGATTAGATAAATAAATCTGTATTATGCAAACTTGTCCCCCCAAAGATGCCCATGCCCTAACCCCTGGTCCCTGGGGATGTGACCTCATTTGGAAATGAGATCTTCACAGAAGGCAAGCCATGGTGAAGTCACTGGGCTTGGGCCCTGATCCAGTATGGCCAGGGTCCTCATCGGGGGCACACTGAGGTCACAGGCACACAAAGAAGGATACCTTGCAAACACAAAGGCAGAGCTGGAGTGAGCCCCCAAGCCAAGGTGCACCAAAGATGGCCAGCAAGTGGCCAGAAGCCAGAGGGTGGCTGGAGCAGATTCTCCGTCCTCTGTGGTTTGATCTGGAAAGTCCCCCAAAGGCACATGTGTTGGCTGGTCCCCAGAGCAGCAGTGCTCAGAGGCTGTGGGCGAGTAATTGGGTCCTGAGGACTCTGATCTCATCAGGGGATTCATCCCTCGATGGAGTCACACTCTGATGACATTATTGAGAGGTGGTGGACACTGGAGGGGGATGTGGTTGAAGGGAGCAGGCCCTCGGGTCTTGTCCGTGCACTTCCCCTCCCATTCCTACTCTCTGCTTTCTGGCCCCCTGAGGTGAGCAGCCTTATTCCACTACAGCCTTGCGCCATGATGTTCTGCCTCAACCCAGGCCCAGAAACTGTTGGTGCCAGCCAACCATGAACTGAAACCTCTGCAAACACAAGTGAAAATCAATCTTCCCTCTTTTAGTTGTTTTTCTTGGGTACTTTGTCACAGTGATGAAAAGCTGACTCATGGCCTTGGAAGAAGCAGACCCTACCAATACCATGATCTTGGACTTCTTTCCCCAGAAATTTCAGGCATTTCAACCAGCTTATGATACCGACTAATATAACAAGGAAATGGAATAAGTTTACAAACAGTGGAAGAGGTAGAATCACCCACTTTTAAAAAGGATACATTGTATGCCCTCAAAACCTAAGGGCTCCAATTATTTTAGGTTATTGGAATCAATCTGATAAAATCCAAGGTGGCCCAATTCAAGGCTTCCCACTGGCTTGGTCAATGGGATGTGGCAGGGGAGCCGAAGCGGGAGGTGGAGACGGGAGCTGCCTTTCTGCAGGACTGAGGGTAGGCGGGCCTGACTCCTCCACCAAAGGCTCAGCTCCTCTCCAGGGACCTCTCTGGAGCAACCGCCTTGCCCTGCAAGTTCTAGGAACTGCTTCCTAGAGCCACCCCCAGGCCCTGGCTCTCCCCAGAGTGCTTCTCCGCTGCTCTTGACTTTCTTACTCAGCTCCAGCCTTCCCAGAGTCCTTCTTCTGAAGCTCTCCTGGGCTTCCTGGCCAGTTGAGCAGTCCATGTGTTCCCACTGGGTCACTGAGAGAGCACCTAGAGGCAGAAAGTGGGACAGCTCATCCACAGCAATAGCAAAAGCCACCAGACTTCAAAATGAATTCATCAATCAATCAAATGCAGTATCTAAAAGAAGAAAACCAAAGACTCTCAATGAATGATATAAAACAAGATCTGAACAAATAATCCAAAAGACTTAGTATCATAAAATGTCAGTTCTCCCAAATTAATGTGTAAAAGAAATCTAACTTTGATTAGAACCTCAGTGAGAGTTTTCTTTCTTTTCTTTTGAGTTGAATGAAATGACATTAAAGCTTACATGGAGGAATAACGCCTCCGGGGAAGCTAAGGAAGTCACAGCAAAGAAGAGCAAGGACATTTGCCTCACAGAGGACCCGTCGGAGGCACGCAGCCCCGCCATCAAGTCACGGGGTGGCGGGAGGAACAGACAAACAGATCCAGGGAACTGAACAGAGAACCCAGAAATAGATGCTAGCAGAGGCAAAACCATAATATATGACAAACTTTCATTTCAGTGGGAAAAAGATGGATTATTTAATAAATAGTGTCAGCACCAAGGCTATCGGCAAGAAAATATAATTGGATCCCTATCATACCTCACGGTGCTAAAGAAAACCTAGGTGGACTCCAGACTTAAATGCAAAAAAATCAAGCAGAAAATTCCAACCAAGCCTGCGTGTCTGTCCTGTGCATCTGGGACTGAGGAGCTGTTTTCGTTAACTGTGGTTAGAAACCTGGAAGTTATGCGTTACAAAAAATAATAGTGAAAGACAGATATGACTAGATCTAGCTTTTAAACTTTAGAAGACAAGTTGGCCCTTTACAAAGTCAATAGGCAGAAGATAATTTGGGAAAAACATTGGTCATGCAGAGAAGGTCAACGGTTAGGCTCCAGTTTCACCCACAGAGGCGCTGGGGGGACAGTAGAAGGGATCTTTCTTGCTGATCCAGGCCTGCCCTCAGCACGGTCCTGCTGTGGGCAGTGTGTGAGACACCTGGCAGTGCCCAGCCCAGTGAGTTCCAGGGACACCACCTCTCAGGTGGCTTTGCAGGAAGCTGGGAGGTGTGCAGGGGCAGTTTCCTCTGCAGTCCCACCTGCCCTGGCTTTCCCTCCACGCCCCCACCTTGCACTCCCCTCTGGGTCCTCCCCCCGCCCCAGTTTCACGCTCACTCCAAATCTGTGCTTGAATGTCCTCTAGACACCATTCCTGAGCACCCCCCTGACATGGCACCCTCTTTGCCCTTTCTGCCCCTGGAGGGCAGACCAGCTTGGTTCACTGCTGCATCCCTAGAGCCAGCAACTGGTGTGTTTGTTAACTGAGTGAGTGAATGGCGGTGCAGCCCGACTATAAGAAGGCTTAAGTATTGTTAGGAATGAGCATAAAAGGATCTGCGTGCAGAATAAATCGTTACACCAATGTTAGATGCTATCTGGAAACATGTCAAAATTAACAATGTGGCATCATCCCCTGGTACCTTCAGGGATTAGTTCCAGGGCCCCCATGGTACCCAAGACTTCAGATGCACAAGTCCTGGATGTGAAATGGCATAGTGTCTGCATGTAACCCGCCCAGCCTCCTGCACCCTCTTAGTGCCTAATGCAACACGAATGCTACTTAAATAGCCGCAGTTCTGTACTGTCCAAGGAATGATGAGGGGAAAGTCTACCTGCAGTACACACGCAGTGTTGTTTCAGATATTTTTGATCTGAAGATACTGAACGGTTGATGGAAACATTAAATGGTTGGTTCAATCTACATGTGTGGAACCCACAGGGGCAAATGTATAGCCATCACTCCTTTTTTATTTTCCTGTCCTGGTGATGGAACACAGAGGTGTCCTACCACTGAACTGCACCCCCAGTCCTTTTAATTTTTTTATTTTGAGACAGAGTCTGGATAAATTGCAGAGGCTGACCTCAAACTCATGATCCTCCTGCTCAGCCTCCTGAGTTGCTGGGATCCTCCTGAGTTGAATGTACTACATGCCCAGTTTACAGCCCAGCCATCACTTTTAAGAATCTAAGCCGGGCGCAGTGGCACACGCCTGTAATCCAAGCGACTTGGGAGGCTGAGTCAGGAGGATCATGAGTTCAAAGCCAGCCTCAGCAACTTAGCGAGGCTCTAAGCAACTCAGGGAGACCCTGTCTCTAAATAAAATACAAAATAGGGCTGGGGATGTGACTCAGTGGCTGAGTGTCCCTGAGTTCAATCCCTGGTTCCAAAAAAAAAAAAAAAAAAAAAAAGAATCTAACCTACAGAGCCCGATGCACCAGGGTTGAATCCCTAGTACTGAAAAGGTAAAAGAAAACTAACTCAGAAATAAAAGCAGATGGAGGACATATATAAGAGAATGTTTACCTATGCATAGCTTGGTCAAAAATAAAAAAAATTAAAAAAGGAGGGAGGAATTAAATATTGTCTGTCTATAGGAGGCCTAAATAAATTATGGCCTTCCCACATTATAAAATATTATTACAGCACTTTAAGATGAATTAAAGTTATACAAGTTGTTTGGAAGGAATTGCCCTGAGGTTTGTTGAGTTTCAAAAGCAAGATGCAGAAATATGTGCATAATATGATCCTTTTTATGTATAAGTACTGAAACATAAAAAATGAAATTATTAGTATTAAAAACTATTAAGTTTGCCAACAACATAAAATGAGTGCATGCAATCTACTGAGAAATAATGCAAACATACGAAAGAAATAAAAATAATCGTTCCACTTTAAAAGGATGTTACTTCATTGATGACTCACACAAAAACAGTTTACCTTCTAATAGAGAAACAAAGCAATTACAAAACAGAACAGAAATCCAGAAAATTCCGAGGGCGGGGGTGGCCCAAAGTCTCTCTCCAAGAGATAAACCACAGCATGGCTGTTAAGAAATAGCCTGGTTTAGATGGAGAAGGAAGTAGCTGGAGGGCCAACTCACTTGCCAGGGGTTTACTTACTGGGCTTCAGTCTCGTGCACCTAAGGTCCAAGAAGCAGGTGAATCTATGCTGCAGCTTTATACATCAAGATGATATGCTCATATGCAATACTATAACTAAATGATTTTCATCCCTCGTTTATCATTTTTCCAAAGAGTCACATGGCTGCATGGACGGAAGACCAACATTCAGTGTGATGAGCATTTGAATGGGACCATCGCTAGCTGAAATCTTCCGCAGTGGGGCAATACCTGAGAGAGATGTGATCGACAAAGAAAACTCAGTATCTATTTGTAATAACAGGAACAGAAGTTGAATTGTGTATCCAGCAAACTGTTCTTAATGCTTCCAAACTCCACCTCCTCATCCGCGTGTGCATTTCAGAATGGACCAGGGCAGACTTCACGGATACAGTCAGCGTACGTTGCAGAGGAAAGGCAAGTGTGGTGCAAAGGGTTCTTCCTAGGAACACTGCCAGCTGAATATCCAGTTTGCATTGTGGATTCCTACATAAGAAAACCCAACCATACCATCGGGAAATGAACAGGTAGAATAGGACTCACTGACGGGCAGACTGCACTCAGGGTTCTCAATTGTCCCAGTGATGTTCTTTCTAGCAGGAGATCCGGTTCAGAGTCCTGAGTTGTAGCGTCATTTCTCATTCACAGGAGCACCGGGTGGCTACTCTCTTCCCTGTAGGTACACTGGACATCGTATGTCCCCGCCGCTCGCCAGGTTCAGCTTTCCTCTTCCCTGTCACTGGCTCTCCCTTCTCAAACAACAAGAAACAGGCTCCCATTACCTTCACCAGAAGCACCCCTTTAGCCAGAGCTCCGTGGGGCCCTCTCCACTCACCCGGGCTCCTCCTTTTCCTGAGCCACCCGCCCCTCATGGGGCGCTCCTGGCTGCTGCAGCACCTGTCCGGGAAGCCACCTTCCCCCAGCACAGGCACCCACTCCGGCCACCGTGGCTCCCATGCAGTGTCTACCCTGCCCAATCCCACGGGCTCTGGGGTGGATTTCCACAGCCTCTTTACCACGCCTACTGCCTTAGCAAGACGTGACCCAGGTGGGGGTCTGGGGGCTGCACAATCCCAGAAAATAGTGAGGGGGTGGGTAATAGAGCCTCTCCCCTTCCACCTGGTCTGCTTGGAGGAGAGCTCCCCCGCCCCACGAAGCCCGGACAAGTGGCCTCTGCAAGGGGTTGCTTTGCTCCCCGCGCCCTCCCTGAGGCCCCCTCTGAATTCAGCTGAGGGCAGAACTTCCAGGGGCAGCTGAGGGGGAGTGGGCTCTGTGCCCGCCCAGCTCCAGGGGCCGAACCTGCACCCCTGAGAGGAGAGGGACAGAGGGGGAAGGCCTGTGGGAGCCCCCCAGCGGCGGAGCTGCTATTTCAAATGTGATAAAGATGCCATTGTCTCCTGCCTGGAGATGCCCCGAGGTGACAGAGTGGACTTGATGACCAAAGAGAGTAATTGCAAGATAATTTCAGTGGCTAAAATGATCCCAGCTAAATTGGAAATAGTTAAAGCAGTGTCTGTACTCACAGACATTTAATATTTTATACTAATTTTTATTTTATGCTTAAAATAAAAGTGATTTGACTGTTGTCATCTGTTTGAAAGGTCTGGGGATGCACGTCTCTGGCTCTCTGACCCACTCAGAAGGACTCACTTTCTCCCGGCTCCCCTCCTCTTACATCTCCACAGTGACGACATGGTCGGGAGAAACACAAGCACCCTGGGGGCTTAAACACTGGGAGCACCTGCAGTCCCAGGTTCAGGTGTGTTCCTGTGAAACCCAGGTGTGAGTCCGTCAGCGCGTTGGCAGGCCTCTGTTTCTCGGGAGTCATCTTTTGCTTTGGTAACAGTCACACCAGCTCCATCTCCAGAGGATAGTGGGCACTAGCCTGCTCCTCGTGTCTGAGACTCTCCCAGGTGTCCAGAACATTCCAGCTACTCCAGGGTGGGGCCCAGAGCACCTAGGCACAGTTCAGTCCCAGCCGAAGTACGCACCAGAACATTCCCCACTTTGTTTTAAATATATATAGATATTTTAAAGTTCCTCAAATCCAGACCTCTTAAGGTTTTAAAAATGTGTCACCCTGGATGGCTGTGGGGAGCTGGTGCCTGAGGCACAGCCGCCAGCCACCCCAAGGCACTTTATAGCTCCCTGAGGACGTGCAGAGAAGTGACTCTTCATGCTCAGGCAGCTGAACGGGAAGCCCTGGCCTCTGCAGCCCTGGCCGCGGGGATGCGCCTCTGTGTGGTCATTGCTGCATGGGAGCCCAGCTGTCCTTCTGGTGCCTTCCGAGGACATAGAGATTGCAGACAAGCAGGACGGCGCTTCCTGTCCGTGTGCCTGGCCCTCGGATCTCCCAGCAGAACCCCGAGTTCTCGGAAGCCAGGGACTGCACTGAGCTCAAACTCCAGTAGCGCATGACCAGCAGAGTGGGCGCAGGAGAGGACCAGGCGGAGCGACCAGCCACTGGGGAGGAAAAACTGGCACAGGCACAGCTGATCGGCAGCCTCCATCAGCTTGGGGAGGCCCCGGGGAAGTGGGAGGACTTGTCCTGCCTGGCCAGGACCGCTGTGGCTCTCAGACACCCCTGCGTCCTTGCCTCCCCGTTCCTCGACCCTCCTGGAACCTCTGCGCTGGCAGTCCCTGGAAGAACTCGGGGTTGCTCTCTGCTGCCATGTCGCTCGGCACTGGGGCGCAACGTGGTGAGAAGAAACCTCGACCTTTCCAGAGATAAAGGCCAGGCTTGCTTCCCGCAGGCGGAAACCGATGAGCTCAGGCCCCAGGCGGCACAGAGCCTGGGCCAGGTGTGCCCAGCCCACCGCGGAGCCCACGCTGAGCTGCACCACCGCAATAACACGCGTGCCCGACAAGTCGCCCACCAGTTAAGTGCACCGCCATCCTGAAACCCGCCCGGTTCAGTCTGATTCCTGGTGACCCTGGGCTCCCTCTTCTCTCCTCCCAATTGTGTGGAGTGGCTCTTGGGCCCCTGGCTCGTCTCAGGGAGCCTGGCCTTGGCGGCTCTCCAGCGGCTGCTCTCCCCACTCACCAAAGAGCTGGACTGAGAGGGCAAATTGGGACCAGCAAAGTTTTTTTGGAACTTCTTTTGGCGACAAGCCTAAAAGGCCATTAAAGCTAAAAGCCATGTAATTTTTTCTGCTGGGCAAAGAATGGAGTGAGGGTCTGGTTCTACTTAGGAAATAAGATTTCTGCTTTCGTGGGAAGTTTGTGGTAGGAACAAACGTTTCTGTGTTTTTCATTTAAAAATTATTTCCTGGGCTACGCTGGGTGAATAAATAATTGTGTCCCATTACGACACAGATAGTCAGGTTGTCCACACAAGAGCCTCAGGCAGCTGGGACGGCAGACAGGGAAGCCTCCTCGCCGGGCAGCGTCAGCACTCACTTTCCAAGTGTGCATCTCTAAAGAATGCTCAAGAATAAAGACATCCGGGAAAGGTCAAATTCGTGTTCTTATTTAAGGACGGTGTTCATTTGACATTTCGGTTGAGGAAAGACAGTTCCTCGGCTACTCAGGGAGGAAGTAAAAGTTGTTTGATGGCAGCCGGAGTCGCTGCTCTTACACAAAGGCCCTGATATGAATTCCTCCTCTGTTCTCAATCACTGGGTCGGACGGACGGCTTCGGCTTTGCCGGATGAAGGAAGACAAACAGTAAAGGAAAATAAACCGTTCCCAACCCACGACAAGGCAAACAAAAACTATTTTAAATGAAACAATTTTTTTGACAGATGTCTTTCAGTTTTTCACACACCACCACACACACACACACACACACACACACCCCAAAAAATGGTTTTTGGAGGAAAAAAAGATATTGACAGAACACACTACAGATCTCAAATTGGGCACGAAGTTGGCAGGAAAAAAAAGCTTGGCTGGGCGTCACTGATATGGGACGATGTGGTGAGATCAGCCAGCTGCGTCTCAGAGGCCACGGCCCTGTGAGCAGGAAGCCTGGAATCGTCCTCGTCATGCCCTCCTCCAGCCACTCAGTCACTGCACAGGGTCTTCCACGTGTCCAGAGGCCTGGCTGTCACACTGCGGGGCTGCAGGGCCTGGCTGGGGTCAGGCCACCGTGTGCCAGCCTCCCATGGGCCCTGGGTGCAGACCAGCGCACCCTCTGCCTGTCCACACCGTAGGCTCTGCCAGTCCCCCCAGTGCTCACACCAAAACCCTCCCTGCTCTTCCCCGAGCGGCGGGGGTGCCCGGCTATGCCACTGGAGTTGCCTGCCTCTCACTGAACAGATGTCAGCCTGGCTGGCAAAGCTCAGCGCCTCTCCCCGGGCTCTGGAGGGGAGCGGGAACGGGCAGGGGCGGTTTCCCTTCGCCACAGCTCTGGCAGTCCCCCCGCAACCCTGGCCTCCCCACCTCAGGCCTCTGCTCCTCCCTCTCCAGACCACTGCTGGTGCTGGTGGGTGGGATTCGCCTCAAGAAAATCACATCTGCTGGCCTGGCCCTCCATTTGACATGATGTTGAGATATTTTATTACTTAGAGTTCTTAGGATAAAACCTTTACTTTTATGCAAAGCTTACTGACCTCTCTCTCTCTCTCTCCCCCCAGTTCTAGATGGACACAATACCTTGATTTATTTATTTATTTTTATGTGCTGCTGAGGATCAAACCCAGGGCCTCACGCGTGCTAGACAAGTGCTCTACCACTGGGCCACACCCCTAACCCCCTGGCATACCTTTCTTTAGACAATAACCTAAAAAATTATTTGAAAGTTTTCAAAAAAGATAAAATAGGAAAAAATTATTGCGGAGCTGAGGGCTTTGCACACATCTCACATACACTGTCGACATGTATGTAAGAGGCGGACTTTCCTTCACGAAAGAAAGGGTCAGAACCCAAGGCTTTAGCTGAGCAAGGACTTAGGAGAGACAAGACCTTTTGTTTTTGGAGGGGAAGAAAGGGACAGGGAGTAAAAACACCTCCCCGCAATTTAAAGTTGAGGAGAACCCACTCCTGAGTTTTGCTCTCTAGGGTTCCTCGTGCTCCTCATCCTGATGGAAAACATCCTGCATCGGCCACCAGTGCTCCAGGCTATTGCGAACGACATCAGTTGGTGCTCTTCACGTTGTATTTTACTGGAATTTCAGAGAGGGACACGTCTTATTGAACTCCACATACTGTTTTCTGATTACTGGCCACCTGGAAGCACAGGTCCAGTGCGTCCAATGGAAGCCCCACCAGAGTGAATGGAGGCACGATTCTATGGAGCAGTCCGCCAGGGTTTTCTTCAGTGAATATTTGTGAAGCACCTGGTGGGGGTGAGATTTGAGATCCCATCCAAGACAGAGCAGAGCCAGGGTTCTGGAGCCCCGTGGCCTCAGAGTTGGGATTGTGCTATGTGTCTCCATCTTCCACCCACTTCCCAGTGAGAGTTACGTTGTCACAGAGCAAGTGTGCCGCTCTGAAGCTTCCCATCGGTGGGGGTGTCCAGCCAGCTGATGACCCAGGCCTCAAGGACAACCAGTGGCCTTCTCAGGCCCTCCACTTGTGAACTTCAGGGATTTGATGACATGGCAATGGTAGGACATGAATATAGTCCCCAAAGACAACCTCCCTGTGCTTCCTGGGCAGCTTTACCTTCAAGTACCCATCAGGCAGTAGCAGGGTCACCCTCCAGGTAGACCTTCTAGGGAGGCACCATGATCTTCACTGTGGAGGAGAAGGATGGGCTGGGCATGGAGAGGGGGTCAGGGTGGAGTGGACTGAATCAGCACAGCACAACCCTCACTGAAGGCATGCATCTTTCACAACATCTGCTTTAGCTAATGCTGGCCTTGGGCAGTGTTAAATTATGTATTCAGCTCTTAAACTATCACAGATTCATGGTTCGAGAACATAACCGTGAGAAAATATTGCACCACCAGCCCAGAAACAAAACAGCTCTGCTCATTTTGCATTTAAATATTTTGGTGCATTTCTATAATAATTCTTCATCTTTCAAATTAAAGGGCACTGTGGGAGACCACATAGGTTAGAATGCACAAGAACTCCTTCTTCTTTATTGACTTATGGAAAAAAAGAATAAGAAATTACCTCTTTTGCTCACCACTCAGTGAAGGGGATCCAAATAAATAACAATAAATTACACAATGGATTCAAGGCAGCTGGACCTTGGAGAACTTCCCGGGTAGGTTCTCAAGTCTGAGAACGGCTTTTGTTTAAGATGAAGTGTTCCTCAAAGATCTCAAATCATCTTCTCAGTTTGTACCCTGGGCAGGCGGGCTCCCACCCCGTCCCAGTGTTTCCTAAGAACAGCAGGACCGAGACCATCAGCACCAAGACTCCACCTGCCAATCTTTAAGAGAGCCAGGTGTTGGTGATGAGGGTGCAGGTCGACTTGCCTCTCTGTTCTCACTGCCCTTTCTGCCCCCAGTGCTGCCACTCTGCAGGGGGAAGTAGGTGTCAAGGGCAACCAGGCAGACGTATAAGGTAATGCGGTCACACCAGTGATGCCATCACCTGGGGGTTGGGTCCACGTCCCAGCAGCTAAAAGCGCTGGTCTCCTGAAGAGGCTCTGCACCTTCTCCTTTAAACCCCAGTGCCTGGCATGCCACTGGTTGCCCACCACGTGGTTTTTATAAATAAACATGCCTGTGGACTTCTTCCCAAGAGCGTGCACATCCAATTCCCGATCTGCCCTCCTTGACGAAACCAGGACCCCCGAGCAGTTTTGGTGTTGACAATTCTCTGTGCAGAGGAAACAATTGAGAACCAGGGAGCACTGGCTCATGGGTGCTGAATCGAACCCTAGATCCTCAGGGTCCCAGTTCAATGCCTCTCCCTTCCTTTCCCACGTGAATGAAGGCTGCACACAGAAGCTTAACAAACACAAAGGTAGACCAAGGAAACAGACGTGGACTCAGACCTTGCTCCTGTGAAGGGAGGGAGACTCCCTGAGCCTCTCTCCACACTGCTGACAGCGGACCAGGCAGGAAGGCAGACCTCTGGCGTCAAGTAATGAGTCTGGACCCATCCCTGGCTTAGCCAGAGTCTCTCCTTGGTCCACATTATCACACTGCCTCTGACAAACCACAGCCCATCTCCCTCCCTCCTCGCGGTTGGTGATGCCTGCTAGCCCCAGCTGTACCACTCCCCATCGCACCTGCCCATCATCCCCTGGAAACACACAGAAGCTGGGCCTCCTCTTCTGGAAGCACCTCGCCCAGCCTCTGCAGTGCAGAGAAACCTAAAGGCCTGCCCTGAAGTTAGGAATGGGCCTTCATCTCCATCTTCTGGAAGGACTTGAGTCTGGATGTTGTCCTGGACACCATCTTTCTCTCCAAGTGTCTGGAAAGAGTTGAGGGGCTTCTCATCCAGACCAGAGAAGCAACTGTTCTTCTTTGTTTTGCTCTCCCGTCCCTGGGCTCTGCCTTGGTCGCATTAAGCCCCACCCATGACAGTCCTGAGCAAATGGCTGAGGAGAGCCCACAGCTGGCCTCCAGTAGGGCGAGTGGCAACTGCAGATCCACCACAGAGCTGGCATGATGTTTGGGAGACAGGTGTAAGTGGACCCCAGGCCTAGGAAGGAGGCGGGACGTTGAGCCCAGTCACCAGCCCAGAAGCCGGTGGCAGCTGTGACTACCCAGAGGCAACCAGGAGTGGGAGAGCCCTCTGCTCTGCCGCCCTGTGGGCTGCATTTATCCCAGTGCAGACGGATGTGGAAAGGCAGAAGGGAGCCCACCTTGTTGAAGGAGTAGGGCCACCATGACGCCATGACACAGCAGGCTGAGCTCACCACGGTGCAGACCAGAGGGGGTTTTGAGCCTTTATCTCAGAAAGACTAAAATCAGCGCAGTAGAGAGGAAGGTTGTCAACAAAGGCAAGAAAAGAAACCACGGAATTTGGGGGTTGGAAGGGAACGTGGATCCTGGTGCTTTAATGGTTCAGTGACTCAACCAGCAGGACACTGGCTTCAGGAACGCCTTTCTGACCTGGTGTCCAAGCCTCGCCTGAGCAGCAAGCAAAACTCCAATGTCAAGTTCACTCTCCTGAGCAGGCCCAGAGCTGAGAACAGGGCCCACTGAAGTAGCCGTTCAAGATCACTTGTGCATCTTTATGAGAGTCATGCAAAACCCCATGGTCACTGGACGATAAGAAATGTAAGAGCTTTAATGGGCAGATTGACAGGCACCAAGAGTGACATAAAAGATAAGAGCAGGTTGGTGAGGCCCTGGGTTCAGTCCCCAGCAACACACACACTCACACAAACACACACAGTTTGCAAGTAGGAATGACTATCGTAAGTTCACTTTGGTTTGGGGTTTCTTGGTTAGTTTGTGTATTTTTGTGGTGCTGGGGATTGAACCCGGATCTCACGCAGGCCAAATCACGCTTCACCCTGGAGCTACAGCCCCAGCCCCTTAGAAGTGGGTAGAAGGATTCATGGTTTATGTAATTCACCTTTCACCTCAAAAAAATGTGTTTGGGGTTTTGTCAGCCTGTGGATGAGACGGGGGGGAACCAAATGAACCTACTGGAAGAACACCACCTTGGCCTGAGCTGAAGAAGGCCCAAGACTCAGCTGAATTCCAGGACAAGTGTGTTACCACACGACACTGAGATGTTAGATGTCAAGGTTGAGCTGAAAGGTCTGGGGGCTCCCAGAGAGGTCTGCACACGTGGAAGTGCGGCCAGGATCAGAGCTCGCCGTGGGTGCTGCCGCTCCTCCTGGCTCCCTGGCTCTGGAGATGATGCCACCCGATGACTGTTTGTGACTGAATGTGTCCTGCCGCACAGCGCCGCCCTCAGAACCGCCGTCCTCGGGTCCAGGATCTGAATTACATCCGCAATCTGCCTTCAGGCATATTACATACAATTAGGAAATCTTCTTTAGTGGTTCATTTTTTTCCAAATATGTAATTTTGGCTGAACGATATTAAGGGATTTAAAAAAAGATATCATTACATTAACTGAAATTATTACTATTTTAATTTGCCTGCAAAGCCTTTATTTCAAGTATCATTTCTCATGACTTGCAGCTCAGTGGGCATCATAGTCCTGATAGAATTCAGCTACTTGATAGCTTGCGACATTTTGGAGGGATCATTCCCAACAGAAAATCAGCTTAATGAGCACTTCTGCTGCTCACTGTGAACAGCTTTTTCCACACTCTTAAAGTACATGACTAAACCAGGGACTTCGGCCACCTTTTTAATGTAACACCTGGTGTTCTGTTCCTCCCCACTCCTGACCCTAACAATCATCCTCCAGGCTCGCCTCGCCAATTTATGGAATGGATGGACGACAGAAGAATCAGAGGAGCTGAGCCAGCTTCCTGAAATAGCGAGTTTCAAGATGAATTTCTGGAACGACCATGGAAAGTGCAATACAATGAAACTCTCTCTTAGAATCTCCACCAGCCCAGCCTTTGCCAAGAGGGTATTATTTGTTAGAGAAAGTGACGTGCTTGGGAACAAAAGCGATTGCCAACAGCCACGGAGCTCTCTGACACTCCCTGCGTTATATCTTCAGCTAAGCCAGGGTGGACCCAGGACGCAGCACCTGCTGGAAGGTCCAGTGTGCATCCTCCATCCCCCATGGTGCGGTTCTTTGGTCCTGGGAGCGCCTGGGGTTTCACCTTCCGCTCCAAACACATAAAATACGCAGGCAATAGTTCCTATGTTTTTTACCTGTTGAATTTCATGTTAAATGGATAACGTAGCTGTACAAGCATGGTTGTGCTCAGAAGAGTGTGAACCCTCCTTGGGTACCAGAAACAGGAGGACAAGGCCCACACTGTCATCAGCCACGGGTCTGCAGGGCTCTAGGGCCTGGCGGGGTGGGAGGACTTGAGTCCTGTGGGGAGCACAGGATGTGCAGCCAGGGACCAGAGCAGGGTTTCTCCACACAGCTGAGGGAGGGTCAGGCATTCTGATATGCAAAAGGAGCCAAAAGAGGCCTGAGATGCAGTTCCCTGGCTACCAGAGTGGAGTGGTGGGAGCCAGCAGAGGGACGCGTGCTCTAGCACCTGGGCCGTGCGCCTTTTAGCCCAGTGCTGACCAATGGCACTGCGGGACTGACTCCTGAACAGCAGGTGGAGACCTGGGTCCTGGGAGCTTCCTAGTGAGCATGGACAGGCAGAGCAGGAAACACTACTCAGGATAATTCTGTGAGCTGAAATGTCAAAGCTTGGGGGGGAAAGAAACACCCAGAAGAGGAGCCAGCTGTCTCAAATTTCAGGTGTATTAGTCTCCAATGGCTGCTGTAACAAATTACTGCAAAGTTAATAGCTCAAAGGAACACACGTTTATCATCATCACAGCCACTAGCAGCGCAAGTCCTTCCCACACCACGCCACCCTGACCTCTTCTGCCTCCTTCTTCCATACATGAGGACACTGATTCCCTCAGACGCATGCTGATAATCCAGGATAACCTCTCTGTGCTAAGGCCAGCTGATTAACAACTTCAGTTCTGTCTGCAAGTTTAACGCACCCTTTCCATGTAACCTATTCACGGGTTCTGAGGATTAGGATGTGGCCACCTTCCTGAGGGTATGATGTGCCTTTTACACTAGAAGACCCACTCACTCCTGGAGGAGGAAGTGATGGGGCAACCTCAAAATGGCCTTAGCATAACCCCATGTAAGAACTGAGTGAGAGTGGGAAGAATACCAATTTTTAAATGAACTATGAAGCATTTTGTGCAGAGGTAATCAGTCATAGAAATAGAGTCTACAGATAATGGAGTAGATTTGGTCAACTATCTCAACTCTTTTTTAACCTCCACTCAGCAGCCTTTCCTCACTGGAAAGACTAGAAAACTCCTACAAACTGCATTTCCCAGACTCCCTTGCAGCTATAGAACCAGATATGATTCAGGGTTGACGAATCAGAGGCACTCTTACAAGCAGTGCAGGGGCGGACAGGCGGTGATGTGGGAAACACCCATTTTCCTCTTGTGGATTTCAAGGACACAGCATGGCCCCAAGGCCAACAGCTCTGGCTGCCATTTCTCATCTGCAGACTGCAGTCTAGGTGGTCACTACCTAGGTGACTTAGAGCAGTGACCTCCCCATCTCTGGAAGCCAGTTAAACACGGAGATATGGAGTGATCCTGGAGGCTGTTACCACTGCAGCTTCCTGATTCAGTGTCCGTGGGAGCCAGGCTCTGCCTGGAGGTCACCCTCAAGCCAGCCAAGACTTCCAGTGCATGAGTTCTTGGTTCCCTGTGCAGCATTTCTTTCTGTTAAAAATAGTGAAAATGCTCGCCGGGCGTGGTGGCGCACGCCTGTAATCCAAGCGACTTGGGAGGCTGAGTCAGGAGGATCTCGACTTCAAAGCCAGCCTCAGCAACTTAGCGAGGCCCTAAGCAACTCAGTGAGACCCTGTCTCTAAATAGAATACAAAATAGGGCTGGGGGTGTGGCTCAGTGGCCGAGTGTCCCTGAGTTCAATCCCCAGTTCCAAAAAAAAAAATAGTGAAAATGCTTTCTATTATTCACAGCAGAACGCTGACTGATACACCCACAACACACATTTCCCCACATTGGGAAGAACGCTATTATTGTGTGTTCTTCAAAGACTGAGTGGTCTGCAGGTATTTTTCTCCTGGCATTCCAAGTTAGCCATGGGTCAGGGGCACAAGTTGTGCCTTAAACTTTATGTCACAAAAACAATCAGTGGCTTTGCGAAGTTAAAATTGTCATTGGATGGTGGAAAAGAGGCACACTGTTCTTCTAGGGAACCTCATGTTTTCATTTTAATTAAACAAGTACCTTTGAATTAGGAACAGTAAAAACAGCCCTTGAGGAATAGATGGAAGTCACTCTAACATTTGATGGACAGCACTGACAGGTTATCTTTCTTACCCTGGATGGACTGTCAGGGTAGCAAGAAAGAGTCCATTTCTTTATTCTTTTTTTTATTTTTTGCTTTTTAAAATTTGTTCTAATAGTCTAATAGTCATACATTAGAGTGCATTTTGGCACATCATACACAAATGGAGTATCAACTCATTCGTCTGGCTGACCATGATGCAGGGTTACGCAGGTTGTGTAACCATATATACACATAGGGTAGTAATGTCCGATTCATTCTACTGTCATTCCTACCCCCAAGCCCCCTCCCCTTCCTTCACTCCTCTGTTTAGTCCAAAATAGCACTATTCCCCCCACCCCCTTATTGTGAATTAGCCTCTGTCTATCAGAGAAAGCATTCAGGCTTTGGTTCTTGGGATTGGCTTACTTCACTTAGCATGATATTCTCCAGCTCCATCCATTTACTGGCAAATGCCATCATTTCATTCTTCTTTAGGTCTGAGTAATATTCCACTGCGTATATACACCACAGAAAGATCCATTCATCTGTTGAAGGGCCGCTAGGTTGGATCCATAGTTGAGCTATTGTGAATTTGATCGCTTTACTCTAAACGGGGCATTGCGAAGGAGGAAGGCTGAGACATAGGCTTGCTCAGTTTGCTGGCGTTGGAGTGGCGCAGTGCCTCGGGCAGGCCTTACTGGCCGTGGCTCTTTCTCTGTGCCCTGCCTGGTGTGGCCCCAGGAAGCTCCATCCCGCTCACTCAGGGTCTTTTCAGGAGTGCCGGGGGTCAAGGTGGCCACCTGGTCCAGAACGCCTGTCTATTGTTCGCCTCTGGTTCTGCCATTTACAAAAGCAGTGGTGGCTCCTTTGATGCTTGAGTGGAATCAAATGGCAGCAGATCCGCCTGAGAGCACCTCAGGCCCTCGTTCTCCCCACCGTCTCCTCCCGGGTGGTGGAAGTTCCGTACTCCGAGGTCTGGGCCTGTCTGTAGCCTGCTCCACCGAGGTCAGGAACTGAGACTTTGGCTCATGACATGAACCCATCCAGAGAGAAACAGACTCCCACTCACTTTTCTGCCTACGAATCATTTCTCAGGAACGTTACACGTTACTTGTTTTCCTTGAAATCAAGTTTCCCCAAACAATATATGTTGCACGGAAGATGGGGAATGAATGACAACAGCTGAAGCAGGAAAACAAAGTTTGCATTTAAAGGAAAAAAATATGGAGGACATCAGTTATCCAAAAAATGACTTCCTGGGTGGCAGGGGAGCCATTGTTGAGAGGTTCAGAGCGTCCCACCACTAATGGCATGATGGCACAGGTGGCACTGTGCTGTGACATGGGGGTGGAATTGGGGTGGACCTTGGAGGGGACATTGGTACAAGTGTGTCCTTTCTGTGGCATACTTGGTCTCCTTCTATTAACTCCTGAACTGTGGGAGAATGGGGCTTTCCATTGATCTTTATTTGGAATTTTGATCTAAAATGTATTCCGTAGCTCAACTTTTGCTAAAAACTCCCAGAACAGAAATATGCAGAAATTCTCATCTAGAAGAAGGCACTGCAGAGTATGGGGTCAGAGGGGAAGAAAATATTAAATATGAATTAGCATGAAAATTCAAAATATAGTCAAATGCCTAATTGGCCAGCTACCTTCCATCCCTTCAACACTGGAAGCTTCCAGGCTACTTGCACTGTATTGTTAAAGTAGAATAAATCATTTGACATGACTAGGTTTTAGGAAAATATTGGGAAGCCATTCAGGCAAAAAATCAGTTTGAAATGGATGAAATTTTCCATTTGAGTGCCTCTGCCAGGAGAGAATGTTTCTAGAAGTGCAATATTTTTAATCTTGTTTTAAAATAAATACTTTAATGTATAAATCACTCAATTGTAAAGGCACTTCAATTTTATTTTCCTTTAGTTTTGAGGCTTTGGAATTGCTCTGTGCAGTTCCGAGTAAAAGCTCTTAGATAAAGCTTGCATTCTGAAAACCACCATCACAAATGTGCAAGTACAACTATAAATTTATACAACACTCAAGCTGTTTGTAGTTTGCAGAATTTGCTAATAAAATGCAGAAGTAGAGTTTCCATTTAACACTCTTCGGCGCTGGCACTTCACGTACATCTTTGAAGAAGATGGAAAATTCCATGCATGGAGAATCTCTTGTGGTTATGACAGTTTGCTAATATCTTAATGAGTGAATTATGATAATTATGAAAATCTTAGCTTTACATTATTTGTGGTGTGTGTGTGTGTGTGTGTGTGTGTGTGTGATAGGCTCTCCAAGCAAACACAGCACTCTGATTCAGCAGCATTCAATGAGGAAAATTTCTGTGCTAATAATACAAAGTGGATCTTAAACTGCTTGCATATTAATCAAATTCATTTAAGTACATTCATTAATTTGTGTGTATAACAGCCAAACTGGGAATGTAGAATTCGCTGATTTTGCACAAAATACATACATTAACGAATGCTAAGACTTCAACATGAGTAATAGCTTTAAAAATATTTTCATAAAGCAAAATTCTAAGGGGTAATACTGAATAATTGTTTTCTTTTTAATATTTCCACTTGCATTACATTTTGTGTTATTTGACTTCAAGTGGAAAAAAATACATGTGGAAGAAGAAAACAATTAAGAAATAAAGGGCAAGCCCAAAAGATTGTAAAGAAAAAAGAAAGAATATAATATTGGGCAACATGGATATTAAATTTCCACCTCTCCTTCAAATCATTTAATTTAAAGGCCGGTTCAGGGCACTTCAGACATGGTCACATGTCTAGGTACAGAGATATATGAATTTGAAGCTTTATTGGGAAGGAGGCTTTCATTTCCTGTTTGGGACTGGAGGCTAGGAAGGGCAGGCAGGGAACAACCAGCACTGGAGGGTGTGCCTGTCCATCTGCCTGTCTAAAACTCACGGGAACCATACGCCTTTCCTCCGGAGACAGAGTGTGAGTCCTATGTTGATGATGAACACCGACCTCGGCACGTATTCCGTGGCACCCTGATGCCAACTACTCTGAAGGCAAGGCTCCTCCCCTGCCCTCTGCAGCACTGGCCCAGCGCCTGGATGGGGTCTGTGCTCTGTCAATATTAACTTTAAAGAACTATTGTACCAAACAAAATATGGTCAGAATTAACAAGGGAGGTGTGAACCCGGCAGCTCCAGGATCCAGAGTCAACACCGTGGTGGGCTTTGGGACGTCCCCGGGTCAGGCTCGTGCTGAACCAGGACAGCACCCTCCACCTTCCACCTTCTGCTTCCTGCCCTGCCTGCAGCTCTGTGCGCTGTCTGCGTTGGAGAGGTGCTCAGCGCAGACCCTCCGAGGGAACCGCAGTGAAGCAGGAAGGGCGGTGGGAATCTGCAGGTTGCACCGGGAAGGCAGGAAGAGCTGGTGTTCTGGGAAGTGTGAAGAGGTGGGGAAATTCTTCATTTATAAGATGCCTCTAGTTCTTAGGGCGCAGAGCTGTACAGTGCCAATTAAGACATCCAGGACTCTGGGAAGTCCTATCTCCAAGGCCCTTGTACAACTTGCAAATACTCTACCTCCCAAAATGATTTGGACACCAAGTCAAGTATCTTGTGGCATTTATTAATATTTAATGGGACGCTACACATGTCTCCATTCCTCTCCTGGAAACTCTCTGGCACTGTGACAGCCACAGGAGACATAAAACCTCCAAGGGCATCGAGGTCCTCACCCTCACCTTCAGAAGCGGCTGTTGAGATAAGGGGGACATCTTCCCACAGAGAGCTCTTGCCTCCACTTCCTCCCATCCCTGTCCATCTGCACACTCATCTCCAGGAAGGTCTCTGATGCCACTCCTACGACACCTCGTCCCGCCTGTCAGAGACGGGGCAGGAGGGTCCCATGCTCCTGCTTCGGGGCCTCGGCCTCCAGTGGTTCAGCAGCCCCCAGTTTTTCTCCCATTCGCACGACATCACCTCTCTACCTTCTTCTCAAGGACCTTAAGTCGTAGTTGCTTCTTCCTAAGCTCTGGGAAAGGTGTGCAGAGCTGGAAGCCTTCGGGAACCCCTGACCACATGCAAATTAAGGGCTTTGCCACTGTTTCTGAAACTTACGGTTCCTACGCTGCATTGATTCCAGTCAAACGTTTCCCACTCACATGCCGATCACTTTTCTTTCTGGCTGTTCCTTTTTTCCTTGACTCCTACAGGGTTTGTCCCCGCAAGGTAACTCCGGGTTCTAACGTCATTTCTCCAGGTGCTGAGCACCGATTCTACTTCTTTATGTAAGTGTCTCTCCCGAGGATGACAAAAGGCAATTATTGCCGCCCCGCTAATAAGGAAACGACTAAAATTTATAAACTGTTCACCTTGTTTGTAAATAAGCGTAGATTCAGAGAGCAATGTCGCCCTGTCCCTGTGCTCCGGCAGGCCTTCTGGAGTGGAGAGAAAAGGCCAGGCGCTCCGCTGGCAGCCAGGGTCCACACACCTATGGCTCTGCAACTGGGGACCTGGGGAAGCACAGGGGCGTGACCCCCATGAGGCAGGCAAGCACTGGGGAGCCCTGGAGCTGCACATGAACTCCGTCTCATCTGCCGGGGACCATTCTCTGTTGTCATAATCAGTATGAAATAATGTGTGGTGGGGAGAGGGCTGGGGTCAAGGCTGGGTTCACATTCCAGCCCTAATCACTCCCGTAGCTGCTGGAAAACTAACTGCTGTGTCTTCACTTGCCCCCTGGAGAGTGGGCCACCCTGACCCATGTTGTGAAGCTGAGACGCGGTAACACAGGAAGGACACTGTCTAAGCCAGTGGTTTCCCAGTGTGCTCCAGGAATCCCAGGGCTGCCTGGAAGGACAGGAGGGCCACGGAGGGGGCGGGAGGCTGCTTCCGGGGCCTGCAGCCATCTCCCGTCCCCACCAACACTTCCCTCAAAGCAGAGCCACCCTGGCTTGTTGTGCAAAGTGGGCTTCCAGGTGAGGGTTACTCCGAAAGGTTTCACTGACAATAAAAATCACTATCAATAAACATCACTGATAGTTTGTATCTAATGCAAATTATGGTATCGGTGATATACAAAGTCTGAATCCAAGTAATTACCATGACTATAAAATGATCGGTTTAGATTCGTGGCATCATGTTCAGATTTGTACACGGAAGGGACGTGGAAACTCCGGATTCGTGTATGTGATGTCCAAATTTTAAAAGCAGGCCTCTGTCCCTTGTGACATCTTTTGCTGTTCACAACAGTACCATGAGAACCTCTGTTTTGACTCTCAAACAATGACGGCTTGGTTTTTTGTTCTTTGGAAATAAACATATCAAGTGATGCTGCTCATTAAATTGCATGGTATGAAACAAAATCATCCATGACACATACACATGACCAGCACAACCAAACATTAAGCCACACAACATGAGCTCTCCTAATTATTAGCTGTCATATTGAGATTAAATTGGGCATTAAATTAAGTTTAAAGAGAGATTAAATTGTGACATGAGGTGCAGTGAAGACACAATAGGCATTGAAAATAAAAAGCAATTATTCAGAATAAAATCACGGTATTAAAGATCTGAACACTTGCCTAGTTTCAAATTTAAATTTAAGTTTATTTTGGTCTAAAAGATAAGGAGGAGAAGGTGAATTTTGTTATCTTAGACCCTTAATTTGGGAAATCTTGGGTGCTCCAATCCTTCATTTATGCCGAAGACTGAAGTTTTCTAATGCAATACTGGTGAATTTTCAATGCAGATATCTGGAAGCTTCCATCAGTTTATGTCATAGTTTATTCCTTTATATGCTCATGTTCGCCTAAGTTCCTTAGGAGATAAATTACTTAACAATTAGGACAATTTCTCAATCTGTATTTTTTCCTTTTAATGACTTGCATGGTCCCTCTTTCTCTGCACATCCCCAATAGTCCAAGATTCTGTCAGGCTTTAAGGTCTGTGGGCCGTGTCAGGAGCACAGCAAGTCTGTGGGGTGTCTTTCTTCACCAGCTGTTGGGTTTACCCTGGGAATTCCAGGAGGGGCCTCCATGCTTTGGGCTTCAGCACTGTGTGAAGATGCCCAGTAAAGGCCACATCCTGTGCTCCTGAGGACCTGCTGGCCCCTGGCCAGGCTTCCAGGAGCCAGCTTGGGCCACTTCCTTGAGGAGTCTGTTTTCATCAGGAATGGCCTCCCCTAAAAGTATAAAACCAGACCAAAAAATTGACTTCACCCAAGGGGTGCTGGTGATGCGTACTATTTTCTTTCAGAAATGATACAACAACTGCATCCCTTCATTTACATAATCTGTCCATAGCGAGAGGATTGTGATAAGCTGTGGCCTTGATGATTCCAAGATGAAATCTTACCTCCAGGCTGGAAGTTCCATTTCTCCTTCAAAACCTCTCCTCCTTTAATGCTCTCCTAGGATGTCATTCAAGTCTACAGTTTGTATTTAGGTCTGGGTGGATTTTGAAAAGTCTTGAAGAGGAGAAAATCCAGTTTCCATTGATTTCTTCACAGAATCTTTCTACCCCTTGAGATTGGGCCTGGCAACCTCATTAATATGAATACTTGAGCCAAACCCAACTGGCCACAGAAGAGTTTAGTGGAAAAGAGAGACCCGCTGAGCTTGGGCGTGTCTGGTGTGCTGGACTGGTCCAGGGTGCCAAGACCCAGGCCACTCATGAACACAGGAAGGTGAGTGGGCCTGCTTGCCAAATGAGCTCCAAAAGTCCGTCTCTGCCAGCCCTCATCTGTCAGAAGGCCAGCCTCAGAGGTGCCGCGGCAGCTTCACTTACCCACATTCCCTAGGCCACAGAGCCTGGGGAGAAAACAGCCACAATGGTGGTCTCAAAGCACATTTCTCTAAGTCCTTTCCCCACGGAGCCAGGACCCCTATGCTGCTTGCCAGCTCTCTCCCGGCCCTTTCCAGGTGCTGTGGACAAGGCCTCCCAATGCTCCGGGGCTCTGTTCCAGTCCATGCTTCACAGGGAACACCTTTGACACAGAGGCGTCCAAACCTAGGCCTGTCCTACCCACACCAAAGTGACCACGCTTGGGTCTGGAGCATGACAGGGTGACATACTCCTGCTGAACCCAAGTCCTCCTCCTCCATTGCTGAGCACCATCCTGTGGATTTACTTATAGGTGGGATGAGGGGTGAGGGAGGAAGCCCAGGGGTGGACCCACACAAGGGCTGGCAGCAGGGTCCGTATTTAGGGAAAGCAGACGCTTATGGTTGTCCCAGCCCTTGGGCAGTCTGTCTAACCACACAGTGTCTCAGAGCCATGCCTCTCCACCCACAAGTGGGGTGTCGCTGGTGCACACCACCGTCTCTGTGTTCCTTTAAACTCAGCAGGATTACAGGTTGGCATCTTGCACTCCAACTACCGCCAGCAATGGTGGCTGGGCCCTGCTGCCTGGCCTAGGCCCAGCTGGGGTCACAGACACTATGGCCACATGTGGCCTACTTCCTCACAGTGCCCACCATCTTCAAAGCCACTGGCTGACACACTGAAGCTCTTCCATCTGTGAAAGAACATGATCAAGTTCAAGGCCACCCACTACCTGCCTTCCCCTGTCAAGGCGCCACCTCCGTCCCAAGCCCTGCTCTGTTGTGAGGTGGCTGTCATTCTGGGTCATTTCAACTAAAACTCAATAGAGTAGTGCCCACAAGTACTGCTCATCTTAGTCCAATCACCTCTTTATAAGTCTCATTAACAAACTTTATGTAAGGAAATGTCACCGGGCATCCTCCTCCTGGACGTCACCTCACTCAGTATTGAATGAGGAAAGAGAAATAGAGGTGTCCTGTCAATACAGCTCCTGAGGTGAGTTTTCTCTCCAGTCTTTGTTGTTTTAAGGGAAAAATATCTTTTTTTGGTGTACTAAAAAATTATTGTTAAACACAATGTTTAGGATCAGGCAAACACAAAACTAACCAGAGACAAAATTATTTTCCAAAGCTTGTATATAGCGAAGAATGACAGGACCAGGACAATGTCCTGGACAGCTGACATTGTCCCATGCAGTGCCCTCCTGGTGTCGGTCAGGATCTATACATTCCAACTGCAAGTTCAAGCATTATTTTCTAAATCAGAAAAGTGAAAACTTTTAGTGGGAGCACCACGGTTATGCCTGACCAGATTGGAATCAGTGACCGTGGCTCCCCGGTTTAACTCCTGCCTCTGGCTGGAAGCGATGGGGTTGTGGGTGCCTTTTGCTCTCCGGGCTCCTTCCGTCTCTGCTCAGATCTCCTGTTTACGGTATTAAAACAATCCGCCCCATTCATTGGCCCACCTTTGCTCATCAGTGCAGATTTTTTCAGCTTTATTTGTGGTTGTTGTTTTGTTGCAAAGTGCACAAGGTGGTGCATTTGGCCCTATTTATGAATCCTCAGACAAAGATTAAATGTCACTTTTCCCTTGGTTTTAAAGAGTTGCAGGAGAGATTTCCTAGATTTAGGAGCATGCTGATTTCCCCACCTCTCACACCTTCTGCATGCAAAGTCAGGTTTCCTTGCTAGGATTCTTGCTTAGAAAAATAAAAAGTAAAGATCAAATATTACCTCTTTGGAGATGTTTGGAGGAGCTGAGCATTCCATTCTGTAATGAGGGGGTCAAGATGCAAGATGTCTATGTGTGTGACAATCCCTGCCCGTCCTGTTCTGTTTCTCTCTGGAATGGGGAGACTGCCTTTTCTTTCCCTTCTCTGCGAGGCTGTTATTTGTCAGTGAAAGCTAGAAGGTGGTGCTGTTTAGCATGTAAATAAACCAACACTTTTTCTAGTAAATAGCTCTGTCTGGCATTGTACGCCAGGAGCTCTCCGCTGCACACTGATGAATTCAGTTCCTACCCTGAGCTTTCCTGTCCTTTGACAGAGGGAAAGGTGATCACAGGCAATTATTTAAGTCTTTTTACTTTATTCTTTCCTGATTGTGCCTCTAATTTTTCTAGTTTCCTCCTAGATAGCATTTCCATTGCTAAGACGAAATTCCTAACTAAGGCAGCCTTTGTGAATCAATTTACTACCCAGAGTCCAGTGTTTTACAGATGATGCAAATGAAGGATGTGGCTTACAGATCCACTTAGAGCAGCGTGCTTATACTTCACTGCTCTGGCCAGCTGAGTGGGCACATGCTTTTGCATTTTTATTTGAACCCCACTGAAGTTGGTCATTAGATTTTGAATGCCACAGCACGTCCATGCCATTATTTAAAGGGTCTTGTTCATTCACCCATGTGATGATTGGCATTGGCTATAACTTGATGCAATGTTACACTATTTTAATTCTTTCTCGAGCAATGTTATCTTTGATCACTTCCTATTCACTGGGAAAAAACTCCACACAATCGCAATCCCACATTACGTTTCTGTGATGACGCCAAAGCTCTCTCTGGAATACAGCTATTCAAGACCATTTCTCCACCCTCAGGCTGCTCATTAAAGGGATGGCAGTTTCTAACTTTAATGAATAAGGTAGAGTGAAAATTCCACTCTTCTTTCAAAGAGACTCTGCAGTTTTTTTTAAAAGTGTTTTCTACTGCCTATTTCTTTGTCTAGTTGGAAATGGGGTACACTCCTACATAACCATGGCCACAGCTCTGTATGCAAAGTATTTCCTTGCCACATTTTCTTTTTCGTGAGTCAGTGTATATTTTATCAAAGAATTCTGGGGAAAGCTTTGTATCTTCCCTCAAAAAAAAAAAATACCATTGGTTATGCACCGAGCATCCAGGTTATCGCCTTGCCCGCGGTTGGAATGACTCCCATATTCTTTGTTTTCCTCTCCTTCTTACAAACACTGATTCAATATGTTCTTTTAACTCAGGGATATTTGTGGCAGTTCCAAAACCTCATTGAGAAGTTGAGCAAAAAAGAGCCAAATAAGAAAGAATGACAGAGACCAGTGTTTTGGAAAAGCTGCCTCCTTTTCAAAATCCAGCAGCCTAACACCCAGCCAAACTTTAGTTCCTGTGTTTAAAGGCATAAATTATCTTTTCTTTTTAAATGCCTCAAATGAAGTTTAAACTTTTCTATTTATCCCCCAGTGAATCATAACCAGAAAGCAATTTAAGATTTTTAAGCCGAGGTCCAAGAGCCTTAGTAACACCCCAGAGTTTTTGCTTGTTGTGGGAGCTGACATCTCCGAGATCTTCTTTCCCTGATTCCCAGGGTCAGGCCAGTACCCAAGCTACTGAGCACCAGCAGATTCACAAGTTCAGAGCAGCCGGATGAGAGGCAGGGCCCCAAGATACCAGATTGTGTGTGCAGACGGACGGGATCAGAGGTGCTAGCAACATCCAAAGCAAGCCCTGCTCTGGGCAGCATTTATTTAGTACCTGCTCAGCCTGAGACAGAGCTCCAGGAGCCTGGAGGATCCAATCCAGGATTAATACACCAGGTGATCTTCACTTCCGTGGACTTATGGGAAATGCAGAGAGAACAAAAAATAGTTAAAACTCAATGCTAACTGGGGCTCCGTTAGCATGGGACATGCTCATCCTCAAAATTATTCATTGATATTTGAAATGCAAGTTCAGCTGGGCACCTCGTATTTACCTGCAGCCGCAGCCCTGGCGTGGTGCTTTGTCTTTAGGAGCTGAGAGCTGTGGCCCCACTCCTGCCTCCTGGGAACCAGCACGTTCTGCAGGAATGGGGCACCAACTTACACACGCACAGATTGAATAGCACCTCCAGCCAACCCTGTGAGATAGGCAGCATCATCCCACTTCTAGGTGAAGAAAATGAGGCTCCACAATGTCATCTGATTCCCCACCATCTTCACCAAGGGGGCACCTGACCCCAGCTGCCCCATTCCACGTCTATTGTCCTTTCACGGGACCATGGTGGCTCCGCAGCTGGCAGACTCCCTTCACTCCACAAAGCTCCGTTCATTTGGTTTTTCTGCCAAGTTTCCTATTGGAGTGGCAACTTCCTGTCCAAAACTATTTATTCACCATTCATTGTCCCCAGCTAATGCCACCATTGGCCTGCTAGGACAGGGAGGGACAGGACAACACTTGCAGTGGTCTCCCCCGCCCCACCCCAGGGCTTTTCTCCTAACCCTGTGTTTGAAGTTCCCTCTGAATGAACTGACACCGGAGCCCAGAACTGGGTGCCTCGACACTGAGCTCATTCAGCTGCCTTATCAGTCCAGCTGGTGGCCTGCTCTTGGTTCTGGAAATGTTCATTTTGCTAATAATGCAGAATATGGAAGTGAGAATAGAACCCTAACAATTTCAAAGTCATTTCTGAATTCTAATTGTCATTTTTCTTGATGATAGATTGCAAACCAAAGAAAATTCAAATGACACAGAATGTCACGTAGAGAATAGAATAGAGAGGTCTCCTGTAATTTCCCTTTTTCCACTTCTCAGAAATCGTCCTTGCAACAGATCAATATGTAGTCAAGATACTTTTTTCTGCATTCATACAAATATGCATGTTCTAATTATTTTACAAAAATGTGCAACTTTTTTCACTTAATTATCTTAAGCACTTCCACAGCAGCAGCTACAGATTTACCTTTTTATTTTCGATGGTTGCAGAATATCCCCTTCTAGGGATAGACCACAATTTACTTAATCGATACTATTCATGTACATTTGGATTTTTACAGAATTTTCTTACAACAACCAATGCTGCCATTTTTTACTTTTTTTTTTTTTGGAACCAGGGATTGAACTCAGGGACACTTGGCCACTGAGCCACATCCCCAGCCCTGTTTTGTATTTTATTTTGAGACAGGGTCTCACTGAGTTGCTTACGGCCTCGCTAAATTGCTGAGGCTGGCTTTGAAGTCGCGATCCTCCTGACTCAGCCTCCCAAGTTCCTTGGATTACAGGCATGCTCCACCATGCATTTTTTTTACTTCTAGAGAGTGGATTCCTAGGAGTGAAACATCTAGCCAGAATGGGCCCATTTTGTAAAGTCAAGGAGGACGTTGAAATGGCATGACTCGAGGAGTTAGCCTCTACCCCATCAGCACTTCCCTTTCAAGTTGGTCGCTGAAATTTTCACCTTTTCTTATTCCTTGCAAAAGATATGGATTTTAATCCATTCTACAGAGCAAAGATCCCTGTTCCTCCCCCATCTATCTTTTCACTCTGATTATGTGCAAAATGTTTAATTTTCAGGGAGCCTCATCATCCAGTTCTGTGTGATTTCTGGTTTTCTCACCATTCTAGAACAGCCTTCCCCACACCAAGAGTATATGTCACTCATGTCTTCTTCTAGTGCTTTCGTGGTTTTAGATTTTTTTCATTTAAACCCTTGAAGCATCTACCATCTATTTCGGTGTACGTAGTACAACAGAGATCTAACTCTGTTTTCCAAATGGCTAGCCATCTGAGGCATCCATCATTTCCCCATTGGTTTGAAATGCCACGTTCATCACGCGTTAAGTTTCTGTATATACTGGAGTCTGTTTCTGGACAGCGAGTTCTGATCTATCGACATTTCTCCCTCGCCCTGAGTCAGTGTGGCACTTCACAACATGGCCACTCCAACCTGCTTGGACCTCAGCTGGCCAGGCCCAGGCTCCGTGAGCTCCCGCTTCTCCATTTGCACATGCTGTTTTCCAGCCAGGTCTTTGATCCCCTTTATCACATCGTCATATCAAACATATTGACACTGGAATTTTGATTGAACTGTATTGAAAACATATGTCATATTTTCCCTATTAAAAAGCTAAGTAACAGAAGATAACTGAGTGACAGGCACACGTTGCCTTTACTACCAACCATGGTCCTAATTCCACTCCCTTCACCCCTGGCGGCAGCTCGTGGTGCGCCCTCCCAGTCCCAGGTGGACGTATTTATAGACCTAGAAACATACGCATGTGCAGATGTGCAACACAAGTGGGCGTATTGCAGGGCTGGGCCGACCATCAGCAGACAGCACCAGGAGAGCTGTTCAATCCCATCCTAGCTGGTAAACAGCTGCTGCCCCTGGCCTCCCTGCCTCCTCTGCTGGCTACCCCAGCACCCTCCTGACATGGTTCCTTCAGGTTCCGTATGGATGTTCACAAAAGGTTATATTTGTGTTTGTGATTTTTTTTTAAAAGTGAAATTAATATATTTTATTTAACCCAATATGTCATAAAAACTAAGTTTTTTACATCAATCCATATAAAAATATTTTACATTCTCTTGTACAATGTCTTTAAAATCTAGTGTGTGTACTTTACACTTAGAGCCTGTCCATTTGGACACTAAATATTTGTTGGGAATGCTTGATCTGCATTTAGGTATCAAATTGATAGTTGAAAAAGATGCACATGCCCAAGTTCTAAAAACTTTTCACAGTTTTCTAATAACTAAATAGCAATTTTTTAATTAAAATGTAAGTGGAAAAAAATTAGAAATTTACTTTCTTGGTCACCCTAGCTGCATCTGAAATGCTCAGCAACAACATTTGGCCAGTGGCTGCCCTGCTGGAGAGTGTGGCTCTAAACTCCTCTCCTTAGAGTTACTTTGAATATTCTTTTTAAAAAGTAGCATAAATTTTTCATTTAGAATAGTGAGTGATTATGAATAATTAATATCCTGTTTTCATCTTGATAGGTCCCAAATGCCTTTTTTATCCTCAACCTCCTTGGTTTTCAAGGTATGCCTGTTCACTTGCTTCTGGTTTCATGCCCCTGTACCAGTTCACTATACTGTTATGACTTCAGGGCTATCGGCCTCTTTTGAACCTACCTCTACTTCAATATATTACCCAAACTCTGCTCCCCTCTATTTTACCCATGTGTAGCCCTTTGTAATCTGTAAATACTTCATATTTTCAGAGTGCTCTCGTATTATCCAGTTTAACGGTAGCAACTATGTAGTAGGCCTCATCATGTATTAATTCTAGTTTATAAATAAAGAAATGTACACCAGGAGGTTTACATATTTGTCCAAGTCACATAGATACTGAATTTATTTTTATTATAATTTTTAGAGGGATGAGATCTTGCTGTGCTGCCCAGGCTGGCCTCAAACTCCTGGGCTCAAGTAATCCTCCTGCCTCAGCCTCCTGAGTAGCTGGGACCTCAAGCATGTGCCATGGTTCCTGAAGAACTCATGGTTCATAACTTTTGTTCTAGTGTCTTTTCACTATATTATGGCAGAACACCCTTCACAAAAGGCATCTGGAGAATTTCAGACCCTATTCTTGCTATCTCATCCAATTTCGTATTGTGAGCTATCTTAGAAAGTTCTTAAGACTTCTTTAAACATCATCTTCAGTGTTAGCACAAATGACCTGAATAGACTGGGAGATCGTCCTGTTACCCCAATGTTTATAAAACAAAGTTGAAAATTCTCACTTAAAAAACAATTCCTGAATTCACTTAAATGACTGTCTTGCAGTGCGTTGGCCGGGAAGACCGTATTCCCTTGTTTGTATTTATCAGACCCATGAGGCAAGTGGGGAACAGCAATCGCAATGGCCGCAGCCAAGTGAATTCTTCCACCAGCTGTACTCTTTGATGAACTGTGGCAGAGGCTCACCCACGCTGTGAGAGTCACCAGACCAGACAGCTCCCTGTGACAGGAGGGTCATCTCCAACAAGCAGGGTCAGTACTGCAGGTATAGCACATACCACCACCCACAGTTCTGCGTCTGGGTCATTGACCTGCACGAGGGCAGCCAGCGAGAAGAAGGTGGCCATGAGCCAGGTGCAGGCCCTCCACAGGGTGCGCCCCCCAGCCTGGCCGCAGGGGCCATCGCTCAGAAGGCCCGAGGTCCAGTCCTTCCTTCTGCCACAGCGGGCGCCCAGCCCCTCCCTGCCTGTGATTTTTTTTTTTTCTTTTAATTCTTCCAGAAAACCAAGTGCCACAAGAGTCGTGCGTACTTTTGGCCACACTTGTTTGTTAAGCCATGTGGGCCCAGTGCCTGGTGGGGAGGGAAGGCCAAAGGCGTGGGGCATGCCTACCTGTTCCACCTGTCAGGTGCCCCGCCCTGTGTAGGCTTTTATTCCCTCTGTTGAGAAAGCTGGTCATTTCTATTTTCCTATGAAGTATTCACTTTGTTCCCAATATGGTCTGGGGAGTCCGGCCACCTGTCTACACCCTACACCACCACGTCACCATTTTTTCAGTAGACTTTACTAGTTTTAGTTTTAGGTTTATAGAAAACTGAGTTCCTACACACCCCACACCCAGTTTCCTGTTATTGAAGTCGCAATACCGGGGTGCATCTGCTATAAGGAGTGGATCAAGGTCGCTCCGTTGTATTAGCTGAAGGCCGTAGTTGATTTAGCTTCCTTGAGTTTCTGCCTGGAGTCCCTTTTCTGCTCCCGAGTCCCATCTCCTTCCGAGCTCACGTGACATTTCACTGCCCTGACTCCTCAGCTTCCTCTTGGCCATGACAGTTTCTCACTTTCCTGTTTCCAATGACCTTGACAGTTCTGAGGAGCACTGCTCAGATGTCCCCTGTTGGAATTTGTCCCATACTTTTTTCATCATAAGATTGGGCTCTGGGTCTTTGGCCAGAAGGCCACAGAGGTGCCATGCCAGTTCACTAAGTGTCCACACAAACCTGCTGCCCACATGGTTGAAGGTCGGCTGAGGTCATGCTTGTGAGGTCCCCTGCTGCAAAGCTGCCCTTCCCCCTCCATACCGTGCACTTTGGAAGGAAGGTGCTGTGTGCAATCGACACCTGTGGACGGAGCCCGTGCTTCCCTCCTCCAGGGCGGAGTGCCCACCTGACTTGTTTGGAATTCTGCCAGGATCCCCCTCTTCTCTACTGATCAGTCCGTTCAGTCACTGCTCACATCAGTATGGATTCCTGGATGCTTATTTCATGCTTTGTGTTATAGTCCAATACTACTATGGATTTATTTCCTTTTGCTCAAATTGCTCCATCTTCAGCTTCTGGAATTTCCTTTCAGTTAGCTCCTGCGTCCCTCTCGCACCCTCTGCTTGTGGGTCTTCCTGCAGCCCCCTTTCTGGTCTGCTTTTGAGCACCTTTTACCTTCTGTCCTGACGGAAGCCCCAGGTTGCATCCTGCCCCCGTCCTAGAATCTCCATTTCTCCACGGCGCCTTGGTTCCTCTATTGAAGAGCAGGGCCAGGACGAGCCCTGGGTCCTGGCTCCACCTCTAGAGTGTCGTTTCTTTCAAGTTCTCTTTTGATACAAGTACCGGCCGCTGGTCAGGCAATCATGTTGCTTTTGTAGCTGGAATTGTCCAGCGATTCTGTGGTCTATCCTAGGAAGCAGCCAAGGATGGGTCCTCTCTGCTCCCTGAGTCTCTCTGCAACAGATGGACCCTTGATCTTGAAAGACTCCCATCAAGGTCTCCCAACTCCATTTTATTAGAGTTTGATGTAAGCGATTCCATTTTCATTCTAGCAACGTTCACAAGACACCCAGCTGTAAGTGGAAAGGAACCAAGGTCTACAATACCAGCGCTGGACAGATTGAACTCAAGGAGACTTCTGAGCTAACCCAGTGAGTCGATATTCCATCAAGGTGTGGTCAGCTCTGAGGACATTCGGTGTCTTTCATGTGACCCCGAGGGGTGTCAATTTAGCTGAAAAATCCAACTGCTTGTGGTGCCTCCAGCATTGCTAATGTCACTGAGGCCACAGCGGCAGGAAGAAAGAGCTTCTAAGCAGAGCTAAGCTTGCTCATGTGCCCTCCACTGCCAGGAACTTGCAAGGAGGGTTCTTGTAGCTAATTCACGATGTTTACTAAAACCTCCTCTTAGCAGAGGGAAAGTGTGTAAGTGTTCCTTCACTGTGATTTTTTTCCCTGACTTTGATAATGACTTGGGTTTCTTTTGTAACATTTTAAAGCCTGTTTTCCCAGTTAGATTTTCCAGGGATTGATCCTTTTTACTGGCTATTTTGAAGAGCCGCCATCAGTGGTGAGTCAAGTTCGCCTCCTTGCTTTCTATTTCAGTAACCTCTAGCTTTTTTTGTGAGCTGGGTGTAGATCCATCTTTGTTTCATGTTCCTGCTCTTCCTTTGGTAACTTCTGAATGGCATGCTTCCTCATTTAACTAGTCTTCCTTGTTTTCAAATAAATGTGCTTAAGACAGTAAGTTTTCCTCTATTAGTATTGTTTTGGCCATATCCCAGGAACTTTGATTTGTTGAACTTGGGTGTTTGCTAGTTTCTAAATGTTCTAAACTTTCATTTGTATTTTCTTTTCTCAATTGTGTTATCCAAAGGAAAGTTTTTAAATGCCAAAGGTTTTAGAGTTGTTAATTTCTGGTTTCTCTGATTTAATTACAACCAGGGAAATCAGCATTGATGATTCTGCCTCCTTCCCAAACTGAGATTTCTGTGTGGTGTAATATATGAACATATATTTTGAAATTTTACATGGTTTTGAGTGGAATGAGTGTTTTTGTGTGCTGGGCAACTCTGTGTATATCTATTAGATTTTGATTCTTCATTATGTTATTCAAATCCCTCATGTCTTCATTTATCTGTCAGTTTCTGAAAGAGTCGTGTAAAATTCTGTTATTTTGGTTTTGCTAGTATTGCTTTGATTTTTCTAAAAGTTTTTGCATTTCACAATCCTAAACATAAAGAAAATTTTAACTGTTTAATTTGCTTAGTTGATTGTTTCTCTAACAAGATCAAGTATCTTTGTTCCATTTAATATTTTCCTCCTGATTTCCATCTGTGTTTGCTTTAATTTTCCACTAAGTTTCTTCTTAACATTGCATTGAATTTGTAATTTGTAATAGAGAGAACTTGCATTATAATATTAAGCATTACCCTTTAAGAACAAGAAAAATGGTACAGGTTTAAACCCTGTTTACAAATGTGTTCCTAATTATTTCATCAGTTTGTAGCTATTATAAGCGGGATCTTTTCTTCCATTATATTTTCTAATTAGTGATCATATTTATAGTTGATTCATTTATTTTTGTCAATTAATTTTGTAGCCAGCCACCTTATTAAGTTATACTTCTAATTGTTTTCAATTCATTTGGGTACCCTAATTATCAGACATAGGATCAAAAATAATGGTAATTTGCCTTCTCCCTTTTCCATTCGAGTTTCTCCTTTGGTTTTCACTGGCCAGTACTTTCAGCACAAGAGGAAACTGCCACAGGGGTGTCCTTGCCTTGTCCCGGTTTTCTCAGTGAATGCAAGGCACTGACTTTGGGAAGGTGAAAAGGGGAATTTCCCATTAGAAATGCATTTTATTGCAAATAAGAGAAGGCTCGGGCAATATTTTTTTATTTGTTCTTTTTAGATACCCATGACAATAGAGTGTATTTTGACATATTATACATACGCAGAGTGTAACTTGTTCTAATTAGGATCCCTTTCTTGTGGTTGTACATGGTGTGGAGTTTCACTGGTCGTGTATTCATACATGCACTTTGGAAAGTGATGTCTGATTCATTCCACTGTCCTTCCTATTCCCATCCCCCCTTCCCTTCATTCCCCTTTGTCTAATCCAATGATTCTCAGAAAACTTGGAATGGAACCACCACTTGACCCAGTTATCCCACTCCTCAGTTTATACCCAAAGGACTTAAAATCAGCTTACTACAGTGACACAGCCACATCAATGTTTACAGCAACTCAATTCACAATAGCCAAGCTATGGAACCAGCCTAGGTGCCCTTCAATAGATGAATGGAGTATGAAAAATCGGTAATAAAGTCTAACCAAAGTCCTTTTCTCCGATAACAAGAAAGCCAGAGGTGGATGTCTGTTCCCTCCAAGGCTGCACCTGGGCTTTTCCCTCAAGGTTGCAAGACTGCAGCGGCTCCCAGAGCACATCTGCTCTGACCCTGTACCCGGAAGACGGACACTTCCCCCAGGGCCCTTGCCCACAGATGGCCCTGGCGAGCAAGCCGGGCACAGGAACAGAAATATGATTGACATTTTGTCCACGTTTTCCAATGTTTCAGCGAGATTTGTGCAAAACACTATTTTGAGTTCTTTTAACTCCCTTTACGCCCATGGTTATTTTTCTATTTTTATTTCCAATTTTGTGTTTTCATAATTTCTCACTTTTTTTTATTTGTCTAGCAAGTGGTTTGTTTATTTTACTGTGGGTTTCTTGCTTTCCTACTAGGAAAAATAGTGCTCTTGATTTTATTCTGCCACTTCTGTTTGCAAATTTGTTCAATCTGCATTTACCTTTATTGGTTGCTTGCTTTTCCTTTTTGTGTCTCTTTTGTTGCTGCTCTTCTACTCACTCGATTTGAAAACAGACCTGATGCCCATCTCTAGGTCTTTGGTTTCTAAGTCACGATTAGGTAGAATGAGCCTCGCATCACGGTGAGGAGGGCGTCGGCAGGCCGCTGGGGCTCAGGTCCTGCAGGAGCCGGTGCTGCGGGATTCTCTGAAACAGTGAAGACCTTGCATTCAAGTGACCAGTGAAGCAAATACGTCTTCCCTCAGTTCCCATCACGTTGCATTCCTGGGTGTTCAACGGATATCAAAACCACAAAAAAGCACTTCATGCCGCCAGAAATGATCACAATATACCCAAGCTTTCTCAAGTTAATGAGCAATTATGAGGGTTGAACCCACATGACCAGTTGGTTTTTTGATGATATAAAATGTACACAACTTATGGCAGCTCATTATTTATGACCCATCTGTTTTCTTTCAAGGTACGCAGGAGCCCAGGGTTGAAATCTGCCTCCAGGGAGGGGACAGGGGCTGCGGGAGGCCAGGAGGAGGCAGCTTGGCCTGTCCTGCCCAACCTTCACGATAGAGGCACTTGCTTAGCAATGAATGATACATATATGTTTAAATTTTTAAGCAATTTAATCCAGCATAGATTTCTGGATAACAAGATTCTTCGTGGCAATGAGATGTAAGTAAGGGTTTAACACAAATAATAGTATTATTTACTTTTATAATCAAATCAATTTAATCGTTTTCCTCCTCTGGGTTCTCCACTATCTGGTATTAAAATCAGCCACATTCCCTGGTACCACAGGGACATGCTGGTCCCACTCCCTCAGACCAGCTTCCTTCCCCGATCCCAAGGCCCCTGGGAACTCTGGAGCCTTGTGGGCAGTGAGCGTTCTGGATTCTAATCTTACCTTGTTGGGCTTTCTGACAGAGTAAGGTCACAGTCACAGCATGTGGGAGAGGCCAGGCGGCAGGGCACATAGGCCAGCAGAAGGCCCGCAAACGAGGGTCAGGGACCTGGGAATTCAGAACCACAGGCTGCCCAGCTCAGAAGCAGCTGCTCCTCCTCCTCCCACCTCTCCCTCTCTTTTCTCCTCCCCTCCTGCCCTCCCGCTTCCTCACCTCTGCCCCAGCCTTTCCTCCTTTCCTCTTTCACAGATGATAAAACACGGTGTGCAGCCCACTCAGTGAGTGGGTGGCAGAACTAGAACTCAAACCCTAATCCTTTTCAGAGAAGGGACCCAGACGCTGGGGGTGGAGTGGCTCTCTTCATGACCTTCCTGGGCCTCCTTCCCGGGGGTGTGGGGGTGTGAGGTGAAGGAGCTGCTGTGGGTGTTCCCGTCCCGCGTGGAAGTTCAGGCAACCTTGGGAAGCACCTTGAAGACCAAGGTTTTGAAGCCAAGGCAAGGGGACTGCAGCCTGGGAGGGGTCAACAGGGCCCGAAGCCGTGCTAGAGGGATGCGGGGTTCGGACTGACCCAGAAGGTGGCCTTGGGTCACTCACCAATCCAGCAAGAGCAGCAGGAAGCACCATCCCAGCAGGAGCAGACCTACCCCCAGGGCGGCCGTGTGGGCAGACTCGGGTGTCATCCTGGGTGACACTGCTCCCTCCTGCAGGCAGCCTCTCCTCTCCAGAACCTTTCCTACCAATGACCTGTGAAACCCTTATTTGCATTGTCAATCCTTGCAAGTAAAAGACAAATAGAAACCTGATTTTTCATAACAATTTCAGCCTGGGTTTGGAGAAACCATGAGCATCACTTTCCGGTGGGGACAGTGGAAGCTGTCCCTCCTCACCTTGGGAACAGGTGCCCTGGCAGGCTTTTGGCTTTTGGGTTTTATTTTTTTATTTTTGTCTCTTTCCCTTCTCCCCGAAAAGCATAAGATGATTAAAAAAGATTCCCATGTCTATTTTCAAATTATGTCAGAAAAGTAGATTAAAGGTTTTATGCTGAGGAAAATGGGGATAAATATTCAAACATAAATTATGGTGGTATTAATAATTGCACATTTGTGCTAAGTAACTAGAAAATTATTTGAGCATTAATTCCATTTACATATGTTCATTCAGATCTGTCTCCCTGAAGCGTGCGGGTCTTTGGGGTTTGAAACGTTTAATCACTTGGTAAGCAGCCCCCGATGGGATTGCCATTTATTTATTGTCTTTATTGATTTTCCTGCACAGGAGATGCCCGCGGTGTATGGAAACTGGCAGCTAAAGTGAAAGAACTCTATCTCTTCTAGTGCAGAACAAAAGCTCCTATTTTTTTTTCTCTCTCTCTTTCTAAGAGTGACTTCTTTTCCTCAGATCCTGCCAGCCAGGCCAGAAGGCCGCTGCTTGTCCATCAGTGGGCACACCTCCGTGGCTGGCGGGACGCTGCAGAGGGATGCACGGGGCAGCAGGGCACTTGGCTTCCTGCTGGGGCTGAACCTCCAGCCTTGGTTCTTGTCTGGAGCGCATGAGACTCGCAGCTCCCAGAGGCGGCTGCATTCCTGCCCACCCACACGAGTCCCCACCCAGCAGGTCTGGGTGGCCACAGAGGGCCCTTCCTCCAGCACCATGCCTGGAAAACCCAGGGCCCAGCTCAGTGGTCTGGGCATGTCACCATCCTTAGTCTGTCTTTAAAGAAATCTTGGTGACCTCACTAACGAGAGAGCATAGACAGCTGCCCATGGCCAAGGTGGGGCCCATGCTGAGCCCTGACCTGGCGGGGGGTGGCCTTGGTCTCTCACTGCATCTTCCCACAACAGCACTGCTGGTGGGCAGATACATGACAGAGGTGTCACTGTCATGTAAAGTGGTTGAAGAGATCATTTTGTGTGTCTCGTCCTGATTTTATTCCCATTTTACAGACAAGGACATTGGACCTTGGAAGGTTAAGTGACCTGCAGAGTCACACAGTCACCACTGATGGAGCCAGACTCAGGCCTTGACCACAGAGCCCATGGCCTCCTCCCACATCAGCTGCTGTCCCTCTGGCTTGTGGGCGAGAGGGGACAATCCCTGCACCTGGTACTCTCCCCAGGACAGCCATTTGAAGCTTCCTCTGTGCCCTGAAGCTCGGGAACACATGGAGGGATTGAAGTGGGACTGTGACTTGGTTGAAGTGGGAGGAGAGGGCTGGGAACCAGAGGATGGCTGATGAGGTGCCGCTCCTGTCTGGAGTTGGGAACCAGTCCCATCTTCAGGAAATCCAGGGAGAGAAATGGCTCTGGGAGTTCCCACCTCTGCAGGCTCCAGTCCAGTCCCATTTCCATCCTGTGTCGCTCCCCAAGTTCCCCTTCAAAAGCGTCATCATGGGACCAACCCTTTCCAGCATGGCTTCCCCAAGGGCCTCACTCACTGGAGACAGGGGAGTGGCTCCAGGCAGCAGAGGACAGAGCCAGGTGGCCAGAATCTGAAAGCAAAGCTGGAACCCCCAGTAGGTGTTCCGGGGGCTGAGGCCAGGTGGACACAACATCCTGTCAAGGGCCTTCCTGGACCAGGACCTGCAGAGAGGAGGCCAGGCCCAGGCAGAGGCAAAGGACCTCCAGCAAGACGGAGGCTGAGGCTGAGAACAGTCATCAGAGAGGCTGGGGGCTCCCCAGTCCCAATTCAAGGCAGCTTATATCAGAAAGGGACTTAGGGTTTCAGAGATAACCCCTCGAGGGAGAGCATGACTCCCCTCCCCAGCTCAGTTACCCTTTAAACTCCACCAGGGAGCACCTGGGAAGAGGGGTGGTGCCTCCACAGAGGGGGAGCCTGGCTGGCAGCGGGGACCAGGCCAGCACTGAGAGAGGCGCCCTGACGTTCAGCAGCCGCTCTGTCTTCCACAGCGAGACCAGGCTATTTTCCAATCTGACAGAGACAATCTCTCCGAAAAGCAAACCCCAATTATTCTGAGATTGTGATAAAATAAGACAAAGCGCTTCATCATCTTGTCTAATCACAGACACAAACAACGTCACTCTGCCTCCCGGAAAACGCCAAGCACTCCCTCTAGGCCAGCCAAAGGGAGCACCTGCCACCTCACTAGGAGCAGAGCTTCCCCGAGCCGGGCTCCCCTTCCTAATGGTAAGACTCAGAGAGCCACAGCCAGCAACACAGATGGGTGGCCACAGGCGAGGATCCGCGTGTCTGTGGCTAGAGGTCTACTCTAACCATCCCTGGAAAAGGAAAAGGAAAATATAAAAAGAAACACCCAGCTCAGAATCCAAGCGCTTATTCTGTAGATGTGAAACGTCCAGGTTGTGCAAGATCATCACGCTGGCCGCCGTGCTCAGAGAAGTTCCCTTGTGGGCTGCTCGGCAGGGCTGCGCCAGCCGGCAGAGGGGAAGCCGGGCTCAGGAAAGGACGTTCACTCACTAGGAAGCACCAGCTGTCACCCACGCAACTTCCTGGCTTTGTGTTTTGTAGCAGAAAGAGATCGCGGTGGGTAGCTCTGGAGTTTGGAAATCCAGTCCCTGATGCCGGACACTGGGGTGTTTTCCCCAGTGATGATGGAAATGAAATCAAATCAGCAGAGCAAACACACAGGCCGGACTTTCCCTGGGGCTTCCATTCAGAAGGGAGACATAGCTCCAATGAGAAGACATCAGCCTGGCTTCCTGATCCAAAGAAGGGAGCCTGTCTCACTGTTCCCTGCAGGGCGGGGATGCCATCTGGCCCAGGTGAGCTCAACCCAAGCATCTTGCCCTGCACTGTTACCCCACCTGTTCAAGGGCACACACACAGGGGGCCTGACCTCAGTGATGCAAAGCCAACACCTGGAGGGTGGCACATACCAAGCCTCCTGGGGTCTGCTGACAGGCCAGAGCCCACCCCCAGGAGGGCACTTGCCGTTGGTCTCGATGGTGGTCCCCATTCCACATCTCCATGAAATCCAGTTCCAGTGAAGTGCCATGATTTGGCTATGGTTTAAGTGTGTCCCCTAAGAGCTCATGTGTCAAAAGTTGGTCCCCAGTGTGGTGACATGAGGTGGTGATGGGACCCTTAAAAGGTGGAGCTGGCTGGGAGATGATTGGGTCATTGGGGGCATCACCCTTGGAAGGGATCATGTAGTTCCTGTAGGACCTCAGTTCTTAGTGACTGGCTTAAAAGATGAACCTGGTCCTTCCCTCATGTCTGGCTTCCTGTTCTCCTCTGACGCACAGGCCCGCCATGTCACCCATGAGGCAACACAGCCAGGGGCCTCGCCAGAGCCTACGTCATGCTCTTTGCACTTTCAGGCTCCAAAACTGTAATCTAAATGAACCCCTTTTCTTTATGAGTTACCCAGCCTCAGTTAGTTTGTTGTAATGAAAACCAGACTGATACAATTTGCAGTGATCACTGCAAAGAGTAAGAAACCTGTGTGCATGCAGCTGTGTCCTGGGGATCTTCCAAGGACATTCACAGCCTCAGTGATAACTCACATGCCCGTGACACACCTGAGATGAGAGTGGCACTCAGCCTTCGTGGTCTTCTTCCCACAAACCCATCACGCCAGCCTAACCAGGAGAAAAAGGTCAGACTAACCAAAATCAAGGGCATTCCACTAAGTTCCTGACCAGCCCTCCTCCAAACTATCAAGGTCAACAAAAATGAGGAAAATCTGAGAAACTGCCACAGTGCAGTGATGTATAAGGAGACCTGGCAACTTAATGTCACATAGTGATCTGGTGGGGGCCTGGGACAGAAGAGGGTCATTGGGAAAAAATTAAAAAAATTTTAATAGTGCGTGGAACCTGATCGGTTTTTAAAAATGTGTTCTTCGTTGACAGAGTTGGCTTTGGGCTGGAGTGACCTGAGGCTGACCATGCTGTCCCTGTCCAATTTGCGTCCCCGGGGGGGTCTCTCCTCAGGCAGGGGTGCCTCGAGTTAAACAGTGTAACTGTGCTGCTCAGACCTTGTGGTCCTTTGAGTGTAGGAACCCAGAGAGTAGGTTCTGGGGTTGACCCAGGATGGCCCTGTACAGAGTGGCAGTGGTCCTGTTCCTTCCTGGACTCGGGTCGGTGCCACTCAGCCCTGTGTCCAGCAAGATTCTTGGGGACTGAGGGAGAGCTGGAAGATTCCTGGAAGAAGGAATGGTGGCCACCCATAGCTTGGTCCAAAGACCAACCCTGCCTACTGACTCACCCAAAGTGTGTCAGCAGTATCTCCAGGCCTTGCCCGGCGATGAGAAGGGGGATGCACTTCCTCGGGGGATCCCTGTCTCCACCACCACGGGCCCTTCGCACCTTTGTGGGATGGGACATCTCTCACCCCATGCAACCAACAGAAAGATGGAATGAGGGCTCCTTCGTGTCTAGGACACAGAAGTGAACGTTAATCAGAGCCTTTCCTATTCATAGCCAAAGAATCAGCCTGAGTAATTCTACCTCTTTAGGAAGGTCAGTGATTATTCTAGAAGGCCATGCTGGGGCACTGACGGAAGTGCGTTTCTGCTGTAAGAACCAGCGAAGAATCCTTTACAATATTAACCTGTGTAAGTTTTAGATTTTATTAAAAAAATAGTAAGTTATATAGGTCACGAGCTGTACCTATAACTAATTGCAGCATTAGCTATCAAATTTTCATTGTTGGCTAATTTATCTTCAAAGACCCAAGAACGCAATTCGAGGTAATTACCACCTGTACGCCGTGTTTCATTTACGGCCTTCATGAGTCATGAATCTTCTTTCTATAACTGAAAACATTTAATGCAATTAATCCAAGAGGTCTGCCACATCCGTGGTACAACCAAACTTCCCTCAAATTGCCTAAGCATGTGCTGCGTTACCCTAATCCTGTCCTGGAATTCCCACGGGGACTGCAGTGACTCTGGTAGACTGCTTGGGAGGTGGGGTGAGAACGGAGAGCTGTGTTATTCCTCTCCTGTGTTCATGAATGCTTCATTAATTTTTCCCTCTTAAATTGGAGCTAGAACCCCTTGAAACATCTTTGCAATACATTTCCGATTTTTTTTTTTTTTGAGCCTCTGAGTTATATAAACACACCTTGCTTCTAGTTGATTTGGACTGCTTTCTTGGCCTAGTTTCCCTGCAAGCATTTGGTATGACTGAATAATTTTTAGTTGTGTTTCTTGCCCGGCCTATGCTAATCTGCCAGGCTTGGTTTTTGCGGCATTACTAGAGTCTACTCTCTTTATCTTTTGCTGGATTCTTAAAAGGGTATTTTATTGTCTATCATTGCCATTCACAGTACCTTCTGGGCACGGCCATCCCACCAGCCTAACGCACATCCCCACCAGCCACTCGCTGAACCCTGTGCTCCTGGGGAGAGCCTCAGCCCCTTCCCAGGAGCCACGCCCACATTCCTCCAGCAACTCTGCTTTTTGGCACACTCCTGAATTTTCATTTTAGATGCATTGTTAAAGTTTCAACATGAGAGAGAATGCTGTTAAGATGAGGATGAGCTCCTGACGGCGCAGATGATTTAATCTGCACAGACTTTGCCTAAACTGCAGCGTGGCGGATCATGTCCTGTCCTACATGTGGGTGGCTGTAATGGCACTTGAGAAATTCTCCGGTCACAGGACTGTGGTGTTGAGGAGCCACCTCTACACGTGTCCTCGTCTGCCAAACTGAGTGGTGACATCCTTTGGCAAAGCTTGCTCTGTCTTTCGCTCGAGATGTCTTAATTTTGGTCTTCCTGGTGGAAGACTGTCCTTCGGATGCACAAGGACACAACCAAACGGGTGAGCAGGGACTCCACGGATCTGAACAAAGGGTTCAGGTAGCACACTACCAAGGCCCGACCAGATGGGTCTGCTGCCCCAACAGCACAGACAGAATGTCATGTGACAAGCTCTGCGAACACTCATTGACCTGGGCTGTGTGCCACCCACAGAGCTGGCTGGGCCCAGAAACCAGAAAAGACCTTGTGAAGGAGCAGGCCCATAACCTGTCTGCTTGGAAGCTGGCCTCTCTGTCCTGTGCATTCATTCAGGAGGCACTAGTTGGGTGACTGTGATGGAGCAGGTGCTGGGCCAGGTGTTCCTGATATGAAGGTGAAGAGGGCTAAGAGCAACCCTGCCCTCATGGAGTAACAATCCAGTCCTACCTCTGGGTTAGAAAAAGACGAAGCACAGATGACATCAACCACCACGCAAGCAGAGCTTAAGAGGAACTTACTAGGGAAGAATCAAAGGGCCCCTCAGGCCTCTGAGAGCTAACTGACCACAGGACCTCTGCCGTGCCTCAGCCCTGCAGATCTGCCCCTCTCTGGCTCTCCTCTCCCTCTCTGAATAAGAAACACACCCGGTTTTCTTTTCACATGTCCTCAAATGGAGACAGCGTGGGGCGACTCTTTGGCCTTCTTCTCAGGAGGGTGTCAGCCTGTGGATTTGTTTAGTTGGCAAAGCAACGTCCACTACATGAATGGGTGGGAGACTGGACACTTGCCCAGTCGCTTTAAGATAGATTGAGGGAGACATCAACACAGAGATGTTTCTAGATCACTTGCAAATTGGTTGTTTGAAACTATGATTAGTTTACCCTCCAGATGAACTTGACCAATATCAACATTTTGTAATAATAAATGGTCTTTAAAGGGTGAAGTACATATGATCACATGGTGAAATAATTCACTGAAATAGTTTATATTGCTGCCTTCCTTTAAGGTCGTGGTTCTCAAAGGAGAGGACAATTTTTCCTTCCAGGGACCATTTGGCAACATTTAGATGCTCTGGGTTATTGCGACTGGGGAGCGGGTGCTACTGGCACCCAGGAAGTAAGGTCCGAGATGCTGCTGAACGCCTTCCAATGCACAGGACGACTCCCCACCACAAAGACTCATCTGGACGAAAATATCAGTCGTGCCGAGGTTGACAAACCCTGTTTTTAAAACAATCCAACAATGGCCACATCGCCATGTTGGGCATGCAGGGAAGTTGCCAAAACCAGATGAATTTTGTGCAAGCACATCCAGCTTTCTCCTCCTGCTCTCTGATGATCTTCTTTGTCTATTACCCATCATTTAGCTCCCTGCGCCGCAAAGCTTTTTGTGTTTTTTATGGATTCAATACTTAACTATATGAGCTTTTCATTACCCATTCTGAAATCATGAGTGGTTGTAATGCAAAATGCGGAGCCCATCTTTCTGCAGCTTCAGATTCTGAAACTTAAACCTCCTCGGCTGCTTATCTGTCTCCCGCCACCTACCTGTGCTTTATGCACTGGCTTGGCTTTCTCGATTGTTCCTTTCATATTAATTTCAATGGTGCCCGGAGGGTACCTCTCACCATATAATAGGTTGCTTTGTGAACAATTCCAGTAAGAGAATCATTCTGTCCAAACAGTGAGATGCTCTGGAATGTAAAAAAGATACCCTCTGTGTATTGCTCACATTTGTGGTGTGGCAGCGTCTTCTGCGATTATATGGAAATTAAAATTGAAGATGAATTATTTGTTTCTCCTTTCATTCTCAAAGTGTCCCCACTGTTCCATCTCGGCCATACAAAATGGTCAGAACTCGGAAGTCGCCAGTTGGACATGGATGAATATTTGTTGTGTACTTAAATTTGCAAATCACGAAGCATCCCTTGTCCTGAGATCCTTATTTCCGCCATCACAGGCCTCTGTCATATTTGAGTTGCTCCAGGTCTCGTTGGGCCATTTGGAACGTGACAATTGTTGGTCGTGTCCAGACACCTGCCTGTAGCTTCCCCTAGGTCATCCGTGACCGTCCCTCAAGTGTGGGTCCCGGCGTGTGACGTCTGAAGAAGCTTGCCTCTGTCTTCTTAGAAATCTTTGTCCTGATGGCGAAACTGAAGCGCCTTCTGAAAGTGGTAGATTTTATAACGTGACGCCTCGCCTTGGCAGGGAAAGTGGGACGCTTCAGTGGATTTGAGCTGTTCACTTGAAAATCAAATCTGTTCTGTCGCAAGAGCTGGATGGCTTCACCGTCCTATCTGTGGATCCAGAGAAGGAACAGGGGAAACCAGTTTAGAATCAGAGGCCTGAGATTTTTGAAGTTGGCTCGTTCTCCGGGGAACGGCTCCATTTCCATTTCATTCCACGGGCCTGAGCTTAAGCCTTTGCAATTCACTCAAACCCAGCGGCATCACGGACCCCACGCTGCACTGCGGGACCCAGGGCTGTTGATTCTTCTGAGATCTGTTGCACTCAAGGTCCAACTTGACCCCTCGCACAGCCACACTGGGCAAGGCCCCCACTCCCGTCATGCTTCCACTTGTCCCCATGTGTTGAATTTATACTTCTATGACGTGCGGAGCTGAGTGGTGCTTCTGGAACTTTGATTTCCTGCACAATTCCAGCAGAATCAGGGCCCAGCTTTCCAGACGGTCCTTCAGGTCTCCTGTAGTTTGGTCTCGACTGCCCTCTCCCTTCCCTCCCCCGCCCAGCTTGCCTGCGGCAGGTCCCCCAACGCCCCTCCTGTTCCTACCCGTGCCCCTCACGATGCACCGCACGCTCAGAAGATCCTGTGGGAATCCAGTGCAGCGGCTGTGAGCCTTCTGACCACTCAGGGAGGGACACGTCCTGCTTTGGGACTCCTGGGTCATTTGCTGCTGCTATTAGCTTCATGGGACCCAGGCCTCTACGCCCTGGCCTTGCCCCTGTGAGAAACACGCCCACCTGCCCAAATTCAAAGAATGGACGGGGTGACAGGCGGGCAGTGAATGAGACCAGTGGTGGTCTTGCAAGACCAGGTGTCCAGGAGCAGCATAGCGAGAGGGTGGCAACCAGCAGCTTCTCCCCTAGTGCGCGAGGTCCCTGCAGGTTCCTCCCTGACTGAGTTCGAGGGGGCGCAGTCTTCCCAAACGTCACCAAGGTCTTACTGTCTCCTATTGGGTCGTTTCAAGAAACACACCTTTAGTTGTCCCCCCTCTGTTGTTCTCTGTGGCGGGAAGGCATCTGGGCACGGAGCAGTTCTGACTTCTCAGGTGGCTCCTCCTCAGTGGCCTCCTGTTGGTCAAGGGCTGTCCGGGTGTGTGGCCTTCGAATGCACCATCCCCACCGGCTGCGATGCTGGTGTGAGTTGACTGCTCGAACTTTCTGTTCTGCTCTTTCTCCTCCGGCTGCTTTTCTCAAATCGCTAGTGATTTCACATTTAAGGCCAAGTACTGCGCTCTGAGAACGGATCACCGGACTGTTCATCTCACACCCTGGGCATCCTGCCCACCACTTCGCTTGACCCTCCTTCATGGTCCAGGTTACCTCCCAAAACAACCGCTGCTTATTGTCTGTGAACTTCACAAGGGAAGGTGTGTCTGTCTGGCTCACCCTCCTCTTCACAGCCTCAATCAATATGTGTGGAAAAGAAGTTCCTGAGTTCCTATCTTTCTTGATTATTAGGAGTCTTTACTGATCTGTGAATACATCCTGTCTTTCCAGCTAGCTTACAGACTCCCGGGGTGGGAGAGGATCACATTCTACCACTTTGCATTTACCTCCTGTCCACTTTCCACTGCCCACCTCAGAACAAGACAAAGCAAAAATCACAAGACCTGAACATAGTAGGCACATTGTCTGCACATAGTAGGTGTTCCAATGGGCTGTAATAAGTGTTCTTTGAAAGGGACACAGATTAAACTCCTGCTTCAATATGAAGTCACAGGTGCTGGATTTACCCTCACTTCAGAAGTGTCCAAGAAGCAAGATGAATACAGGAAACTCCTAAGACACTGGCTATCCAGCAACGGAGAAAGAGCCCTGAGGATGGAGAACCAATGAACCATGTGCTGTGATCGCCCCAGCTTCCCACCTGGAGAGATTTTCCAGGCCACTGCACGTAAGGGGAAACCCAGCAGGGCCAGCAGAGTCCCCAAGTTGAAGAGACCCAGAAGGGAGTCCTGAAGCCAGAGCATCTATCTGAAAGGCACCAGGAGATATTACAGAGGAGAAAAGAGGACTCCGAGGACCAGAGGGGGCTTCCCCGAAGTTCTCAACTGAGTACTGATCAGCACCCACAGGAGGAAACTAGTGTTGCCAAAAGGATTAGAGAGAACAGTCCCCAGGGTTCACGCAGAGCAGAGTGGAGTGCCTGTTCCCACCAGCCAGAGTGGAAATCACGAAGGGTCGTTAACCCTGGCTCCACCTAACAGAGTCAAAAAGATGAGATTTCCCAAACGGTTAACTAGCTCGCAGACCAAGGCCTAAGGATATTCAGGAATGAAAAAACAAAAAAAAAAAAAATAATAAGACTAACAAAGAAACAGAAAGGTACAGCCCACAATAATTGAAACCCACAAGAATTGAACCTGACCCAGAAGTCACACAAGTCATAGAATCAGTAGACAAGGACATTAAAACAAATATTGTGATTGTATTTCCTATTCATAGTAAGAAGCCAGAAAAAAAGACATGGAAGGTACAAAAAAGGGTACAAATTGAACTTTTAAGGTTGAAAACTAATAAGAAAGACAACCACTCTGGAAAGCAGTATGGAGATTCCTCAGAAAACTTGGAATGGACCCACCATTTGATCCAGCTGTTCCACTCCTAGGTTTGTACCCAAAGGACTTAACATCAGCACACTACAGTGACACAGCCACATCAATGTTTATAGCAGCTCCACTCACAATAGCTAGATTGTGGAGCCAAACTACTTGCCCTTCAATAGATGAATGCATAAATAAAATGTGGTAAATATATACAATGGAATAATACTCAGCCTTAAAGAAAAATGAAATTATGGCATTTGCCAGTAAATGGATGGAGCTGGAGAATATCATGCTAAGTGAAATAAGCCAATCCTCCAAAACCAAAGACCAAATGTTTTCTCTGATATGCAGATGCAAATTCACAACAGAGGGCGGCTAGTGAGGAATAGTTACTTTAGGTTAGGTAGAGAGGAGTGAAGGGAGGGGAGGGGGTATAGGGGTAGGAAGGACAGCAGAATGAATCAGACTTATTACCCTATGTCCATATGTAACTATGTGGCCAGGGAGATTCTACATCATGTACAACCAGAAGAATGAGAAATTACGCTTCACCTATATATGATGTATCAAAGTGCAATCTACTGTCATGTGTAACTGATTAGAACAAATTTTTAAAAAAAGAAAGACAAGAAATCACTCAGTGGGATTAATGGAAGATTAGACATTTCAGAAGAAAAGTTTAATGAGTTTGAAGACACAGCAAGAGAAATCATGCAAAATAAAACACAGTGGAAAAAAAAAAACCTGAACAAAAAATGAACTGGGCATCGTGAGCTGTGGTAGAACTTCAAGCTCCCTAATTTAGCTGCAGTTGGAGTCACCAAAGGAAAGGAGGGGGGGTGAGAAATTTGGAGAAATCCTGGCCAGTCTCTTTCCAGTCTTTTGATGAAGACGATAAACCAGATGCAAGAAGCTCAGCAGACCCAAGCAAAGAAGCGTCAGTGAAATGAGCCAACGCCGATCAGAACCAAACCGCTTAAAATGAGTGATACCAAAACATCTTACTAAGAGACAGAGAAAAAGACACACTCCCTACTGGGGAACAAGACGGCAGATGACAGAGCTGGACGGAGTACTGAAAGCTAGCGAGACAACGGTGTCATCTGTAAAACACTGACGTGAAAGGAAATAAAAAAGGACCTCAGCCTAGAATTCTCTACCCTGAAAGACTGTCTCCCAAGAGGAGGGCAACGTGCGTGTGTGTGTGTGTGTGTGTGTGTGTGTGTGTGTGTACCAAAGCCACAGGAGTTCATTAGCAGCAGGCCTGAAGGCCAGGCAGCGGGAAGGGAAGCCCTCGGGTGGAGGGACAGCGATACACATGCGACTATGCGAAAACTCAGGTGTGCAGGAGAGTGACGACCCAGGTGGAGACACAGGCTTTTCTTAATCTCTTCAAAACTAATGTGCTATTTAAATAAAAATTGCAAGCATTACAGTGTTAATACACGCAGACACAAACACACGGCAGGGAGGGAACAAGGGTCCCGAGGAGGGCTGTCCTTCCGGCTCTGCTGACCTGTGGCCTGTGGCAGGACATCACTGAATGGCAGGCTGTGCTGAGTTCACTGTGTATCACCAGCCGGAAGCAATCTCTGAAATCACTCAGTGAGAATAACTGCTGATAAACTGACAAAGGAGATACAGTGGAAATTAGAAAACAATGCAAAAGAAGCAGCAAAGGGGCCCAGAGACTGAACGGCGACTGAAGAAACTACAGGGACACGGAGCCTTCGGCTTCTGGGGGGCGGAGAGCCCTGAGCAATCCTCCATCCACGGAGCAGCTTGGAACCAGGTAGAATGGTCAAGCACGGTCATTGTAGAATTTCTGTACAGAGCAGCCAGGTTACCAGGGCTGACTCCCTTTAGAGCAGAGGGCAGAACAATCTATGCCCAAGGTACTAAGAGAAGTCCTTCAGGTCGGAAGGAAACAGAATACAACTCAAATTCGCACAAAGAAACACAGAGTACCAGCAACACCAATTGCATGAGAAATTACAAAGGACGGCAGAATAGCATCTTTTCTTCCATTGATTTCTTTAAGTGACAATTGCATAAACAACAGTTATCAAGTTGTGTGAGCGAACACACAACACGATGTGACATGAATGACAAATGCCCACCAACATGGACAGCCTGTGGGCTACCATAGAAGACTATGTGGACATTTAAAAGATATAAGATTTTAAAAACCAATAATTATAAAACTGTATGGTTGGGTTTGTAACATGCATAGTTGAAATGCACATAACAACAGTAATGCAAAGAAAGGAGGCGGGAGCTTGACTAGGAAAGCCTACCTACCACCAAGGAGTGCAGCAAAGCAGGAAGGAGGAGCAGAAGGCCCTGGGTCATGCAGGAGGCAAAAGCAAAATGGCGGACGTAAGCTGACCACACAGGATGACCTCAACTTGATTGGATTAAGCACTTCAACATGCAGGGGTTGTCTGCCTGGATTTAGAAAAATAAAACAAGATCCAGCTACATGGATCTTCCTGCTTTTCAAAAGACATTGAAGAGAATGAGAAGATGAGCCAGCTGGAGGACTTATTTACAAATGACAGGGGGCTAAGACGTAAACCAAAGGAGCACTGGAAAGAACCAAGAGCAACTGGAGCACCCACTGTGGGTGGGAGGAGCCTGGATCGAGTTTGGGTGGAATTTAATTTCTGAAGAAGTTAAACCTAGAGCTACCAGATGTATCAGTTGTCACACTGCTGGGCATTAGACCAAGAGAACTGAAAACTTAAATTCACTCAAAGGCTCGTACACAAATGTTCACCACGGATTGATTTGTCGGAGACCGAAACTAGAAACACAAGTGTCTACCAACAAGTGAAAGGATCCAGAAGTTACGGCCTCACCGTGGAGTGCTACTCAGAAATTAAAGAAAGACTCTTGATACATGTAACCATGTGGATGAATCTTAAAATAATTATGCTGAGTTAAGAAAGCAGACAAAATAGTACATGCCATGATTCCAGTTGTATGAAATTCTACAAAATACATGCTGATCAATGAGAAAGAGAGCAGAAGGGGCCAGGGCAAAACAGAATCTCTATTGCGGTTTGAATAGGAGATGTTCCCCCAAGAGCTCATGTGGCAATACAGGAATGTTCAGAGGTAAAGTGATTGGATTATGAGATCTATCACCTAATCAGTGGGTTAATCCATTTGATGGGTTGATAATTGGAAAAGACTTGAGTACTGGGTGCTAACTATAGGCAGGACGGGTGTGACTAGAGGAAGTGGGTTGCTGGGGGCATGCCTGTGGGGAGTATATTTTGTCCCTGTGTTATGGGGCGCAACTTAATAACAGATCGTTCACCACTGAGAAGTCCAAATTTGAGAGTCTTTATTAAGCCAGCTGGCTGACTGTTTCACAAAATGCCCCAAAAATGGCTATTGGGAGAACAGCCCCAACCATAAGGTTGCAGGGGTTCTTATACCAAAAATTGTATCAATCACAAGTGTCTGTTTCTATGATTCAAAATTACAAACTGACATCATGAAATCATCAGCAGAGGGGGAGATGGGTCAAAATGACCCTTACCTAAGTACAAACTAAAGAATGGTTACTAATGGTTACTAACATAGGAATCAAAAGAGAACAATTTTTCGTCATGTAAGAATCGCCATTTTGCATTGTTAAACATGTCATGCTAAGTGACTGATGATGGGTACAGAGGTGGGGCGTTCCCATGGGAGAAGCTAAGCAACTGTTGATGAGTACAGAGGTGGGTGTTCCCATGGGAGAAGCTTAGTAATTGTTGATAGGCACAGAGGTGGGGCGTTCCCATGGGAGAAGCTCATTTCCTACATAACATGGAGTCTCAGAGCAAAATGGAGTCTGTTTAGTCACTGCCCACATAGCCTGGCCTGTAACATTTCTATGGAGCCAAATCTGTCAGCCCATCACACCTGGCTGGCTAGCGCTCTCCCTCCCTCTCTCGCTTTCTTTCTCTCCCTCTCTCTGTCTCTCTTTGCTTCTTGGCTGCCATGACTTGAGGAGCTTTTCTCAGTCCTTTCCGCCATGATGTTCTGCCTCACCTCAGGCCCACAGCCAAGGAGTCACCATGTTCTGAACCTCTGAAACCATGAGCCAAAATAAACTTTTCCTCCTTTAAGCCATTCTTGTCAGATATTTTGGTCTCAGCAATGAAAAGCTGGCTACCACAGTCCCCAAGGGCACGCCCCCAAGGACCTACGACCTTCCACGAGGTCCCACCTCCTGCAGTATGCACCGCCCCCCAACAGTGTCATCAGCTACCAGCCCATCAATAGGCTAATCCAGTGATGAGGTCAGAGCCCTCACATGCCAATCACTTCCCCGAGCCCCTCTGAACACTACTGCACTGGTCCAAGCCTTCAACATGCCAGCCCCTGGGGACTCTCCAGATCCAAGCCAGATCACCATGTCCCTAAAGGTTTTAGGGATACTAATCAATGACTCACACTACTTACCTACACCCGCTCCTGCCCCAAACAATTAACCGAATGGCACTATGTAGCTATTCCACAAATGCTCCCTGAGGTCGTGAATTAGTGAGAGGATGCATAAGCACACCCATCACCAGCCTAGTCTATGTCTCAAACTCCTCAGTTTTTGTTTTTTTCCCCTTAAAAAAAAAAAAAATGGGAGTTTGGTGTTTGTTCTTTCAAGGCAATATTCCAACGTGGGTGGAAATTGATCCTAATTTCAGTTCACTTTTAAAATATGGAGCACTAAGTAGCTTTTAAATTTATGGCTGTAAAATTTGTAGCCAACAGAGAGTGGGTGTTATACTTAATAATTAAAGCTATTCATTTTGCTGTATGAAGGGCTCTAAGAATTGCTTGTGTCTCCAAACCTATTTCTTAAATCAATAAATTGATATCTTTGAGACGAGGCTTCACTTAAAATTAACCCAGATGATTTGTGCTTTTATAATACCATTGTATTTACCTATCAGAATTTAAGATCCTCTTCTGGATATGCCCTTAAAAATAATGGATTATGGTGTCTATAAAAACCAGAACTATAGGACAAATATCCCTTGAGTCCGTGAAATATTCATCAGCCACCGCCATGGTGGGCCTTCCTGGGATTCTAACACACACGTGTCGTCACTGGCTCCCCTCTCCAGATGCTCAGCTCCTGCTCTTTCAGGAGCAAGGGAGGAGTTGTGTCCCCTGGTGATTTATGCAGCAGTTATTAAGCAATCAATAGCATTTCCCTTTCTCAAGTGGTTCCTTAGCTTCGCTAGTTTCACAAAGCATCACTTTCAAATTACAAAGCAGCATCTTCCTTGAGAAAAGATCCAGGTCAGACTTAAACTGCACTGACGTTTTTACTTGGTGGTGCTCTGACCACACTTCAGGGTGAGTGTGAGGGAGCATGAGCCTTGACCATGACCTGGGTTCACGTTCAAGCTCCTGCATTTGTTGGCCATGTGATCTTGGGCAGAGTCCTCATGGGTGTGGAAAATTAATACAGATGATAAATACCCTTCCAAGGTTCTTATGAAGGAAAATGAGTTAATAATTATAAAAAATATAAAATAAAATAAAAATATTATAAAAAATATAATTATAAAAAAGTACCTAGTAAACATCAGTCTGTTTATTGATTTTCTTAGACTCCTTGATTTCCCTCTAGAATAGATGAGTCCAGATCTTCACTCAGCCACTTGCCATTTGTGACATTGGATGAATTAGACCTTGGTTTCAGCATCTCAAAAATAGGAATAATAATCTTGTTTTAAGGTTTGGAACAAAATAGCTGACATTGAAAAGCTCGGTCAAGCAAGATGGTCATCGTCTCTCAAGGCCTGGCCAAGCACGGGATTGGTGGCTAATGTCCATGGCCCCACCACGTAGGATCATGTTCTTAGTGGATAGGTCTAAATATAGACTTACGCCAAAAATAATTACTTGGCCTTTGCTAGACTCAGATCCAGAGGTGAACAAGACAGGTTCGTGCTCAGGCAAAGCAAACCTGGACAGCAGGCTAGGGGGCTCCATTCCTGAGCTCTTCGGGTTTGATCTTCCATCCAGTTCCTTGGAAAATTGTCCCTCAACACATCTTTGCGTATATCTACATACACGGGGCTTCAATATTTCATTTATAAATAATGTAGAATTAAGAAGATGGATTTTTTTACCCCATCTTAATCTGTTTTGTGCTGCTACCACAAACCGGATCGTTAATAAAAGAGCTCTATTTCTTGAAGTTCTGAAGTCTGGGAAGGCCAGGACCAGGAGGCCCACTCTGGTGAGGTCTCTGGTGAGGCTGCATGTTTGGAAGGCCATGAGCAAGAGAACAGGCGACCTCGTGGCCCAACTCACCATTATAACTGGCCCCCTGACCCAACGGCCCACTGACCCAACGGCCCACTCCTGAAATCACAGTGTCATTCATCCTGAAGGCCAAGCCCCCCATCGGACCACTGCCCTGTTGCCCTGAGGATTGAGTTCCCAACACCTGAGCTTTGGGTGGCACGTTCAAACCATGGCCACCCCCGTTCCCCAGTCTCCCCCACTCCTCCTTGCCAGTTTCACTTTGGGATGCAGCACAGCAGCCAAGGTGGGCACTGAGCTTTCTGCCTCTCAGAAGGACTTGGGATTTTATTTTATTTTTTTATTTTTATTTTTTTCAGCATGAATCATGTTTGGTTTTGTGACTGCTTCGTGGAGGTTTGAAGAGAATGTTTATTCTCTATCTTGCTTTAGAGAGTTCCACAGCAAAGACACTAGCTTGGGCTTCTGGACTATGCTGTCCTAGGGCCTTGCTTCTGAGGTCCTCTGCCTGGCCCATGGATTCCTGGGAAGTGCCTCCTGCGGCCCTGGAGGCCCCTAGTGGCCTTTCTGCAGGAACCTGTCCACTCTTTTCTTTTGTCTAGGAACTCAAGTGCATTCCTTTCCCTTCAATGCCATGGAGTAATTTACACAGAGAACTGCTTCCTCTGTGTCCAGGGTGGGGGCAGGAGGGGGAGGAGCTGCTTCCGTTCTCATTGCACGTGTTCCAAGGTCTGATGGGACGCATCGCGTTCGGAGCAAGGAGGTCTCCCAAGAACACAGGAGTCCTGCAGCCACAGAGGCTGCTGTGCAGGACCGCCAAGGCACAGTGCGGTTCTTGGCCCAAGTCGCCTCTAGCGGCTGTGTCACCTGGGCAGGGCCAGAGCTCCCTCTGGGCAGTTTCCCTCCTGTGAGACGGCATCACAATAGGAACGGCCTACGGGCTGTTGTAGGATTCCGTGAAGTAAGACCCCATGCACTTCGCTTCGCACTGAGCTGCGGTGCAGTATGCGTTTGGGCAGGAGTGAGCTCCCCCCAGCCTGTGGGAATGCGGGGCGCGGCTGAGCTTGGAAGGCCCTTGACCTCACTCTGCCCAGCTCGACTCCACGCTTCACAGAGAACGTTTGATAGCGAGGCTGAGCAGAAATTGGGTGGTTACACTGGGGCCATTTCCACTCTAACAGGGAAAAGAGAGCAAGTGAAAACCCCGATCCCCCAGAACCTGGTAGGTCAGCATCAACAGGCGGCAGCAGGTTGGGGCGAGGCTGGGAGAGCTGGGATCATGGAGGCCAGAGGCCATCCGCACCTCCCGCCTGGAACCCGCTTTCGGCTCCTTTAAGACACAGGAGTAGGAAAGCCTGATCGTCAAGTGTGATCATGTGATCTGTGTGTGCATTTCCAAAACTCTCCTGTGAATGGGAGAGGGAGGAGGGCTGAGGAGGACGGTGAGCTGGGGCAGGTGGTCCGTGTGAGAAGCTGTCCTAAGCCCGCGCCCACCGCGCAGCCTCTGAAGCCCCGCTTTGTCCAGCAATATCGCTCGGCGGTGTTTCCTGTTGCCTTAAGCCCACACTTAGCACGTGCCTGACACCCACCCAGACACTTCTGGGTCTGCCAAGCTTCAGAAAAATCCCTTTGCTTTTAGAATGGCATAAACCACGCTGTTAGATGTATTGTTTCTATCACTTTGTGTGTGTGTGTGTGTGTACACATGGGTGGTGGTGCACTCCTATAGTCCCAGCTACTCTGGAGGCCAAGGCAGGAGGATCACAAGTTCAAGGTCAGTCTGGGCAATTTAATGAGAAAAAATACATCAAATAAAACTTTTAAAATAAATTTAAATGACTGGGATGTGGCTCAGTGGTACAGCGCCTCTGAGTTCAGTCCCCAGCAGAGCAAAACAAAACAACACCAAACCCTTTTGAATCAATTGTGATAAGTAATGAGGGTGATCAGGACGGGCCGTGCATTGCCTTTGGAGTGAAACGCAATGTGGGTGCAGTTTAGTTGCTAGAGCGGCTTCCTCTACGGTGCACCCCGTGCCCCGCGCATGTCAATCAGTCCTTGGTTAGTAACCCACCTACCCACTGACTCAGTCTTCCAAGGAGGCTGTGGGGTGAGCAGGGCGGCACAGGGATGGGGACTGACACAGCACAGCTGGTCACGAGTCCTCACCTGTGGGGCCCTGCAGGTAATTAGACTAGTTTTCTGTGTGACTCGTGAACTGGCTTGAATGTGGGAGAGCACTGGGATTCTCAGCACCATAAACTGTGAACAGCCACAGCAAGTGACTGTCTCGTTGCAATGGAAACCTGATACGGAGACAATAGGGACATTTTAGCTGAACTGCACCTGGGTTTCAAAATCATTGGGTTCCATTCTCCTTTCCAGGGTGGTTTCCTCTGGAGAAATCGCCGGCCTTTCTCCTGCTTGTTCATTTACATGAGGCGGCGGGCGCAGGCCCAGGCCCAGGCCCACTCCCTACTTGGCAACGATGTGAGGGCTCATTGGCCACCATGTGCTTGGTTTTGACCAGCAGGGTCTGAGGCAAGATGTCCATTCATTATACATTGGCCTTCAACACATACCTGATGCCCTTCTGAGACTGTATCTTGACTTCTTTCACTGACGTTGTTACAGACTCAGTGGAATTAGTTTCCTTTGATCATTGCCTGTAGTGATCAGATAATATTCTTTCCTGGAATTCCTCTCTCGGGACACTCGTCAGAGAAGGGGCACATGCCAGACTGCCTGGAGACCGGCCCTCTCCTAGGACAAGATGCAAGCCAAGTAGAAGGAGTGCTGTCATCGCGGGTGAGGCGGGTGTGGAGGCACCCCCCAGGCCCCAACTCTGGACGCTCTGAGTATCCGGTGAGGATGATGGGACCCAGCAAGAGAAATCGGAACCCAGGCAGGACAGGCCACACTCCTTCCAGAGGATCTGACTGTGATCCTGGGGCGGGATCAGTGCGGCTGGGACTCTGGAAGGGATGAGTAAGAGCTGGGGGACAGCTGGGTGGGGCTCCCACACTGCAGTGAGGAGCTGGACTCCAGAACCAGACAACCATTTGTAGTGGGGTAGGGACAACTAAGTCAAAGTAGGATCATGGAGCGCTGAGCCAACCCATGTGACCAGGGAAAGTGGTGTTGTGGCTCCAGGGTCCACTCAGGGCGAAGGGCTCCTGGGCTGGACATCATGAAGGACCCTTGTACTAAGGGACCAGTGGATGCAAGGAGCTGAAGGCCAGGCCCCCGAGGCCAACCAGATGGGGGCTGAGACACCCCTGCCTCTGAGGGGTTGTTTTAGAGAGTGGGCACGCTGCCACGTTCTCACCCCACAGCCTGTGTGAGTGTTGTCCCTCTCCCTCACCTGGCTCGGCCACCGGGCAGTACACAAACTGTGCAGCTGTGGGCAGCATTCTCGGGCCATGGTTCCTGCTGGGGGACCATCTGCAGACCTAATTGCCAGGGCCTGGGTATGAGCAAGGAGACGGGGTGATGCCCATCCATCAACCCACAGGGGCTACACGGTTCCGACTAGCCAGGTGCCAGAGGCCTAAACTTCCACTTCATCTCAGCTAAGCACACCGTAAACCAGAAAGGACGACGTGATGAGGAAGAGCCACGAATATCTGGGACACAGAAACAGAAGTGCAAGAAGATGCCATGCCGTGTGGACAGGGTTTCCTGCAGACTGAGTGAGCGGGGTGGGCTGTCTGCTTCCTGCTGCCTGTTTTCTTACACGTTTCTGATACACAGATCCATCACTATCGCTGCTCTGCTGGTGTGACAGAGGTGTCAAGGGCGTTTGTTATCACAGCTCCATTTATTCCATAGCTTGGCTTTCACTTGATTTTTAAAATAAGTCCTTGAACATGAGTGGTCATGGAGAATGGTCATGTCGTATAATTGCATATAATCCCAAACTTCATCCACAAACAATTCCTGGGTAGCAGAGAACCGTCAAATTCAATTGTGCTTCTTCGCAGCCACAACCATTGGGGGAAGAAAAGCAATTCCGTCTGCTTCATTTTCATACAGAGCAGAAGTCCAATTGTGCTTTTGTAATTAAGTCCCTCACATCAAGAGAAAAGAACGTCTGTGAAATGTGCATTGAACCCAAATGGAAAAGTTAATTCAAAATAAAAAGCAATGATTATCTTGTGTTTATTAATGAGATAAATATTTAATAAAATATCCCTGTTTTTCATCTCTCCATTAAAAACATGGCGATTTAAAAGCATTTTTGGACATAATCACACATCGAGGCCGCGAGCTGCTAATTGGATTATGGTCCCAGCCTCTCATCGAGCTGCCTCTTTCGGTCATGTTGTCACAGACACACTGTGGGGGCGACACAATCTCGTCAGAGCACTGTCCTCGGGTCTGACGGTCAGGCCGCAGTGCCACCACCCTGAACGCAGCTCTCCCAGGTTGGCTGGGAAATCACCAGGCAATGGATGTCAGAGCTCATCGGTTTGTAAAGAAAAAACATACAAGGTTGGGAGAGATTTTTCACCTGCCGCAATCCTGCCGTCAATCACTCTTTCTGGCCAGCATTAGCCCTCAGTGGACCCAGGAATTCTCTTGATGAGAACTTGACCCAACTTATGGAGCCCCAGTCAGTCCCTCGCACACCTCTGCACCTCCCTGTATCTCTCGTCCTCGTGCCTATTTCTTCCCTTTCTCTCTGGGAAGCACGTGGGCCAGTGGAAAGAACATAGGCTTTGGAGTTCTTTAACCCAGAGTACAAATCCCATTTCCTTTCAGAGGCTCTATGAGTCAGGGTTCCCAGAGAAACAACAGGGAGAGAGGCGGACAGACAGAAGGAGGCCAGCAAGCCCCACATCCGAGGGGTTAGACTGAGCAGTTGTGTTTCCCATCCAGATTCCTTCTCGCTTGGACAAGGTGGTTGTTTGTTCTATTAAGGCCTCAACTGCCTGGTGTGGCTTGCTCACAGAAGGGGGTTTTAACTCAGAGCCCCTCAATGTGAATGTTGATTTCATCCCCAGAACACCTTCACAGGAACATACAGAACGATGGCCCACTCCGTGTCTGGGTACCACATCCCAAGTCAGAACTGGACTTGGGCCAGAGCCAACCAAGTGCCGCTGGGCCAGGACCTACCTCCCGTCCTCAATCTCCACGGGCCTCTGCTTCCTCATCTATACCATGGGACAACAAATGTCAACAACCGGGGCTGGGGTTGTGGCTCGGTGGCAGAGCACTTGCCTGGCATGTGTGACGCACTGGGTTTGATCCTCAGCACCATAAAAATAAATATTTTTTTAAAAAGTCAACATTCTAGGGTCATCGATGGCCTCACACACACACCCCCCAATTCACGAGGGTTCCATTCACGATTTTTCATGTTTTCCATGGTGCAAAGGGAGATTCATTTGGCAGAAGCCATAGGTTGAATTTCGCATTTCCATCTTTCCCCAGTCTAACAACCTGCGGCTCCAGCCTGGACGCTGGGCAGCACCTGGGCTGAGAGAGGAAGCGACTGGCACCCCACAGCGCACCGCCTTGCTGGATGGAATGCTTTTTGGATTCGTGATGTTTCCGATTTATGATGGATTATGGAGACATAACCCCAGTACACAGCGAGGGGCATCTGAGACAACTGGCTGGGAGCTGAAACCGGAGCTGGAATGTCCCGAGCCCCTTTCCTTTTCCCTCTCTGGGCACTGAGCGTGAGTTTGACCTTCCCAAGTTGCAATTACTCAGGTTAACGTCGCCTTCATTACTTAGGTTTCCGTTGAACACACTCCTTACTAAGCAACTGGTTCTTGAGCGAGTCCCACATGCTCGGCACCGTTCTGGGCTGCAGACAAGCAAACCAGGTCCCCCGAGGGGCACCCATTCTAGTGGGAGAGGAAACAACCCACAAGTAAGCCGAGTAAATCAGGACGAGACCAGACAGCGAAGGTGCTGTGAAGGAAACGCACTCGGTGACAGAGGGGCGGCGGGGGCAGGGAGCGTGGAGGGTGTCAGGGAGCAGCACTCACTCTCTGCAGGGGGAACTGCAGGCCCAGGCAGTGGGGAGGAGACAGAAGGCAGACCCCAGGGGTCAGCAGGGAGAGAAGGAAGGTGGCAGGTGGAGACATGGGGCCGGGGCAGCTTGGGAGGGCCCGAGAGATCAGGGGGAAGCCTTCAGTCTGGTGGAAGGTCCACGCAGCAGTGACCCAGGAGGACCACTCCGTGGAGATGCATGGCAGGGTGAGTCTGAATGCACGGGACAGGTCTGGAGGCTGCTACCCTAAACTAGGAAGAAGTGAGTGGAGTTTGGACAAGGTGACATCAACGAGAGGACAGACATGGGTAGACTGAGGCTGTGGCTTGGAAGTGGAGTCCTCTGCGTGGGAAAGAGGGCAGAAGAGGGAAAGAGGGCAGAAGAGGAAGTGGTGCGCGGACTCAGGCTCGAGGGCCTGAGCGGTGGCCTGCAGAGCCGCGGGACTCTGTGTGGTGGTGCTTGCCAGCGGCACGTTCAGACCTGCATAAATGCCAACCAGGAAGGGATGCTGAGGCTACAGGCTAGAGACTGCTCTCGAGGCTGTGGGTGGGGGTTGGAGCCAGGACGCAGGGGCTCTGTTCTCAGAAGAGCAGAGACACCTGGCTCACTCACTCGTGGCAGCAGGAGGAAAGGCCCAGATGCAGGCTGCATGCGGGGCGTGGGGTAAAGGGACCTCTCTTTCCCCAGGGAAGTAGGAGCTTAATGCCTCTGAAGAGTGGAAGATCAGTGCGGCCAGATGTGGTCAGTAGTGGGCAGGGACTGGGTAGTGACAGTGAATGGTGACGGCAGATGCAGGAGGAGTCCTGGAGAGTCCAGAAGAGAGGGGAAGCACGAAGTGGTCACTTGCAGATGAGAAAAGGTAATATGCCTTGGAAGGTGAGGAGGACTGTCGGGCCGTGTCAGGTGCCCACCGTGAGGGCAGAGCTCAATTCCGCAGCACACTGCACTAGCTTGGGCACTGTCCTCAGGTAAGCAGGTGGCTAGGTGACACCAGGGTCTGTGATTGGCTAGGCAGGTGGGAAGGGTGGGGAGAGGCCCTGGGAGGGAAGCTGGGTAAGAGGGTCACCTGCACTTCCTCTGCCTCCCACCCACAGGAGACAGAAGGGTCCCAAACACACAAATCCGACAACACCGTCAGCTCCAGGTGTTTCTCTTCGCTCTTCAGAGCAATGCCCCTAACTTAATCTGGCTCTGTGAATGAGCCTCCTCTGGTCCCAGCCCAGAACCAGCCCAGAACCAGGATGAGATTTTGAAAAGCTAATGCCCAAAGTGACAGACAGCTCCTCCCTGCAAAATGTCATGAGAGCAAAGACATAGAGAATCATGCCATCAATGGACGGCCATCCCAGAGAGTTCTGAATTTTCACACAGTGACCACTTTGAGACTTTTTAAAAATTATCCTAATTACAAATCTAAACACGCTCTGCCTTTGGTGGCCTTGCTGGCCAGCACTTGTGCCACTTCCTCCTGAGGCACCCTGGCTCCTGGGTGTGGACAGGTGCCCTCTCCATGCCCTCACTACTCTGGCACATTGTCATTAATAACCGTGCAATCGCTGTTTCAACTCTGTGCCTCCATGCTCTGCCCAGCCCGTGCCTCACGCCCAGGGTGACAGCGCCATGGACTGAGGCACATGGCCACCTGCTGGAAGGGACTAGTCTCCCTGACCACAGCTTGCTCATTTCCCCAAGGCACTGGACCCCAGAAGGACCAGAGCTTTCATCTGCACCTCTAGAAATGAACTCAGGGTTGGTCACACAGTTGGTACTCGCTAAATATTTTCTACAAAATGAGTGACTGCCTTCCTCTTTGGTCACACAGCAAGTCACTTTAGAACCACAAAAAGGAATAAAATAATCCTGTTCTTTTTGGACTTGAATGGAAAATTTTAATCTCCCCAGAACTGAGTCGTTTTCAGGTCTCAGCAGGCACATGAAATTTGGGCGAACTCTACACTTTGAGTTTCATCGCAGTTCAAATCTCCGTACTCCGTGTAAAATGGAAGTTGTGTTTCTTGATCGGTGTGTGGCCTGAGGCTCTCAAAAGAAAAACAGCGTTTCTCACTGAAGATCCTTTAACTCCACATCTGAGCCAACTGCTTCTCTCCTCTCTGAAGGAGGCCTTTGAAGGCAGTCATTGAAATTATTGACCTGGCGAATAAACAGAGCTACCCTGGACTCACCCTTCATTCCTGGGCACATGAAGCGTGTGCGCGGATTGTCTGGGAAGCCTCAGAGGGTGTCAAAATGCCACTCCAGCTGTGAGCCCTCCAGAGCGCAGGCGGGCTTCGTCTGCAAACTGTTCTCTGCCCACGGTCTCCAGCATCCAAATGCACCTGCCGGGACACCTCCAACACGACACAGCACTCCGGCTGTTCCTTAGCCACCTGCTGCAGAGAGGCCACCACTTCAAAGCAGTGCCCGACCTGGCAACTGTGCCATGTGCCAGCCTGATGCTGGACGGGGATCTGAGTGGCCCTGAGTCCGCACAGAATGCAGGAGGCCATGCAGGTGACACGGGGCTGTCACACCCAAAGAAGGCCCTGTGGGAACGGGGGTTACCCTCCTGAAGTCTTTTTCCTTGTAGGTTTTTCCAGTTTTGTGGGAACCTGGCTTTCAGGTTCTGAGCTGGTGCTACAAGGTTGGAGTGAGCTTTCCAGAACCCTGACTCCTCAGCCTGGGCTAATCTCCCCCATTTTCCTCACACTGTTTGGACAATGAGGGGCTTGACATGCAAGACCCCACCCAGGAGAGCAGGAGCAAGGGAACAGAGGGCCTGCCCCTCGGGAAGACTCAAGGCTTCTCTGTGGTTTTCAAAAGAAAAACCCTCCTACCCAGTGCTTGTCTCAATAAGGTGGGAAACCAGAAAACCTCTCATCCCAAGCTAATGACCAAGAAACACTGTCACTTATTTCCCTTTGGGTTATTTAACATTTTCAACCAAAAGATCAGATTTAAAACAAGAACAAAATGGACCAACCATTGATTGAGGCTTTCTTCCCCTTTCCTTGGAGAACAGGGTTAAACTACACCTCGACTGCAGTTGGTGAGGATCCTAGGATGGAAATTTGGGAGAGGGGCCCCCATCAGAGAGATGGTAGCACATCTCCACGTGCAAGAGAAGAAATCGGGACTCTGCGCCTCCCCAAGGCTCCGACTCAGCCACTTGGGCTAGGGCTATTCTGCTGGTCGCAGTTTTAGAACCCAGGTAGAGAACTTCTCAGGTCAGCTCCTCCTACCACTCTCAGGGCTAAGTAGGAGGGCAAGACCACCATCCTATGTCATTGCAAAAGGTCACCCAAATAACACGTTCATGGATCTCCTGCTATGGTACTTCTGAACTCTGTTATGGGCAAGCGAACCTTGAACATGAACCACATCCATCCACTCTTGGTTTGGGAAGGGCACACTCCCCGAGAAGGGGGATGATCTTCATGAGCAGATTTCAACAGTGGGTAGCAGCTTGTTGCGTGGCTGAGCCTGTTACGTGAGCCCTCGCAGGAGGTGGGGTGAAGGCAATCTGCCACCGACAGGGTTAAGGTTGTTTGGTCTCAATGTCGAATTTTCTCTAACAAAAATTTAATTCCCCGCCCACTGGAGCTACACCAATTAAGGATTTTAAACACAAGTAGAAGAGTTGCATACATCATGTTTGAGTAATGCATGAATTAACTGGATGACTCATCATCTCAATATTTCCAACCAAAATCGCAAAAATTACTTTTATTTGCTAGAAAATATTAGTGACAACAGAATTCATATTAAATTGTGCATGTCATGGTGCACAACAAAGTGGTGTGTTTTTATTAAGATTAGTGTCCTTGTACACCGAGAAAGTCTATCTCCTGTCCAAGATGTGTAAAATTAATATACCTCAAGGGAGAAAGTTGTTAGGGTCTAACTCAGGTAATTCAGAAAAATTGAATTCACCAGTTGAATACAGTATCCAAAAACCAGATACGATTAAAACCAAAATATGCACAACATGCTTTTAACATTCAGATGTTAAAGAAAATAATATTTACAAGTTGTCTTTTCTTTTAACTTATCTTGAGTGGAAAGGAGCTGAAAACTCAATGGAATGGGGATGGGGAGAAGCAATTAAAGAATATTAACATATTAAAAGGTCCTACCATGAGTATATTAAAATACATTATTCAGTAGCAACATTTAGTAAGGCCACATTTGCCTCTGAAGTCCTAACGTCCCAGTCACCATAAAAGAATTCTTTCTCCCTTAATCTACTTTCTGCGTCCTGACTTTACCCAGGCAGTTCTGACTTATTCTACCGATCAAACAGGCAGAACAAGATAATTATCTACGCATGGACGCTTTGGAGTAAAAGAGGTCTCGGGAGCAGTTCAACTTTCTAATTTTTCAGAAACAAAGGGGCAAAAAAAGAGGGGGAAAGAGCAACAGTGCTTCCTACCCAGCTAATGAGATGCTAATGTGCGCAAATGAATTTTGAAAGAACACAAATATTGCCTTGAAATTAATTATACCTCTCCCATTGTCTTAAAAAATGGAAGATTGAAACCTGCATGGCGATGTTTACTCTGTTTAATTTTCAATTGTTTCTTTGATGTTTCAGATAGAAAGGTTTGCACCTGCAAAGAAAAAAGGCTTTGAACAGATTGCAAGCACTCTGCAAACACTTCATCAGGAATGTTCGTTGTCAGCCTCCCCCTAGCACAAGGGAGCCTTGATGATATCTTTGTGTGTCTTTGACTCCTTTTGATTAATAAATGCAAACAATTTTTCTCAGTAACCTCTGTTGCAATCCATGCATGACAATTAGGGACAACCTCTGGTGAAGGGATGCACTGAAGTCTGTTTCTGCTTCCTCTGCCACAAAATAAATAGTTGATGTTTAATGCTTTCTGACAATTAGAGAATGAAATCTCTGCAGCTATGCAATTTCAGCAACTGTTTATTATTTCTGTTCCCTGCAATGAAGGATCAATGTTTATGACAATTTTAACTCCACTCCAGACGGACAATTTGATTATTTCTTTCCCTGAGTTTCATGTCCTATTATTGAATTCTTGGGTGCAAATATCATTGGTTTTTCACAAAATGGATTTGTGATGTTTCCATCAAAGCAATCTATTGAATGGGCACTATGAGGAAGCCAAGTGTGACTCTCACGGAAGAGGCCTTTGTTGCTTTCAGGGAGAGGCAGCCGCCACACTTGGGAAGTCTGGTCCCTCTCTAAGTCCCTCCCACTGAGGACTGGCCAGCAGCGCCATGACAGATATACTTTGATGGCGGAGTCAGGGTACCAGGGCACATTCAGCCTCTGGAATTGCAGTGGGGAGACTTTCGTGCTGCTGGGAGCTTTTCCACAAGGCCAGGGTGGCAGAGGGAGGACAGGGGAAGTGCCATCCTCAGGAAACCCAGGTTGGACAGGACTGGCCCGTGCAGCACACTCAGAGCCCAACACGCTTGGATACAGTTCAAGAAGTCACCGAGAAAAGAACCTAAGCTTTGGCGATGGCAAACTTGGTCGTGCCCCTAGAAGGCATGATCCAGGCGTCTGTCAGGCCCGTGGCTTCTGCCAGAGATATCTCCATCACTTTGTGAGCTACTCCCTTGCTCAGTACATACTCACTGGGCCCCTGCAATAAATATGTCACCCAGGGGCAATGGCGGAGAGCTTGTGACCTTGAGGAAAGGAGGATGGTTTGGCAGGTGACGGCCAGGGAGCTCAAGACCTACTCAGGGTGATGGGGGCCAAGAGCAGGGTGTCCTGAGTGCTGGCAGGTCACACTGCAATGGCAAGGGCTGCCCTGCGATGGAAGGATGCTGTGCTTCTTGATTCAGGCAGCCCCAGAAGTATGACGGGAGGGAAGATGGCAAGGCCACAGGGTGAGCAGAAAACACGCGAGGCGTCCGAGAAGACAGACTGGTGTCAAAGAACAGGGAGAGGAAGGGGCGAGTGGTGAAGAGGCACAGCCTGGAGGGAGCGGTCTCCCAAGACACAGGGGCGAGGAGCTGTGGCGCGGAGCTTTGTGCAGCACGTGAGCTGGCCCTGCAGGCAGAGTATTTCTGGGACCTGCAGAAGCTGGAATGAGACAAAGTCCCATAGTCACAGGTCTGTCCCAACCTGAAGCAGGGGCATGACACATAACATCCACAGGCCATTTGGGCGGCTTTGGTGAAATAGTCTTGCGTAGTTAACAGCGGATGTGTTGATAGACCATTTCTCTGTGAACGTCACTGGGAACGCCTGGATGCTGCAGCCCCCACGCCGAGGCTGATGGTGGGCCCACGGCTCCCAGCAGCAGGCCTGTGGGGTGTCCCCGTTCTGGACACTGGGCAGGAGCACTTTACCAGCACCGCTCAGGCAGGTGAGTGAGGCTCTGCCCTGCAAGGCGGCTACGACATCAGTAAGCACTAGGAATGTTCCAGCTCCATCACAACCTACAGGACCACTGACATGGGGGTCCATCCACTGCAGGCCTTGGTGCTAGGAGCTGACTACAGCTTCAATGAGAGGGAAGCAGAGTGTGTGTTTAGAAGTAGCAGAAGTGACCTTTGCTGTCCCCACCAGTCTCCCCAGGTGTGGCGCTCTGTGAGGTTCTCACCTGGCAGGACGCTGCCTGCTCCCTGCAGATCTAGGGGCCTTGACTTCTTTTTTTGCTTGTTTTAATGACCTTGGCCTCTGTATATTTTTACCATAAGTCACCACAAATCACTTGAGGAAAAGAAGGGGGTCTCTTATAAATAAATATAATTATCTGGGATCATCAGCGGATTTCACATCCTGCTGGTGAATTATCCATTCATCTTACGTTCAAGGTTCTTTCTATTCAGAGAAGGATAAAATATCTTAGAGGAAAATAAGATGGAAGACTGAAGAGTCTCGAGTTTAGATTATTATTCTTAGTTGAATAAACTGAGAGGAGAAAGTTCCCAAATTTTATGCAAAACAAGATTGATGAGATCGAATGGGCTGCTGTCGTTCCGTGGAGCTGAATGAGGTTCCAGCTGGTAACCAGCAAGGCAGGAGCTCAACGGGAAGCGTGATCGCAGACGATGAATTCTCCATCCTTCACACTCAGAGCTGATGTGCTGGTGCCGTCCACACTCTGCTCTGATCCACAGGCACATTCTGACCCTGGTTCAGGCACCGGGAGACAAAGTGGTTATGGAAGTGAGGGGTCAGCCTGTCCAAGCCCAACCCCTGGCAGGGGGTGGACCTGGGAAGTGCATCTGAGAGCCGCAGAGGACAGGCTTGGGCTTGTGTCCTGTCCTCACTTAATGTCTGGCTGTTTGACCTTGGAAAGACTTTCAGCCTCTCTGAGCTCAGTTTTCTAACCTGAGGAATGGGTGGAATTAATGCTCGTGTCACGTCTTCTAAGTTAAGAGTGCTTACTTTGCACGCAGCCTGGCACAGTTAATATGTAATAAATTAGATTTAAAGAAAAACAGCAATGATGATGCTCTTGAATTTGTCCTGAAGAGTCCCCGATTCTGGTCAATGATAGTGTAAGCCATGTGGGATATGTTTTTGAAAAATAAATTTAAAAGCAAATTCAGTGGCATAAAATGATATAAGAAATCAGGTTGTTGCTGGGTCAACACAAGCATGAAAGTAGTCTTGGCTCTGAATTCATGACCTCAAAATAAATGCCCCACTTCTCACGCCACAGCCACCTGCTCAGGACCAGCCTCCTTCTCAGAACCAGCATGGTGGGCTTGGAACCTTGGCTGGATCCTTCTGAGATGGGAACCAGCTGAACAGAAGCAGCAAGGATGGTGCCAATGCCTGAGCCACCATCCTCCAGGAGAGAAGGGTGTGTCCTCACCCACACGGTGTGGGCCAGCGTGGACCCCATGCTCACCAGGCCATCTCCTCCTGTCCTCACCACAACCCCCAAGGAGGAAAGGAGGGACCACCGTCCCCATACCACAGATGAAATGGGAAATGAGGCCCAGAGAGGTCAAGGTCACTGCACAGAAGTGATAGCAGCGATGGGTGGGGGGGACCCACAGGCAGTTCCACTCTGGGAACATGGCTCTCAGCCAGCGTCCCTCACCCGGGTACCAAGCCTGTGGAGGTGGATCCTGAGGACGGGACCAAGGTGGCATGCTAATGAGGCCATTCCACGGAGGCCGGCTTTCCTTCATGTTTATGGACACTAATGTAGAGAAGGGAAATATTAAATGCACGGCAATAGATTAAAATACCTTTAGAGAAGAGAGGTAATTAAGAGGCAAGGGTGGAAAAGCCTTGATTATTTAAAAGAAAAATGTGAGCGTGGAGCGAGCTTCCGGGGAGCCCGGGCAGAGCAGGGAGGTGGGTCCCGCGGCGGCGGCGGAGGCGGCTGGGACTCGCTCATCAAGGAAGAGTCTGCGGTCACTGCGGATGGAGCCCGGGCGGCAGCCGGCGTGAACTTGTTATCGGAGTATTTTATAGTCCACCTGACCGAAAAGAACAACTGCACTGCGAAACGATTGAGCAAATAAAAAAAGCCGTAAAGGAGCCGGAGCGGTGGTAATGGGAGCTCGTAAGCACCCGAGCAGGAGCGCAGCGCCCAAGTGGGTGAAATAAAGCGGCGCAGGCGCCTCCTGGGGTGACGGCCCCACGCGTGAGCAGGGGGCGCCGCAGCTGCGACCGAGACCCGCATCTGCAGTGGCCGGCCTGCTCCCGCGGGCCCCAGCCTGGCCCTTCCCTCTTTGGCTGAGGAAGGAATGTCGTCTGCATCCGTAGAGGGTTCCGGCACACCTCCAATCTGTCCAGCCCGCAATGCGGGGACTAGAAGTCAGGGGCCGGAACGCCAGGCCGGCCGCCAGCCTTGGCCCCGCACCCACCACGTCTCCAAGTGCAGTAACGTTGCCAGTGTTGATTTACAATTTGAATTGTATTTCCAGATTGTAATTTTAATGCATCTTTCTGCCTAAGTCTCCAAGTGCGGGCTTCCTGTGCCACCAAATCAGTACATGCATTTTATACATCACTCTCTTATGATTGCTTATTAGATAAAATTGAATGTTATTAAAATCCTGTGTTTAGTAAAGCACTTCAAGACGACGGCTCAGCCAGGGCTGCTGCAGGCCAGGGTTGTATCAAGCACACGTGGAGTGCCCCCAGGCACGGTGGCTGCAGGAGAGGACACAGCCAGAGCTCCCACCGGCTCCTAGGGCAAGATCTGGGGCAGGAAGCCCGACCACAGATCCACGAGGATCCACCTACCAATGGTACCGACTGGACGCAGATGGCAGGGAACTCAGGCAGCAGGAAAACCACTGTCCTCTCCTTTGTTTTCAGGGAGATGTCTGAACTGGGGCCCTGGGATGAGGCTGAGCTGAACTCCGCCTGGGGACTGAGGAAATGGGTCCAAACCCATTTGCCAGACTGAAGCTCCAGAGAGGAGGCAGATGTACGGGAGCTCCAGGCCAGCTAGGACCAAGAGTGCAGTGTGTCAAAAGAATCGATTATTTGGGAGAGTAATTCTGAGCTCACAGATGCAAGAGGCAAAATGGGGGGAGGGACAATGCCACCACATAGGAGCAAGTAGGCAAGGTTCAAGGGGGTCTCCCAGGAGGCCTCACCTCTGCGTCTGTCTGACACCCCATCTCTGCCAAGGTCACGGAGCTCCCAGGCTGTGGGGAGGAAGGAAGCCTCTGGCCTCTCCCACCCCATTCCACCAAGTGCCCTTTGTTTCTAAAGCATTGTTGTTTGAGCACACCAAACTCCAGAAGGGAGAGAGGGAGGGAGGGAGGGAGAGAGAGAGAGAGAGAGAGAGAGACAGACACTACCTGCTGTTCCTCCCTTACAAGGCAAAAACTAAAACACCGGCAAAATATTATTTTAGCTATTTGTCCTGAGATTATGCTCTCCATTTTCAGGATGTTAATAATGGACTCTGGAGGGATCTTTCCGGGCCCAATAGCAATGTTATAAAATTAAACATCCGTGTGAGTGAGGGAAATTGAAGTAATTATCTTGCAGAGTGGAGGAAAACCTCTTCTCCGGAGTACCCCAGACAGAGTGCAGTGGACCCCTAACACCGTCCTCCAAAACCGTCACTCCACTCATGCGACAGGCTCCCGCCCACGTTCTGAAGCATCGTCTCTCTGAATTACATCCCCGTGCTGCCTTTCCCACAGGCCCTTCGGGGCCTGGTGAGGCAGAGCTGAGTGCAGTACCTGGCGGACCCCAGCCCTGCAGCAGAACCCCACCCACCTCCCAGGTGACACCCCCGTCACACTTCCCGAGCTGCCTAAGGAGCCTGGGGTGACGGTCGAGGCCACACCAAGGATTAGGGGTCCCTCCAGGCCTATGTTTGAGAAAGACCTGAAGAGCAGCAGCTGGGGACACTCAGACTAGAGCCCTGGGAAGCAGACCCCAGTAAGCCCATGCTCTTGGGGTCCCGGGCACTGACAGGCAGCTCCTTGGTGTGGCAGGTCCCTGGTGGAAGGTAGCCTTGCCGTCTTAGGCAGGTCACTGATTCCTCTGCGTCTCCACCTCCTTTTGTAAAGTTGTGCCCCCCCCCCCACAAGGTGGCGAATTCAATTCACGCAGAACACCTGGAACAGAGTCTGGCCATAATAAACGGGAAATGCTCCCACGAGGATGGTGAAGGTGGGGATTGCATCCATGGGGGGGGGGGGGGCACAAGCTGCACCGGTGATTTTGAGAGAGAGAATGTAATGTAAGAAACTGGTTAAATAATTATTGGAGATCAGGAAAAGCGAAGGAGCGCGGAAGCGAGAGTGACAGCCGGAAGCAGCCGGGCCGCTGGGGCTGGGGACACTGACATCACTACCTATGTCATTACATTCTTATGCCATGCCACTCCGTTCTGTTATCTAACCTGAATGTGGGGAGGACCCCTGCTGAGCTGAGACTAGACCTCTGAGCCCCGAGGGCACAGTGAGACCTTCTCCAAGTGTGGAAATAAAAAGAGAAAAATCACTTGCAAGCGGCGAGGGAAAGATGCAAACCCAGACAACACGGCCGGGGAAGTTGGCCGGAGAGGAGTCTCGGCAGCCAGCCCCTTTCCTCCCGCCCCTGCCGGCCTCCCTCCCTGGGCTCCCTCCTGGGGGAGGGGGACCCGCTGGCCAAGGAGAGGGTCCTGCAGAGATCTGCCATGCCTGAGTGCAGGGGCAGCTCTGGGGGTGACAGGCCGGGCCTAACTACAGACAGTGCAGGGCAGACGATGGCCATGAGCTGGTCACAGGGACCCTACCGGAAAGGTGTCTGCCTCTTGTGGGTAGGGCTACTGAGACGGACAGATACTGAAATAGACACAAGCACATCATCACAGAGCTTGCTAAGTTCTGGGAGGCCGTGACTAGAGTGGCAGGTGCAGAGGCCCCCCAAGAAGGCCCTCAGGCTGAGCTGTGAGGGCCACAGGCAGGCCCTGCTTGCAGACCGTGAGGAGCGGTGGGTGGGAGGGAGCTTCTCCAGGCAGAGGGAGCATTGGACCAGCAGCCAGAGGCAGGAAGACTAGCGGTCCTGGGGGAACTGGGTCCCCTGCAGGCTCAGGTGGGGCTGAGAGGAGGGTGTGGCTCTGTCCAGTCACCTGAGCCATGGTCACTAGGGGCAGCTGTAGACCTTCTTGCAGCTTCACAAAAGAGGACAGTTCTGGCCCCTCTCCTCCCAGAGACACTGTGTGTGCAAATGAAGCTCAAGGGAAAGAGCTCAGTCTGCGGAGCGGTCCACAGAGGCACAAGGCCACCCCCGTGTCCAGAGCTCAGATTCATCCCCCCTCCTCCTAGCTCTCGGAGGATGCTGGCAAAGCCTTGGTGTGGCCTTCTGGGTCAGAGGTTCCATTCTGCTGCAACTGGCAACCGCCCTACTGGAACACACCAAATGGCCTGTGTGCTGACTGAGGGGACGTCATGCTGGCCATGCTCGGTTTCCACAAGCACTGATCTCGATGCATGATGCACGTGTCTGTTCAGCTCTGCTTCCCGGGCCCGGTGCTCATTTGCTCCGAGTAGACCTTTTTTGGGTCCTATTTCTGCCAAGAAGACAGTTTGGGTCCTAAGAGGGACTGCCTCGTCTTGCCCATGGAGCTAGATCTGTTCCTGGGCTCGGGCCTCATACCTTCCTTCCTCCCATGAATACTCAGCCCCCATCAGGTGTCAGGTGTCAGCACGACGAATTCTGAAGTATGGCTCTCTCTTAATGAATCTCACCGTGTTGATACTTCAGAATATTTTCTTAGGTGCATGTTTATAAAGCTGGCCATTTATTAACACAAATTTGGGGGCCAATTGCCAATGTTTGATCCCAGAGCTCTGGAAGGATCTGCCAGGTAATCTCCACCATGTCACAACGTCAGGGTTCTCTGCTCGCCATCAGGGCCCCCACTCCCAGGCCAGCAAGGTGTGCTCTGAGCCTCTCCTGAGCCTGGTCACTCGGGAGAACACACTGTGGCCGGGGTCTGGGTACCTGTGAGCCACAGCTCCCAGGTGACTCCTGAGCTGAGAAGGAGAGCTGCGAGTGGGCAGTTTAGGAGGGAAAGCCGTAAGCAGATCCCGTGAAGAGTCACTGAAACCAGAGGACCCAGTGAGGTCGCCGCGTCCATGGGAGGAGCCAGGACAGAAAATGATGTCTGGGCAGCTGCACAGCGGCCATCATGGCAGATCGGGAGCTGAAGAGGGGGCAGCGGTGCTCAAGAGAGGACATCAGAGCCAACTCATGGGTGCTGCCAGGTGTCCCTGGGACAGTCACTTAATGGGGGTGCTCACTTATGGACTGCTGCGTCCCCAGCCTTCTCTGGCTGCCCTCTGTGCATCCTGCCCTCCAGTGGTCCCCACCTGAGCACCTCCGGACACTCCAAGCATCCCGATGCCATTTCTTCCCAGCCATCAACAGCTCCTGACAGTGCCGGCGGCCACCTTGCCCACCATGCCTGAGCTGACGCCCAGGCTCGGCTTCGGCTCTGGTGGCAGCGGCGTGATGGAGGCAGGCAGCCCTGTGCTGGCCGCTCTTTGTTTTCCTGAATCTGCGGCTGGGGCATCTGCAGATTAGCTAATGGAGGGTGCTCCGTCTTGCCAAATGTTAATGGTGTAAAATGTGATCATTTTGCTGACAAATGTAAACAGGTTTCATTTTGACTTGCAGTAGAAATAATCCCTCAATTTTGCAACCGGGGAACAATAGATTTTGTTGATGTTGATTACTCCATTTCTAGCTCCTTCCGGTGATACCCTGGTTCTTTCAATTGAGGCTCTCAGGTGAGATGTGTGTGATGCTTTCTCATTAGCACCCTAACGATAGATATGATGAATTCCACGTCTGTGTCGCACCATCTCACAGCCGAAAATGAATCTGTTACAGCAGTCGCTGCGAACGCCGTCTCGCCGTCTCCTGCCTGGGATGCTCCGCTCCCTCTCCTGAAGTCAGGGGAAGCTCGGGGTCCTGAGTCGGAGCCACCCCCTCGTGTCTTATCTGATGGTTCTGTGAACTCACCGGGGAAATGGCTTTGATCGCTAACCTGGAGTTAATATTCACAGTCTAGGAATGTTTCCAGAGGATGTCATTTGATACACACCCCCACCTCTGCAAATATATGCGGAATGTACACCCCCGCCGGAGTGGCTCTTATTATGACATGTCTCCCCAAATTTTAGTAAAAGAGCCGTTTAAAATTTCATAGGAATTTGGCACCAAATTCCATTCTGAAGGAGCCCATGGGTGGAGCTCTGCTCAAGTGACCTCTGAATTAATAATGGACTCATTAATTTATATTCATTTCCACTCCTGTCCTGGGCCCTGGGGAGACAGGAGTGAGAAAACCCCGCTCAGGGAACCTATGGCCTTGCAAAGAGAGAAAGGCAGTGAGGCCAACAGAGCAGAGGTGACAAGCAGGGGGAAGGGGCAGGTGGCTCCAGTGCTTCTGACCCAGAACCCAGCTGGCCTTGAGCTCCGGGAGGGCTCTCCTGGGGCAATGGCATTTGAAGAGAGTTTGGAAGGATTCCTGGGAGTGAGACTGGGGTGCGGGACATCTCCTGTAGAAGACGTGCAAAGGCCCAGGGGCAATTAGGAGTGTGGGGAGCTTGACAGGGGCCAGTGGAGAGGCGTGGGAGGGGAGGCTGGGGTCACAGGACGCCCAAGGGTCCTGGCAGGAGTTGGCACCCTAGCTACAGTGGGAAACCAGAGGAGGGGCTGCACAGTGCAGATGTGGTCAGAGTTGTACTGGGCAAACCGTCTCCCTGGCTGCAGGCTGGGCACTGGTCAGGAGAGACCCAGGAGGAACCCAGGACAGAGCCCACAGCCCGGGTAGGACGTCTCCTTAGGAAGACATCCTAAGGAAGGACACAATGGCAGCTTGCATTTGGGGTTCAGCAGGAAGAGGGACAATGTGGATGGGCTAGGAGGCGTCTGGGAAGCTGGTGGGCAAGGAGCGGGGGAGAGGGGACCTCAAGGGTGACTCCAATCTCTTGGCGTGTGCAAATGGGGGGGGGACGATTGCTGGCACAGGCCACCCTGAAAGAGGACCTAGGGACAGAGCACGGTGGAGTCTGAGACGCCCTGCAGACAGGCTCTGTGCACCTGGGGCCTCCTCTGCAGTTTTGGTTCTTAAATCCGTCCAGGTAGCATGTGTGACTCACACCTGCACCTCGAACACAGCAGTGGACGGCTGAGGCCAGATTCTGGTCCCCAGGACAGAGAGTCCAGCATGGAATGGCACGCTTCATGCAGGGTCCCAGGAGCACCTCGAGTGACAGGTGGGTCACCCACAGCAGGGGACCACTCTCCTCTCTTCAGCTCCCAAAGAGGAGAATTTGGGGCCCTGGCGAGCTGGAGAGTGGAGAGAGGAGCTGAGCCGGCCCCTGAAGCAAGGCGGGGTTCACCTGCCTGGGCGCCCACCTGTGGGTTCCGATGGCCCCGGGCGGGTGCTACCTGGGGGAGAGGCTGCGCTCTGGGGGGTGAGTTTCCCCGGGGAGCAGGCTAAGGGCAAATTACAGGCTATAACTGTTTTTAATCCATCAGGGAGCGATGGCAGAGGGTGGGCTGTGGGTCTCACCCCCATGTCTCCTAGTCGGAGGACCCTCCCTGCAGGGAGCCCCGGCTCTCCGGGTGTGTTTCGGTCTCTGATGCTCAGCTCAGGGTGTCCCCTGCCTGGAATGTGCCCCACTCTCCCCGGCCACACTCCAGCAGGCCCTCTCCCTCTCGCAGGAGCCGCAGACAGTGCCCTGCGAGGCCCAGAGGCAGACAGTGCCGCCTCACCCACGCTGGTGCCCAGCAAGCCTCTCTACCCCTCGCCCAGCACTTCCAGCACCTGTTCGAAGGCCCAGGACAGCAATGGCTGGTCAGCAGAGAGGCAGCTGAAGCCCAGGGCAGGAAGCGAGGTGAGCTGGGCCCAGAATGACTTCTTGGGATTTCTGGGTGGCGGGGCTGAGCCAAAGCAGAAACAGAAAACTACGGTGGAGTTGGATCAGGATTATAACGAAAATATTCACCAGGAACAATAGTACGTGGTGAGCATCACGCACTTTACAGACGTCATCTCATTCAACCCTCATAACAACCCTGTGAGGCGTGCATTTCAATACTCCCATTATGCGGAGAGAGGTTGAGCAACCTGCCCAGGGTTGCACAGCTAGAGGGCAGAAGAGTTGGGTTCAAACGCAGGCTGCACGGTGCCTACAGCCTGAAGCAGGGGCAGCAAGCCCAGCAGCTGAGACGCGCTGAAAATGGAAGAAGGTCCCCGAGACTGGGAGCCCGGCGGTACCGGAACCAGGTCCCAGCGCAGCGCAGGGCTTCGGTTAGAGGGCCTGCGGGCTCGCCTGGACAGGAGCAAAGGGGCGAAGTCCCTTTCCTGCAGAGAGACGGGGGCAGAGAAGAGGCCAAGGGAGAGGGACGCACTCGGGGCTGGCAGGACAGCCGGGAGTGCGCAGGAGGCTCTGCCGGAGGCTGCGGGGCAGCGCAGGGCACAGTTCAGAAGGAACCCAGGGGTCTGAGCAAGCAGAGCGGGAGGCCCAGGGCAGAGGCTCTGCTTCCACTGCAGCACCAACCCGGGTGGCACTCAGAGAAGGCGGGTCCGCGCTGCAGCCTCCGGGCACAGGGGTTCCCGAGGGCGTCACCGGCCACGACCCTCTCCCTCCTCCAGGCCCATGCCAGCTGCAGGCTGCTGGGCCCAGGGCGGCTGCGGAGCCCTCTGTGCGCTGCTCCCTGAGTCCCGCTGTGACTCAGAGGCCATCAGGACTCTCAGGGCACAGACCAGGAGACAGGCCCCGGAGAGGAGTGCCATTCCCAGGTCACAGAGCTACAAGGGACCAGAACCAGGCGGGTGGGTGTCCAGCCTGAACAGCGGGCCCAGGGCCGCATCCTCAGCGCTCCTTAAGGAGGGACCTGTCCCCCACCAGCAGGCCTTGCCTCCATCCAGCGACACTGCGGGGGGCTACACTCGGTGAAAGGCCAGGTGGTGACCGAAACCACCCAAGGACAATCCGGCCATGTGATGAAATGCCCGAATGACGGAAAGCCAGCGGCCTTGGCTGGTGGGGAAGAACCTCCGCGGCACTCACTTTGACTTTGGCGCCAGATGTTTGCCACGTTCCAACGGCATTTGGAAAAGAGGAGCCCGGAACACGCTCCTCAGTTTCCCATGTCCTCTGCCGAGACGTTGTGAAAAGCCTCGGCACCAGCGCAGGGAGACGGTAGTGAACTTGAGAAGAGGCAGAAGCGCCTCGCCAGGGGAGGAGAAGAGGAGCCCGGTGGTCTGACCAGGCCAGCCGCCTGGGAGCGCTTCGAGGTCCAGGGCAGAGGCCGGAGGGAGGGCAGGGTAGGAGAAATGAGGAAATATCCATCGCCCGGGTCGAAGGCCCTGCCCTGGGCAACGTCCTGCTCAAGGAAGACCGTGTTCTAGGAGGCGGGAGGGGAGGGGAGCAGAGGAGGGGACAGCGGGGGAATCACTCTCCCACCTGCCATGAGTTCAGGACACCCGGGAGCCAGCACAGTGACGGGGAAGAAGGACCTGGGTTGCAACGAAGGTGACCTTGAATGAAGCCGCAGGTCTGGGCTTCGAAGGACAGCCAGGAGGGATGCCACCAAGGCGGAGCCAGGGAGCTGCTGGGAAGGCCGACGGGACATACGACTGGACGACGGGACATATGACTGAACGCGCTGGCAGGACGGGGTCCCTCTGTCCGCGGCCACGAGGCGTCTCCTGAGCCTCTGGAGCCTGGGAAGCACACATGTCACGGCTTGGCTGTTGGGCACAGCGTTCAGGTTTCCGAGCGCACATCACCGCCATGCATCCCCAGATTGCTGCACCGTCGCCGCCTGAAACCCTGCTGGATGACTCGCAGCCCCATGTCCCTGATCCCCGCCAACCTCCACTCTACTGTCTCTGAATCTGGCACCTCACGTAGGTAGAATCAGGTGGCATTTGTCCTTGTGTGTCTGGCTTATCCCATTTACCATGTCTTCAAGAGCCATCCATGTGGTAGCGTTTATCAGGATTTTCTTCCTTTTTAAGGCTGAATAATATTCCATTATCTGGATTAGGTCGCATTTATTTATCCATTTACCTGCCAATAGGCACTTGGGTGGTTTCCTCTTTTGAGTGGATGATGCTGCCGTGAACGCTGGTTTATAGACGTCTGCTCCAGCCCTGACCACAACTCTTTTGGGTTTTCTTTTGGAATTTCCAGATCGCATGGTGATTTTTTGTGGACTGTTCTGGGAGGCGCCCTGCGGTTCTCTGCGGCTGCGCAGGGCTGCGTTCCACCTGAGTGCACACGGCTCTGGTGTTTCCTCCTCCTTGCCAAGGCTTCTTTTTTCCCTGGGTTCCTTGATACAATAGTCATCTCGGTGGTGTGAAGAGGTGATGCGCTGTGGGAAACGTGGACTTGGTCTTTTAAGATCAGTTGTTATTCCCAGTTGAACGAGTCCGATTCCCACCCGAGCGTCTGGGTGTCCGTTACCAGAAACCCTAGAAGCAGTAACTCCCGGTGGGCAGAATCTCACCGTTTGCGAAGCACTTTCTTGTTTTCTTTTCTTTTTTTTAACAACTAGACTTTAATGAACATTTACTAACATCAGAAATCATTTTGCAATCGTGGTCTCATTAATCTTCATGACGACTTTGCAGGATAGATGTTACTGATATTTTTACTCCAAAGATGAGAAAACCAGAGTTCAGAGGGATTAAGTTGTTGGCATCACCGGGCTGGTAAGGAGTGGAGCCGCATGGTGGCCCCAGGTCTGCTGGGCCCCAGAATTCAGGTGCATAACCCTGCAGCTTCGTGGCCAGTGTTATGGGCGAGAAGACCACCAGGGTGACTTCTTGTTTCCAGCGCCCAGAGGTGGGCCCACCGGCACCTGGAAAGCCCTGGGCATGGGGTCAGAGGGGCTGCTGCCATGTTCCCCGGTCGGGAGGAGGCCCCCAGGCAGGGAAGCCCAGGTGGTCCTGACACTGCGCAGCCCCTTCCGCGGCCTGTCGCTCCTTCCCCTGCGCCACTCTGCAGTCAAACCCCAACATCTAAACAAGTCCCAGAAATATGGGTTGTACATATGGTCCCATGTCAATATTTACACACAGCGATGCTGCACAGAGCGCATGCACACACACACGCACGCACGCACACACGCCTATTCTGGGCCCAGGGTAGGCTTTTAGATTTAGAGTAAGCACCCCCTCTCCCTGCATGCGTCAGGACACTCCATTGCAGAGTTAAACGCGGACTCAACAGAAAATCTGCACTAAGTGAGAGAGAGACTCTGCAGAGCACGTTCAAGCCGTACCAAGGGCACCGTGTGGCCGCAGACCCGGAGTCTGTATAGAATCCAGAAACGGCTACTTACTTATTGAGTCACCACATTGCGAACACCACCCACCAGGCTACACAACCTCAAACAGGCCCAGGGGCAGAACCCGGCCTCAGCACAAATCGGGCTGATGGACAGGTGGACAGCTGCTCTCTTTCAGCCCCTCCCAACCCCTGGCCACGCCCTCCTCGCCCTTCTGAAACAACAGGTGTGGCTAATGGGAAAACGGAAGTAGGAAGTCAGCGTTGAGATTTAATGAAAAGCAAGGAAATAAAGTGAAAAAAAAAATCACAGTGAGTGTCACTTTGCAGGAAGCTCAGGAAGTCCTGAGTCCCTAGTTCCAGCCAGGTCTTGCACAAAAGGGACCCTGATGAGTTCAGCAGTCCTGGCTGAAATCTGAGGGTTAATTTAGCTGCTGACAAGTCAACAGCTTTGGTGGCCCTGGATCCTGCAGATTCAGGAAAAATTTTCTTTAGTTCGTTGTACCTAATTTATAAAGGCGTTACTTTGCTTCCAAGAGTATAATAAATATTAATTAATTTGCAGTAATCTTACTTAACAGTTTTATAGTAGCTTCATAAAGCATAATTAAGATAACAGACCAAAGACTATATCAATACTAGGTATTATTATCTTGCTACATTAATTTCAAAAGTACAGTGTCTAAGCAATATCTTAATCACCCTGGTAAGTAGAGTTCAGTCATAGCACTCTCCAAGGAACACTTTCCAAGGGACAAGGGGACTCAGCGTGTTTCCTGTTATAGAGCAAAGGTGGAAGATACAAATTCATTGTCAGCACGACTCTTAGATAGTATGACACCCAATAATCAGATGAAGAGACTGAGGTTCAGAGAGGCCACTTGCTTCAAGGTTGCACAAGGAATAAGTAGCATAAACTAAAGTTGAACTCATGTCCTGCTTCCTGAAATATTAGATTCTGAGCTCCTGGCAAACAGTGTATTTCCCACAGTGTACTCTCAACTCGGAGCCCCAGGGGCCTTTCTTTAGGGAGAAATACCGAGTACGCAAATCGCGGGAGTACTTACTTCAGGGCGGAAGGGTGGGATGATTCCGAGCGTCTCCTGGGTGGTGTGAAAGGTGGTTTAGGAAGGCGGGTAGAAGCTGTGCTTCCTTGACTTCCAGGGCAGTAAGGGAAGGGAGTGAGGAGAGGCGAAGCATGAGGTGGATTAGGTAAGGGGGAGATTGCAGATGATGGTGGGACAGGCGGCGGTGGAACTGGGGCCAGGGGTTCACGCCCCCCTGAGCTGCTCCTGCCCAGCCGTCCTGCGGGGCAGGAGGCCGGGGTGCAAACCAGGGCTGGCGCGGGTGAGGGCGCAGCAGGTGCCCCCGGCCTGCACCCTGGCCTCCGAGAGGAGGGTGGAGTTCGCACAGGTGCTGTGGGGCCCTCAGCTGCCAGGCTCCTGCCGAAGTGCGCCATTCTCCTTTGGGGCCTTCGCCAGCCGCCGGTGGAAGCTGTGTCCCGTGTCCCTGGGAGTTCTTGGAGGTGGCCGATGGCCGGGACCGCACCCAGGCCCCGCTCCGTCAACTGAGACGAGCTGACCAGGGAGGGACCTGCCCCGTATCTGTTCCACCCTGGAAGCCGTGGAGTGACATGGGGTTCCATGGCCAAGTTCCACAACACCAAGACACTGAGTAGGAGACTATTGTCAGAATAAGAGAATATAATTTAAATTATTGTGGACATGTCCTGGAATCCCAGTTTGAGAAGCACTTTGAGAGTGGGGGAGGGGACGGAGTCTGGGGACTGGACCTGGCACAGCCACTCAGGCCAGTCCCACGCCTCCTGAGCCTGGTGGCCTGCGAGGTGAAGCGGCTGGTGAGTCTCGGCAGCACTGCCCGGGGGGCACAGCCTCACACGCACACACAGTGCCCGGAGGACAGAGGCAGAGCGGAGACACTGCCCAGCCCACGGAGTGCCCTCGGTGGCCGCAAACACCAGGACTGGGAACAGATTCTCCCTGCAAAATGGAAAGGTCGTAGTGGCCCGGTTTCACACTCTGGTTTCCAGGATCATAGACGAGACATTTCTGTTGTTTAAAGCCACCGTCTCGTAGCACTGTGTCACAGCGGCCCTGGGAGACACACACACCCACTTGTACTTGATGTACAGGGCAAGCACTTAATAAAGGACAGCTTGTCGTTGATTGGAAATGATGTCTGTGTACGTGACAGACACCGTTCACCACACCTTCATCAAGACTCCATCTCGCCCCCAGAGTGACCATCGTCAACACAACAGAAAATAGCAAACGCCAGAGGAAGGGAGCCCGGTCCACTGCTGGCAGGGTGTGAGTCAGCATGGCCACTGTGGGAACCAGGGCGAGGTCCCTCAAAGGCTAGAACTGCCTGTCACCCAGCCCCCCTCCTGCGTGTGTGCACAGACGTGCCAGCGTGCCCACTTGACTGCGGCACTGCCCACAACAGCCAAGCTATGGAGTTGCCCAGATGCCAGTCCACAGGTGAGAGGATGAAGAAAATGGTGTACACACACAGTGGAGTGTTAGCCATAAAGAAGAATGAAATCAGGTCATTTGCAAGAAAATGGAGGGAACTGGAAACCCTCGTGTTAAGCAAAATCAGCCAGACACAGGAAGGCAAGTATGGGATGTTTTCTCTCGTACATAAAAACTGGGGAAAAAAAGATGATCTAGGTGGGGAGAGAGGGTAGTCGAGAGGTTGCTGTATGGAAACGTCACAGCGAAACCTGTTAACCTGGACAATCAGGACAATTCAATAATTACAATGAAAAATCTGAAAAATGAATGATAGCTGTTTACGGGCAGATGGGCGCTCGTGCACTTGAAGCGGCAGGAGCTGGGGCGCACCCGCGAGTCCTTGCGACCATCTCTGTCCAGCTCCTCCCGGGGTCAGGCCCACTGAGGACCGCACTGCCGTCAGCCTGGCCTGCTCCCCAGACCCCGCAGCACCATGCCGCTCACGGGGCTCTTCCTACAGGTGGCCTCGATTGGTTCTCATAAAGACGTCATGGGATGGATAAAATGGATGATCCTAGGCTCGTGCCAAGGAATCTTCTAGAGCTAATTGGCTAATGCAATGTGGTGTATCACACAGGGTCCTGGAAGGAAAGGGTGTCGGTGGGAAAGGCGTGAGACCCGGCTACCTGCTGTGACCTGTGACATGGTTGACAGTGATGTCCCCATGACGGCTTCTTAGTTCTGACCAGCATGGCCTGTCGCTGAGGGAGGCTGAGGACGGGCACCGTGAGTGTGTGTGTGGACTCTCCAGACCGTGGGGGCAACTTCCCTCTTAATTTCACTTTTTCCAAGTTAAAAGGTTCATGTTTTAAAAGCTCATTGGAGGAGCTCTGCCGCTGATTGAGTATTTGCTGGCGTGTCACGGGGCACGCCCGGCAGGAGCACTGCCACGAGCAGGGGGCTGTGGCCACCTCGCCGTGGCTTCTGTGCTGCGGTTCTTCTCAAAGCGTTCACCCCCTGTCACAGGAACACGGGAGGATGTGCATGATCTAAAGGAGAGGAAATGGATCGCCGTGGTCCCCACACTGGAGACGCCCGAGCACGTGGTTTGGGCTTTATGCCAACGTGTCGTCCTGGGTCCTAGTTACCACCCCTGTGCCCTGTGCCCAGCTGGGCAGCTGACCTTCCCTGGACAGCCCCACATTCCTACTGTGGAGGGGACTTCTGTCTCCAGTGTGGATCTTACTGGATCCCAACACCTCCCTGCTGTATGCACACACACCCTGCACACACATACCCCCTGCATGCACACAGCCCCTGCATGCACACAGCCCCTGCATGCACACATACACACCCTGCATGCACACAGTCCCTGCATGCACACATACACCCTGCATGCACACAGCCCCTGCATGCACACACACACACACCCTGCACGCACACACATACCCTGCATGCACACACACACCCTGTATGCACACACACACCCTGCATGCACACACACCCTGCATGCACACACCCCCTCTGCATGCACACACGCACACCCTCTGCATGCACACTCCCATACCCTCTGCATGCACACACACACCCCCTCTGCATGCACACTCCCCCTGCATGCACACACACACCCCCTGCATGCACACACACACCCTGCATGCACACACACCCTCTGCATGCACACACACACACCCTCAGCATGCACACTCCCCCTGCATGTACACACACACACCCTCTGCATGCACACTCCCCCTGCATGCACACACACACCCCTGCATGCACACACACCCCCTGCATGCACACACTCGCTCTGCATGCACACACACCCTCTGCATGCACATACCCCCTCTGCATGCACACACACACCCTGCATGCACACAACCCCTGCGTGCACACACACCCTGCATGCACGCACACACGCCCTGCACACACACAACCCCTGCATGCACACACACACCCTGCATGTACACACACCCTCTGCATGCACACACACACACCCTCTGCACACACACAACCCCTGCATGCACACACACACCCTCTGCATGCACACACACACACCCTCTGCACGCACACAACCCCTGCATGCACACACACAAACCCCGCATGTACACACACACACCCTACATGCACACACTCCCTCTGCATGCACGCACACACACACCCTCTGCATGCACACACACACACCCTCTGCATGCACACCCCCCCTGCACGCACACTCACACACCCTGCATGCCCCCATTCCCATCTCACCTAGGATTCAGACCTCACCTGGAAAATAGAAGCAACCCAAGGAACGTGTTCCTGAGACTGGGCCATCAGCACAGTGGCCCCGGCCCCTGCACTGGTGTCCTCACATGGCCTGTGGAGGAAGTGCCACCATCACCCCATGGTCCTCTGCATTCTGCCCTCTCCCGCTTTCTCAGAATCTTGCTCCCCCTTCTCCCTCCCACTCAGTCCCCAGCTCATCTTGGGGACCATGGTCCTCACAGGGCCCTCGGCCCCTTCAGGCTCCCACCCCCTTCTCTGCTCCCTGCAGCAGAACTCCTGCATCTGCTCCGACCCAGCGTCTGACTGGGCGTCACCGACGCAGGTCTCTGGGTGGTCTCTGCCACTCTGCTCTCACTTTCTGGCCCCTTGGCTGCACACCCAGGCCGAGCACTCCGCCCCCTCCTGTGTTCCCTCCTAGGCCCCTTCCACCTTCGGCTCCACCTCCTGTGCTGGCCCCACCTCTTTACCAGACCACAGGGTCTGTCCTGCTCTCCTCTTCGGTCTTCACTCACCCTGTCCTGGTGGCCATTTGAGCCCCTCTGCCCTCCTGAGGCCTCCTCAAAGAAGTCACTCTGGTTTCCACCTCAGGACCTTTGCACTGACTGTCACGGGTGTTCCCATCTTGCAATTCAGGCCTCAGTTGAAATCCACCATAGACTGAGAGGGGACCTCCAGGAGGAGGTATCAGGAGGTGGGCCTGTGGGAGGAGACGCAGTAGTGACAGTGCAGCCCTGTGAATGGGATCGGTGTCTTGTGTGTCTTGTATTAGAGACGCATGGAGCGGAACCACTGGAGGCCGCAGCGAGAAGTCAGCAATCCCCAACCAGGAGAGGCCCCCACCCACCCACCCACCACACTGGTACCTTGGACTTTCAGTCTCCAGAACTGTGGGAAATGGATTTCCGCTGACGAGTCACCAGTCCACAGTGTTTGGTTCTGGCAGCCCGAGCAGACGAGGGCGTCAGGTAGTGGAGACACTTGGCTGCTTACATCAGTTAAACCTGGGGCGCCGTCTGCAGGGAGCATCTTCACAGGAGACGAGCGTCTCTACATCTTCACCTATAGCACTGGCCATGGCCGCGAGTCCTGGACAGGAGGGCGTCAGTCAGGAGGCCCGTGTGTCTTTTGGAAGACAACTCTGCAGGGAAGCACCGCTCTGTGTTCTGTGAGGTTTCTGTGAATGCTCGTCACCAAAGGACACAGACATACAGATGGCGTTGCAGAGTCCCTGTCCCCAGCCTTGTGGAAGGTGCTGGGGGCCGGAAGAAGGGAGAGCAGCCTCTGTGTCGGGGAAGCAGAGGCCGCTCTGCAGAAGGCTCGTGGTGGGACATGGAGATCTCAGCCATGGCCCAACGTGGAGACCCCGTGCATCAGCCCACGGGGCTCACAGACACGGAGCCCGCAAGCTCCAAGGAGGGCACGGGTCCGCTGTGGCCTCCTGAGACATGAGCCCCCACCTGAGAGTGCGTGGGTGGTTTATAGCTCAGCCCATCCACAGGGCCTGGGGTCCTCAGCCCCACAGAGGGATCCTTGCTGGGGGCTGTGGAGTCCTCACTCGCAGACGAGCTCAGAGTGACGTGCTGGGATCCCACAGCTGGCCTCCACACCAGGGCCACGTCCAGCGCCAGCCCTGCAGACTCCAGGCTTCCCCGCATCCTCGTGGCCATGTGGCGGGAAATCAGCCGGAAGGGTGGGCTCCGGTCTGGAGGTATGCTAGAGGCCGGCCCACATACCATGCCAGCAGTGTAGTTCCCGGGTCCTCAGCAGGGCAGCTCCAAGCCCAGGCCAGCCTCCTCCAGGGAGGGCAGAGCAGGGTGTGAGCAGAGGCTGTGAACGAAGGCTTCAGCCTGGAGGCTGAGTTGAGTCCTCCCAGGACGCATGGACAAAGCACAGGTGGGGCCGAGGTCACAGGCCGGTCCCAGGGCGCCTCCCACCTCCATGTTCACAGTAGGCAGCTGCCTCTCATGTAGGTGGGGCTCAGCGAGTTTCAGCGAGAAGCTGTGAATTCATGAAATATCAAGGCTGAAAGTCCTGCGATCATCTTTTCCTACCTGTTCCGTGTGCAGATGAGGAAAGAGAGCCCAGAGAAGCCCAGAGAGGTGGATTTCCCAAGGCCACACAGCCACGTTAGTGACAGAGCCCGGGCCGTGCTGTTCTCCAGCGGCAGCAGGGTGCGGCTCATCCAGAAAGCAGCAGAGAGCCATCAGCTCGACTGCTCTCAAGCGCTTAAGAATCACACTAAAAAATAAAAACTGCTGCCCGAAGTTCTTGGAGGAAGAACTTGATGAATCAACAGCATGCTCTGTAGACAGACAGACATCCCCCAGGGCACTGGAAAGCGGTGGGCACACCTTCTCTGATGTTTTTCTTTCCCTGCGAATCTTCTTAGCACGTGCTCCCCAGGAATGGAAAAAGGGGGGCTTCAGCTTGGGTCACAAACCCCGAAATGGGGTCTGGTGAAGGAGGACCTGCTGCCCCTTGCGCTCAGGGGGTTCTGCAGGTCAGGGGTGTGAGGATGGACGACGAGGCTGGCAAACCCATGGCATTGCCCAAGCACCCAGAAACCCAACCCAGGCAAGAGAGGGGCACAGACTGGCAGTGCAGGTGAGGGTTTGATGCTTCCTGCGTGCTGATGGAACAGCAGTCGAGATTGATTGATTGATTTTACCCACGGCACCTTCCATCAGGGGCGCCTTGCCAGCCCCAACTTGGGGCAGCCCTGCCTCTCTGGTCACACTGTCCACGCAGAGACTACGGGCTTTGTTCGTGATTCCCATACAACTCCTTCCCAAGGCACCTGCATGGATGCCACAGAACTGATCCCCTCAGCACTTGAGGGACAGCTGGGCTGAGACGATCCTGCAGGTTCCGTTACAGCGGTTCCCCCAGCACCCAGGCCCTCTCAGGCCCCCTTCCCGTGGAAACAGCCCTGCAGGAGACGTGCGGGAGGCCCGAGCGGGAGGCCCAGGCGGCCAGGGGAGCCCCTTCCCACTCCCAAGCACGCTGGCTGGCGTCTGGGGCAGGGGATCACTCTGAGCCAAAATAATTGAAATCCAACAAGACAGTTCAACCAGCACCCTGCTTGTGGGCGGGTGAGCAGGGTCTCCGGAATGACTGTTTTCCTCTCCATTCATTCCATCCAAAATGACAGCCTTGGAAATGCCTCTGCGATGCCACCCTGCTCTGAACATGATAAGGACCATCATTCACATTCGCGGCTGGGGTGTGTGAGTGTGTGAGTGTGAGTGTGTGTACCCACCCGCACGCGCCTCTTTCTTAAACTCGTAATGAAGTTGTAAACGCGCTTTCCTTTCATTACCTATTCATTAAAGATATGACATGAAAACAGAGTTTCCATGGCGATGGCTTTGTGGATTCTGAGGACATAATAAGAATTGCATTGTTTACACTACAGCCCAGAGAGCGGACGGGTGTCATTGTCGCTGGAAACGTCGTCTTCAGCTTCCCGAATGCGCAGAAGGGCAAGGAGCGGCGCGCGGTCCCAGCAGCCGGTGCAGGTATTGGCTGCGTGTTGCCAAAGGCCCTCCAGACAGACGCCTGCGCCCACGGGGCCGCATCCACCGCTGAAATCTAAATATTGAAATATTCTTTAAAAAAATGCATATTTCTTAGTTGCCAATGGATCTTTTGCTCAATTTCATTTATGTATATGAGAATCGAACCCAGGGCCTCACACACGCCAGGTGCGCGCTCTACCGCTGAGCCACAACTCCAGCCCCGAAATATTCTTAAAAAAAAAGAGAGAGAGCCTATTCCGAAGGTCCTGAAATATTCCCACTCAACATTTAACACGAGTCTGTTTGACACAAAGATGGGTTTTTCTCTACTAATGCCGGCCGTGAAGAAGGCCGCCTGGACGCAGGGCTCTTCAACGCCTTGGCTTAAGCAGCAGCTGACCCAGTCTTTCTCTGAGCCCTGGTTTGCTTACCTGTGAAATGGGGCGATCTGCATTCGAAAGACACGCACAACACATGTACCTGTGCAAGACACTTGAGACACAGGCCATGTGCCTCTGCAGGGCCGTGAGGTTGAAGGAGAAAGGGGGAGGGGCACTGGGCAGAAGGTGGTGCTGACCACTGGGCGGGGCTGTGGTCACTCTGCCTGGACAGGCTGGGAGGGCCCGTGGCCCAGACCTTGAGGCCCGTCTCTGAGGGGCCTCTTCTTCCCTGGTGCCCTCCCTGCAGCGCGGCAAGGCCCCCCTCCCCAGCACGCCCTCCCTTCTGCCTGTCCCTACTTAGGAGTCCGCGCCCATGCCCACCCGCAAGGCCATGCTCTCCTGTCAGGGCCAGGGCCTGGCACCCAGGAAGACCCCCACCAGAAAACTTTGATTTATGAAAAGTTAATTAAAGCCCACAGGTATGAACCCAATTCAGAGAATGAGGGTTTTATTGTTGTTCTTTGAGTGTGATTTGGGGATGGCCAAGAAACTTTTTAAAAGTCAATTTAAAAGAATTTAGGGAATGCATGACACCGGCTGAAGGGGGCTCTTGAGGACCAAGGGGCACCGTTTCAGAACTGTCCTGCTGGGCCAGGATCAGGGCGAGAAGCACGAGGCATCTAGGGGACAGAGCGTGTGTGGCCTCACTCAGGCCATTCACTGGTGATTCCGTTTTGTCCCCTCCAACCCTCACACCTTGACCTGAGTCCCCATATGGCCAAAGGGCTGGGTCCTGTGCACACTGGTCGCAGCCCTGTGACAAACTCTCTGGGATCCAGTCACATGGAGTCATTTCCTGACACTCCAGAGGGACAGAGCAACAGTAAAAACGAAGGAAGCTTCCTGACACAGCAGCGGAGATGGAGCCAGTGGCACTGGCCGGCACTCCTCACCGACCAGGGGTCTGGGTCTTGGTGACGAAGCAGACAGTAACCTGGTTCAGTGACCACAGAACACTGCCCACGATGTCCCAGAAAGTCTTCCAGTCCGTTAAAGCAGTGTCCCCAGCTTCCGCTGCACTGCCAGTCCTGACTGCAGAGTCACCGTGGAGGGAGACCAACCATGAAGACACGCTCACCATCGACCGGATTTTAGTTGGCAGACTCTTCCTTGAATAACTGCACAAGCTGGGGGTGCAGGGTGCGAGGAAAGAGGGACAGAGACACGTCTTGCCCCGCCCACTGCTAAGAGGCCAACCACGCTTGGAGCCTCCACTGGGCGGGAAGCAGGCTAAAACTGGAAAGCAGACACCAAGATGAATGTGAAACTACCAAGCACTAGACTACCCCACATGGCTTGAAGAGGAACAAAGATGGCGGCACACACGTGACCAGAGCCTTACTCAAGAGTCACAGTGACCAGGATGGTGGTGTCACCCCGAGGTAGCAGGGGAAACCAGAGCAACCCAGAGGATCCAGAGGTCACCGGGATGGAGGTGGTCAGTTTTGGTGGTCCCAGCAAGAGGGCCAAGGCCATTCACGGAAAGGGTAACCTTCTCAGCAGAAGGTGCTGGAACAACTGGATTCTTCATGAAAAGAAGAATCCACTTCTTTCACACAAGTGACAGTCCTACAGACGCCAAGCTGTGGCCAGGGAGAAAATATTTGAAAAAATTCATCTGACTTGTATCTAGAATATACAAAGAACTTTTGTAACCAAACCGTGATGACAAACAACCCAGTTTTGGAAGGGGGAAAATACTTCCCAGGTACCTTGCTGAAGAAGACACACAGAGCAGGGAGAGGGAACCTGCTCCGAGTCCTCCCTCCGGCACAAACTGACGTGAACAGCGCTGGGCATGGCTCTGTGTCCCCCAGGAAGGCTGAAACGAAAAAGTCTGACCACACCAAATGCTGGCGAGGACCTGAGAAGCCGAAATCCAGCCCCAGACACGCGCAGTTGGGATAGGAAATGATCCTCCTTTTGAAAACATTTTGGCAGTTTCCTAAAGTTAAACATAGACCCACCATCTGACTCAGCCCTCCAGCCTCGTGTTTACCCAAAAGAAACCAAAACATATGGTCATACAAAGACTCACAAGGGCTCGCGCCACTCTCTTTACCAACGGGAGCGGGGGACGGCCAGCGGCCACCTGCAGGTGAACCTGGGGACCCACCGCGGTCCATCCACGCGCCACCACCGTTCACACCGGCCGAGCGGGACCTGCAGCGAGAGGGTCTCGGAACAGCCACGCGCGGTGGAGGGGCAATTAAGGAAAAGGACATCCCGTGCGATTCTGTTTACAGAAAACTCTGAAGTGCGCGCCCGTCCACGGGGACAGGAAGCAGATGGGGCGCACGGAGGGCTGGGAGGGGGCTTAGCAAGGGACACGAGCGAGCGCTGGGGGAGACGATCGCTCCCGTCCTGGAGGGGAGGCGGCCGGGGCGCCCAGGCCCAGATTCATCAAATCACACACTTCAAATATGCGTCGGGCATTATGTGTGGATTACACCTCAGTAAAGCTGTGTTTTAGAAAAGCAAACAGCTATGGATAAGTGAGAAAATGAGCATCAGCATGGCCTTTCATAGAGGACCGCCAGGTCACTCGTCAGGCTGGTCCTTTCAATTCCAGAGGTCGAGTATGTGCCTTAGGACAGACAGATCTGGTCTTTGTCCTGGACCAGGGTCAAGGTGTGCACTGCGTCTCCCCCCCGGGCTCACAGCAGACTTCTATTTCCTACTCCTCTGCCCTCCCAACCCCAGGGCTCTTGCACCTGCTGCCCCCTCTGCCTCCCAACCTCAGGGCTTCTGCACTTGCTGCCCCCTCCACCCTGACACTTTCCCCTCCTCAGCTCCACCCGCACCCCCGTGACAAACATCCCGGAAGCTCAGAGGCCCTCTCCAGCCGACCTCCCAGCAAGCCTCGCTTCCCTCTCATGCCCCACTCTTCCCGCCACTCACTCCCTTCCAGCTCTGCTGCCAGGCGCCCTTCCTTGGGTCACCTGCCTCTGTTTCCCTCACTGACCTTCTAGCTTAGGGCCCAGACCGCACCCTATTCGTGGGTATGACCCCAGCACCAATCACAGGACCTGGTGAATGGTTCCTGAGTTCCCGGCAGTGACCCCCACGGGCAGGACAGGAGTGACTACTGCCTGAAGACAGGAGAAGGGAGCTGGCCTCCTGACCCTCCCTCAGCGAGGCCCCTGCTCACCTCCATATGCCCCTGTTATCTGACCGCCTGAGAAGTTTGCTTCTCCGCTTTCTCTGTCACCTCGTTCCTCCAGAAGACCAGCCACAGGAGGATGGGCTCCTCCTGTATTTCGTCCCCTGTCCTGACTTTAATGCCTGGAGCCACGCTGGCCTTTGGCAAATGTTAGAGCAAGCAAACCCGGAGTCAGATTGGGAGGGGAGTGCGGGTCTCGCTCTCTCCCTCTTCTCAGCCAGGAGCTGGGAACGTCGCCTGGCCACCTGGGATTTCAGAGCACATCACGCTAAGAATGGAGCCTGGGAAATGCTGCTTTGCACCCTGAGACACCACGGGGGCTACGGGACACTGTCAAGGGCCAGGTCTAGAGCCCTGCTCTGGGAGCAGCACACAGGTGAGCCTAGTCCCTCTTGTCACAGGTCATATTCTGCAGAAATGGACTCTGAGGGGAGATCTGAGTGCAGAAGGCCCTGGGGAGCACCTCAGCCACAGGAGGCAGGGCTGGGCAGGGACACAGCTCCTCCTCAGCCAGGCCTCTGGGCCCAGGAGCTGGGACAGTGCATAGGCCTGTCCCATGTTGGCATGAGGCTGCTGGGCTTTGCTTCCCCTGAGGACAGAGTCCTGGATGTCGCTGCCCGTGAGGAGGGGCCGAGCTCGGGAGAAGCAGCCCTCCTCTGAGTGCAGATGACACTCCTGGTACCAGGGGAGGGTCTGCCTGGTCCTGAAGGAGGGGTGGACATCGCTCCATGGCACAGTCCCCCTGGCTCCAGGCTGGGGCTCCCTTCTGTAACAGAGGCTCCAAACCCACTGACAGACAGCCCTTGCTCCGAGACACCATCAGGAGGCCATTAGACTGATGGAACTGCAGTTCCTGCTCCTGGCCAGACCACCAACCTTCCCCTCCCTCCCCGGCCCACGCCCTGGGCTCTCCATCCAGACTCCTCTGGTGTTCCTTCAGAGGGCAGTGCTGACAGGTCTGCAGACCCTTGTCCACCCACGGTGGTCAGAGCAACAAGGAAAACTGCCAGAGTCCCCAGGAGAAGGTACTTTTTTTTTTTTTTTTGCGGTGCTGGGGATTGAACTCAGGACCTTGTGCTTGCAAAGCAAGCACTCTACCAACTGAGCCATATTCCTAGCCCAGAAGGTACTTTCTAAGAAGGAGTTGATGGCAGTGCCAAGTGATCACTGACTATTATCTTGGAGTTCAAGGAGACCTCCCACTCACGGTCTCAGAGAATGAACAATGATTAAGTGGCCTGACGGGCTAGGTGGTTACGAAATGGCAGAGCCAGGCTTCAAGTTCAAGTCTGCACCCTCGTCATGTAGAGTGTTTTCCAAAGCTCAGAGGATTTTGTGCACCCCTGTCCTCTACCTTAATTAATATTTTTCTTTAATTACCTTTCATTAAAGCGATACATTGATTTTAAGTTCTAGGTCACTCCATAAATGAAATAAGCATCACTTGATGCAAATAAGAAAAAAATCATTATAAAAAAAGGCAGCGAGCGCCAATGTCCTAAATGGTCAACTGGACGCCGCACCTGCAGGAGGGAAGCCTGAGAACAGCCTGAGAAGGGTGTGGAAGACCAACAGCAGCTGGGACCGAGGTCCCGCAGAAGTTGGGCCCCACAAAGGGCCTGGAAAGGGAATGACATCCCTTATCATCCAGATTCTTCTTGAAGAACTCACACAGGTTTCTGAGGCAGGAAGAAAGAAAGAAAAAGAAAGGAAGGAAGGAAGGAAGGAAGGAAGGAAGGAAGGAAGGAAGGAAGGAAGGAAGGAAGGGAGGGAAGAAGGGAGAGGGTAGGCAAGCGGGCAAACAGCCTCATTTTCCTTAAATGTTTTTTTTATTAATTTTTCCCAAACAAGCATCTCGCTGCAGATTTTGAGAGAATGGCTTCCCTGTTTTCCTGTCACTAGGCCCTCAGTGCCCTAAGTGTCCAGTGGCCTGTGGGGCGTGGCCAGGCAAACCTGGGAGTCTCCCCAGCACACCCTACCTGTCTCCGTACCTCTGACCCCCATGTGGTCCATTCTGCGCTCAGTGACCCAGGGCGTGTGGCCCCAGCTTCCTGGAGAGCCTGGCGAGCTCTCCTGGATGGTGTCCTGTCCATCCGGGGGATTGCCACGCTAGTGGGCCCTCCACACAGGAGTGGCCAGCTCCCTCCTCGCAGAGACGGGGCTCCACTGCCGAAGCTCCAAGTGAACAGTCCCAGAACCGTCCTCCAGCATTTTCAAGGTCAGCAAGCGAAGAAAGGAGAGTAAATATGAAGCAGACATCGCTGGAGGTCACCAGACTGCCATCCCACAGTGGAGGTGATCTCCACGGGGCTGATGGCCACAGCGCCTGTGGCCATGTTTGTTCACGGAGTTCTCTGGGGCAGCTCTTGGGTGGGGCCCGGGGCAAGATGGGGTTTCTAGAGAAATGTGTTTTCTGTTTGATGTTATCCAGTTCCCCGTCTCAGGGTTCAAACCACCCAGAGGCAGGAGTCAGGCAAACCAGCTCCCCAAGGGCACAGGGCCACCTCTTTTCATAAGTCACCTCCCCTCCTAGGGCTTCTCCTCCTCTGAACGCCTTGGGTTCCTTTGGGACCAGCAGTAAAGGACTTTGTTATGGTTTGGATTTGAGCTGCCCCCCCATTATTGTGTTAATGTGGGAGTACTCAGAGATGAAAGTGTTAGATTCTAAACTGTAACCTGACCAGAGGAGCCATCTGATGGACTGAGGGTTTGAATGGCTAACTGGGTGGTAACTGCGTGGCTAGAGGAGGTGGGTCACTAGCCACCCCTGCCCACCTCTCCCCCACCCTTCCTCGCTGCCCTGAGCTGAGCCCCTTTCCTCCCCCACACTCTTCCACCACGATGTTCTGCCTCATCTCCAGCCCAGAGCCAGGCAGTCAGCAGGCCATGGGCTGAATCTCTGAACCACGACCGCATGGGCACTTGTCCTCCTGTGAGATGTCCTTGTCTGTAATTTCGTTACAATGACAAAAACTGTTGAGCACAGATTTGCTCCTGGGACTTGAAACCCATCTGCTGTACAGACATGGCCTTGGACAAGTGGCATTGCCAGGAGTCGGGACTCTTCTTGCTCTGTCTGACTTCATTAACGTTCAGCTCCCTGGGCTATTGGGTGGAAACAAGCACTGTGAATGAAAGAGCCACAAGTGGGGACACGGGACATCCAGCAGCCGCGCACAGACCCACCGCCCCTGAAACCCGGTCCTGGCTTCCCATCAGTAAGGTGGGGAGGGACTCTCCCCAACTGGTTGCCCAGCATCACTGCGGTGATTCTGAAGTTTCAGATGCTGCGTAATGAGAGTCTGTAGCTCTGCCAGTGGGTCGATTGCGTCACACACAGCTCACAATGGTCAGAGGAAGGGAGAGAGCGGCCAGTTACAGGGTCTCCTGCCAGGTTCACACATGATGCTGACCCTGCCAGCACTCTGGGAAATGGGGCGTGCAAACGCACACAGCTTCTCGAGATCCTGGGTGCATCCTCAGCCTTCAGTTAAGCAGAAGTTGTCAGCGTTCAGTTCTTCAAACAAAGCAGCCTGGAGTCAATAGCTTGACTGAAAAGAAAACAAAAGCAAAGGTCCCGTTCCTTCCTGTGCTGAGTGCCCCTCCAGCTGACCACTCCCCTTTGATGTCAGCGGCCTGAGATGCCCCTGGGATGACCCAAGTGATGCCAGGAGACCCAGGGGTTGTTTATTGATCTTCTTGTCCCCTTTGAAGACCTCAGGCATACATCTGTTTTCTTCAGAAGGTCCTCACTTGCATCTGATCTTCCAGGATATAACGACCCACACGAGGCTAAGAGCCATTTTTCTTGCTTCACTGTGCTTTCTAAGGAGAAGGGTGTGAATAGCTCTTCAGCCTGAAAAAGGGACTTTGGAAGGTTCTGGAACCCTGTCTCCCCATAACGAAGGTCATCTCATCAAAAGCGTCTCTGTTGCTAAAGAGGGCATGGTTGGCATTGCAGAACTGATGTCGTGGGGGGCTCTGATCCCATGAAGGAGACTTCTGACAGGTTGCCCTGAGCGAGAGCAGTGTCAGTTACATGGAAGGTTCCAGTGGAATCCGGACGACCTAGTCAGAGACGTTCTGTGAGCACTCCCCACAGGGGACACTGAACTGCAGAACCCTGTGCCACTCCCCACCCTGAAATGTCAAGACTACGCCATTAAGAGACAAAAACAAGTGTGAATGTTCGCCTGAAGTCCAACTGCTGTATCCAGTGTATATCAATGAAAAGGAAGTCTTCAAAAGCACAGGAGGACCAGCTGACCTTTTATTTGTTGACTTCTCTGCAATTCCGTTTCTCAGGAGGCTCCCCCTGTCCCACCTCCATGGTAAATGCTCCCTTGCACACCCCCAAGAGCAAGTGGCGGCAGAGCCTCCCTCCCTCCCCCAAACATGCCCGATCCTCGGGCACTGCCCCTCTCACAGACTTTCTGTTTCCAAGTTTGGAAGACAGGCTCGCTTCTGGAGGTGTGCAGAGTATGAGGAACTTAAGGTCACGTTGTCTACTTGGCGTTGACGGGCAGCATTTCAACCTGTCAGTCAGCCTCCTGTGGCCCATCCATAACCATGTTCAATCTGACTTCATGAATAATTGGATTCCTCCTGTTTTCCCAGAGAACCATAAATTGTAGTTATTTGGTATCGTATGTAATCAGTTCATAGAAGACCAGCTTTGAACCTGTACCCTGCACATCTGCACGAATCTCAAAATGATTAAATGAGGAAATCAAGCCCAAAATTCCAGTTCTGACCCCTGATTCGTATTACATGTGATACCTAGAGGTCAATTCCATGCAGTAGAATTAAAGTGTCATTGGTTCCCACACTAAAATCACACCTGCATCGGTCTCCTGCCCCTATACCTTGGCTTCCCCCGTGGAAGAGATCAGAGTTGCCCGGGCACTGACTGCTGGGATGTTCCCTCTGCACGGTTTTAGATAATGCTTCTCTGCCTTTCTCTGCTGGGCCACACAGCCAGGAAGGAAAGAGTTGCTGGAGAGCTTTGTGTGAAAGTCTCTTTTGCAGAAAAGGACATCAGTGGGAGCCCTGGAGTCTCTGGAGAACAGCCCCTGTTGCTCTGCACCCGACAAATAAGGCCAAAGTGATAGATCGCTCAGCTTAAGGACATCTTGCATATTTATGGAAGGACATCTGTCTCCATCAAGATTCATGAGCTAGATTTTTCAGCTACCAAGACGAGCCTCAGTCTCTGTTTTAGCGAGTGGTGGATTAAGTTCAGGAGGATAGGGTGAGTGAAGGTCAGGGCACCAGAGCGTGTAGTCAGAAACCACAGCACAACACAATCTCACTCCTTCTGATTTCAAACGCAGCATGGCAGAGAACCTGCTGGATTTAGAAAACTTTAGCACGATTCAGGGAGATTCAGGGTCCAATATGCCTCTTGAGGCCTGAATTTAAAATTAGTATTCTAATCATTTAGCAAACTCTTTCAAAAAGGTCATCAACCCTGTGTTGCAATTGCAAATATATGAAAAATGATATTTCCAAGTGGAAAAAAAATATTCCACATTAGGTTGAGAACTTAGAAACTAAATCCTGAAGTGAAGCCACGCATTCTGATATATAAAATTCTGGGCTAGACCTTGATTGTCCTATGAGGTCCCTGACAGGATGGCACAGGACATATGCATATTAAGCCATATCTCTTGCGTAAAAGTTAGCAGGTAGGATGATCTCCGGATTTGTATTTTGAGATGACTACGTTGAATGAAAATTATAGCTTACACACCACTGTCGAGGTGCTGAGACTGGGGGGCGGAGTCTTTCAACTGTTATTAGTGTGTCATGGAAATTGATTAGCTGACGAGCAATCAGATCTTTATAATTTTATGCAGAACTGATAAAACCAATTGTTTGATGTTGATAATTATTTTCTTTTAAAGAGCTCATTAGTGAAACAGACATTATTACCTCATGTGCACGTGTGACTGCATGACCGATGTGATCCCGCAATACGTACAATCAGAAAAATGAGATTGCACTCCATTTATGTACCATCTAGCAAAACGAATGAATGCATTCTACTGTCGTGTACAACTAATTAGAACAAATAAAAACATTAATAAAAAATAAAAAATTTAGAAAGCTCATTAAAACCACTGAAGTCGTGCTGGTGAAAGTGAGAGTTTGCACTGTTGGAGCACTTTTTGCCCATTGACGATTTGTTACAGTAGCAGAGCACTGGTGACGCTGTGTGGGAAGCAGTGGCCTCTTGGCAGTGCTGGGTGGGCAGCAAAATGAAGGGGTGCTGCCCTCACAGGGATAGATGCGTCCATCTCAGGAGCCGTAAGCCTAAAGACCACAGGTTACTGGAAAATAATGAAATGTGTCTCTCTGCATCAACACCACAACCCCCTTATGGCCAGCCTACTTCACTACCCAGGGGGCAGGCCTTCAGTAGGAGGCAGAGGTCTAGACGGAACAATCAGAAATTCCTGATTTGATTTTTTTTTTTTGCTTGTTTTTTGCCCCAAAGATGTTGAAATTAAGTGACTTTCTCCCTCCGTGCCTCTGACATACTCCTGGATCAGGACTGTCAAGAAAACAGGATTCCAGGGCTTAAGAAATGGTTTAGTGAATTCAGACCACTTGGATTATTGGATTTAAAATGTTCTTTATTCCCAATTAACAAGACATCCGCTTGGTTACTGAAGCAGTTCCCATTTCCTCCCAGTTCCTGGACCCCTTTTGGGGCAATGCTTTCTCTACTCAGGGTGGCCTCTTCCTGGCCTAATTCCACTGGCCTCCAATCACAGCAAGACCCAAAGAGTCACCCTGCAGGGGTTCTGCTCTGAATGCAGAGGCTGTTAAGGGGTTGGTGGGTTAGGAGCAGGTGGAGAGAACAAGGTGCACCACAATCTGACCTATGTGTATGATTAACCAATCACAGACAAGGAATGCTGTAATCCATGAAAGGGAAGATTCTTCATCATGGAAGGGTCCACTGGAAACCATAGCAACCCCAAATGTGTCAGCACTACCATCACAGAGCACAAGAGCACATCTGGAAAATTAAATGACTGTAAGGAGAAGTAGGGGAAAGGGAACAAGTGTTGTTGACTCTCAATACTCCACTCTCAGTAACCAATGGACCAGAAGACGAAAACCAAGTGAAGAATAACACCATCAACAGACATAAGCTAGTGGATATTTACAGAAAACCTCACCCAACGTTGCAAAATGCAGGGATATTTGCCAAAAAAAGTGTTTCTCAATTTGAAAATATACAAATACATTCTCCAACTGATGCAGAATTATATGGGAAATCAATACAAATGATATCTTTAAAATACCCAAACATTTTGAAATCAAACAGTGCATTTCTAGATCATTCATGGGACAAAGAAATAACCACAGGAGAAATTAGAAAATATTTCAAATTGAAAGATAAGAAAAATGCAATGTATTAACTTTAGGGTTTGAAAGGGAATCAGTGTTCAGAGGAAAACATGTATTTTAAAAAGATTGTTTTAGAAAAGGTAAGGGTCTAATCTTTGGATCTAAACTTCCCCTTTAAGAATCTAGAAAAAGAAAAGCAAATTAAACCCAAAGTAAAGAGAAAGAAGAAAATAGGGAAGAGAGAAATGGAGATCAGTAAAATGGAAAACAAATAGTGGTAATAAATCAATGAAACCAAAAGCTATTTCTTTGAAAACATCAATAAAACAATGAAACTCTGGTTCCATTGATCAAGTACGAAGACAACACACTATCCACAGGAGGAATGAAAGAGGGGAAATCACTACAGACCCTACAGTGGATATGGAAACAATGAGGAGGAGGAATTGTGGACAACGTGAAGCCAATAACTGAAAATCTGAATAAAATGGACAAGCCCTTGAAATACACAAATAGCCAAGATAGTCACCAGACAAAATAAAAAATTTGCACAGCTCTGCATCAATTTTAAATGTGGAATTTGTAAAAACACAAAAATCCTCCCACAAAGAAAACTCGAGATCTAGATGAATTCTAATTAAATTCACTGATGAATTTAATCTAATTTTTAAGGAAGGAATAATATTGAAACGAAAAACCTCTGAGGCACAACACACCTTAAAGAGTTTATTGGAGTTAGAAGTCATTCATGCTTTGGGGATCATCAGACAGAAAGGTTCACTGCTCTGATGACGACCTGTCAGAGGCAAGTATTGATGCAGAAAATGCAGAAGCACAGTAAAAATCAATTTATTGGTCACAGTGATACAATTGCCTAATTTGGTCTGTCCAGTTGGAAAGTTCCTATTCCTAAAATTTTAAATTTGTTGATTATTTCTGATTGGTTCACTTTGAGATCTGTTGTTGTTGACGATGTTTTTAAATATAGGCATTTATATGAAATAGCTCAAGTTGAGCTTTGCTTACATTCGCAAATCAAACAAGGTTTTGGTCACTTGCAAGGCCTACCTGGTTTTGTCTGCTCAGGGATTCTTCAGGTCTGGTCTCCATTTTAATTTACTTTAACAATACCCATTTTGTTAAATGGGTATTGAGAATACCCTCTAATAATATAAATGCACAAATCCTCAGCAAAATATTAGTAAATTGAATCCATTATGATATAAAATGATAATTTATCAAGGATAATCCAGTATTATATAAAAATAATCATATAGGCCATCTAAGTGACCTAAGCCTTGATTGATTTGCAAAGATAAGCAGAACTCAACCAGCTTTTTTTTTTTTTTCAGCTTTTGGTTTTATTGATTTTTCTCCAGTATCGATTTTCCATTTTATTGATTTCCATTTAGAGTACAGGAATACAAGTTTAATGTAACATTTAAAAAAAATCAATCAATGTGTTCACCACATCAAACCAAATAAAGAGGAAAATCACATGATCATCTTAATAGTTCTAGAAAAATCAGGAAAGGAAACCCAATCAAGAGGAAAAGTTTCACCAAACTATGAATTTAAAGAGAATTTTCTCAGCTTGATAAAGCACATCTACAGAAAACCCGCAGCTGTACCACATTAGTGATGAAATCCTAAACACTGTCTGCTCTCACTCCTTCCGTCCTATTCACCAAACATCTGAGCCAATGCAGCAAAGTAATAATAATGATCATGATTACAGTAGGTGTATAGATTAGAAAAGAGAAGGGAAGCTTTCTTTGTGCACAAGTAGCATGATAATCTATATAGGAGACCTATAGCCAAAAAGGCTATTAATATTAATAAATAAATTTAACAAACTTGAAATTTATACTCAGGTTTTTAAAAATTAACCAATTTCTCCATACCAACCATGGACAACTATAAAATTAAAAATTCTAAATACCACTTACAATAACATCAAAAAACATGAAATACTTAACGATAAATGCAAGAAAACATGAGCAAGAGCCACATATTAAATCTATAAAACATTGCTTAGACCTACCAAAATGGACACGTGTATCCCAGCCATGGATTGAAGATCAAAATTGTTAAGACTCCTTAAATTAATCCATAGGTTTGATTCAATTGCATTCAAATTCAAAGGCCATGGTTGTGCATGGGGGGGGGTACGTGCACGTGAGTGTGTTTATAAGTTGTCAAGCTGATTCTGAAGTTTGTATGGAAATGCACAGGACTTAAAATGACCAAAACAAAGCTGAAAGACTTAGGATTACTTGGAGACTTATAAAGCTGCAGTCATCAGAGCAGTGTGGCTCTGGCATGACACAACAGATCAGTGGCACAGAATGGGGAGTCCCAAGACACACGCTGTGATGGTCCATTGAATCTCAACAAGGCACCAAGGCAATTCAGTGAGAAAAGTCTTTCCACCAATGTCATTGGCGCCTTACCATTTTTGCATGGGAGCCATATAAAAATTAATTTTAAGAATATGCATGAGAATATCTTCCCTGAAAAGCACTAGTCATGATAGGAAAGATTGATAAGTGGCACTTTATACAAATTTAAGACTCTGTTCATCAGAAGATGCCATTAAGAGAAGGGAAAGCAAGCCACAGAGCAGGAGGAGATGGTCTTAACGAGTCTACCTGGCAGAGGACTCGAATTTGGGACACACAAACAATTCACACAGCCAGTGTGGTCAGGCACCACCTAATGGGGACATGTTGTGAGAAGTGTGTCATTGTGTGAGTGTGCAAGTAGTCTGTCATTGATGGAAAAGCCATTTTGTGTCACGAGATTGTATTAAAAAGGTGACCCAACCTTAAAACTGGGCCAAAGGCCATCAATAGATACTTTACAAAAGAAGCCATATGAATGGTCAATAAACACAGAAGATGCTTAACACCGTTAGCAATGAGGGAAATGTCCATTGAGGTCTCTGTAACAAATTGCTTCACAACCACTAGCGTGGCTGGATTTGGAAAGACTGCCAATACCAAAAGTCGTCGAGGATATGGGGCAACTCCCCCTCCCCCACACGGAGGTGGAGCACAAAATGGCGTTTGGGACTCTTTGGAAAACGCGCTGGTAGATTCTCATAAACTAAACATAACATCTGCTCTATGACTCGGTGATTTTGCTCCTAGGGATTTACTCAAGAAAAATGAAAACATATGTCCAGAGCAAGACTTAACGCAAAATGTTCTTGGCAAAGTTATTAATGAGGATCTGGGGGAGAAAACGATAAATGTCCATTAGCAGGTGAATAATAAACAACCCATGGTTTTAATTATAGGATGAAATACTTTCTAGTAATAAGAGGAAACTACTGATCCATACAATTAAACGAACGGATCTCGAGATCACAACAGGCCAAAGAAGCCAGAGCGCATCCCGCAGGGTTCCCGTGATGAAGGAGGCAAGCCTGTGCATACAGATGGAGTCACAACAGGGAGCCTTCCAGACCCAAGGGGCTGGTGAAGACTGAATGGAAAGAGGCAGAAGAAAAGCTGGGGGCTGCAGAAGCACTGTGAGCTTCTACTGGAGTGTGGGTCACACAGGAGCCTGTGACTGTCAATATTTATCAAATGACATGCTGAAGATGGCTCATGTCACTCCATGTAAATTGCACCCCAGCAAAAACAAACACTTAAGAGAAGACACAGATTAAAATAAAACTAAGGCCAGAAATTGGAAAATGAGCTCACAGAACAATCTAAGCCAAATACCAGGAAATAATAAATGGAACATAATTAAACATAATAGAGAAAAGAAGAAATGATAAAGGAGAATAAAGAAAGACAAAACTTCTTTCAAAAGAGTAATAAGTTGGCTAGACCATTACACTATCGATCAAGAGAAAAAAATAAATGAATAAATAAATATCAAAGAATAGAGGACGAAATTACCATCAACCCAGTGGAAATGTTGAGGTGTTATAATAAAGCATTCAGAACAACAACGTGCAACTGTGCTTTACGACACCAACCAAGAAAACATCAAGTTGATTGAAACGTGTTGGAAGACTTTATCTCCCTCCTCAGCACTCCCAGAAAACATCCTGCCAGGTTTACAACTGAGGGTACCAGTCTTTCAAAACAATTTATTCATTTAAACAAGTTGTCCCAGAAGTCAGAAGAGGCTGCCTAGATGGTTTGATGAGGCCAGTGCAGTCTTAATGTCCCGTCAATTTAAAGTAAACAGGAAGCCGGGCGTGGTGGAGCACGCCTGTAATCCAAGCGACTTGGGAGGCTGAGTCAGGAGGATCACGAGTTCAAAGCCAGCCTCAGCAACTTAGCGAGGCCCTTAGCAACTCAGTGAGACCCTGTCTCTAAATAAAATACAAAATAGGGCTGGGGATGTGGCTCAGTGGCCGAGTGTCCCTGAGTTCAATCCCTGGTTCCAAAAAAAAAATAAAAAATAAAAAATAAAAAAATTAAAAAATAAAATAAATAAATAAATAAAGTAAACAGGAAAACTACACATCTACGTCATTTATGAACACAGATGGACAAACAAAATCACAACCAGGTCTGACAGCACATCCGGATCCGGCGGGGCTAGTCGGGGCCGAGGGGGGTCTGTCAGGACTCACCCCACTCAGGCCCTCCAGGAGAAAAGCATGATTGTCAAAACCGAAGCCTAAACATTACATGATAAAACAAAGGCTATTTGTGGTTTTGAAAATATTTCTTAGAAAACTCGATATCCAAGGGCACTTAGTACAGGTTATATATCAGAGACTTGCATCAAAATTTATACTTAATGAAGCAACTTTGCATTCATTTCCTTTTCTTTAAGATCAGATGAGAGGGAAACGCCCACTCACATCAGTGTGGTCTCATTAGAACAGACACGGAACTGGAGGGATCAGTAGGTTGTAGGAAGGAGGAGACTAATTGGTCATTACATGCAGACCATATAATCATCTATTTAGGAAAAGAGCAAAATTATCAAATGTGTAGGAAAAAATTGCTACCAACAATGGAGATTTTAGAATGGGATAAAAATTTTTGAATAGTGTGCCAATTTTAAATTTTTGATAAAATAAATATTAAATAAGTATCTTTATTTTTGAATAATGAACCAAATAACTAAGAAGAAAAGTCAGTAAGATTGCTAGAGAACACCAACAATATGTACTAGAAAAATGTAATTTTTTATAAATGCTATTTATAACATAACAATATATCTAGGAGTTAAGAAAGAATGAGTTTTATGGAGGACACTAAAATTTTAGTAAAGTACATAGATCAGAAATTGCATAAATAGCAGACTTTCGTGCACTTGCAGAGGACGACTTAATATCATAAAGATGCTGATCGTCTCCAAATTACCACAACAATATAGAGAAATCCCAATTGGCGATCTCTCTGGAATTTTTTTAGGAACTCAATATATTTATTGATGTGACATGTAAATGGGGAGGGGTTCATGATTAGCTAAACGAACTGTGAAAAGAGGGGTTAACATTCATTAGAACCTGCCACAACACCAGGGGACCAAAGAAGAGAATGGAGATGGAGCCGTGTTTCCAGGAGAACTTGATGCAGGACAGAGGGACACCCCACAGCAACATGGACGGGACAGAAGACTTTAATGCACAAGCTTGGGAAAACTTGCTTGGGGAAGGGAAAGGAAAACCAGGTTCCTGCCTATGACCATCTTCAAAAGTAACTCCAGAGGAACTGAAGTAGAATTATGGGGTATGAAATGAAAAGTCAGTACGACACCGCACAGAGCAGTCGGTTTATGGTCCACAAGAAAGGCACAAGTCACGAGGCAAAATGGATGGATATAATGGCATTGAAAGCAAGGACGTCCGGTCCACGAGAGACACGCTGGCCAGAGATCAAAGGAAGATCACAGAACGGGAGAAGTCATGCGCAATGCCTGAAGCAAACGAGGTCTCTGGCATGTTGGAGGAAGTCCTGAGAATCAAAGGCAAAGAGTCCCATAGAAAAGTAGAAGATAAGGACAGGAAGTTTGCAGAGGAGGCCCTCAAAGCTTAGCAGGTGAATTTCAGGACAAATTGCAATCAGAGGGACAATTATGCAGGCAGTGAGATACCACTTCCCATCTAAGAGACGGGCTAAAGCTGGAAGGAGGTGACTGCAGGCGCCCAAAGGGCCACGGGCTGAGAAACTTCCACACACCCCAGGGCAGAACGTCCTGTTCTGCTGTTGCAAGGACCCCCGCATCGTTCTTAGTCAAAGTGGGCGTGGGCCCTGCAACTCCACCACCTCACCCTGGACATAAGTCCCAAGCCATTCTCAAACAGATCCCGAAAGAGACGGGCACTACATGTTCAAAGAGACAGCGCACCTACAAGGACAGCGTAGTTAGGACGGTGCAGAGTGGGGACCGTGTGGGCGCCCGGTGCTGCACAAGCAGGGAGTCCACATGGCTGGCCACGAGTGTGCACGCAGTCAGAAGAGATGATGGAGACTCACCTGAGCAACCTGGGCGGATCTCAACCTCCGTTCTCACTGGAGAAAGTCAGAAGCATGATGAGACACGTAACCAAAGCCAGCTACACAAAATTAACACACACACACACACACACACACACACACACCAGGAACACATATTTTGCAAGAAAACATTAAAACCTTAGAGCTGTTCCCTGTGGCAGGGAGGGGAGTACTGCTAGGGATTGGGGACAAAATAAAACAGGAGAGCAGAAGCAGAAGGCAGAGCGGTGTGCACCAAGGCTTCTCCACACGCTCACAAACACAAAGCTCAGACACACTGGCACTCACGGTCACAGGGAATCATCTCTCCTGGCACACCCACAAACTGGACGGTTGAGATTGTACGGGAACCTGGAGAGTGCTTACGACATGGAGTTAAATTTCTAAAAACAAGATGCAAATTATATCATAATATAAATATGATCTTTTTTTAAAAAAAGAATGTGTACATTTTATACATATGGGAGAAAAAAGAACAGGAGGGGAAAATTAAGATGCTACAAATATTAATGTTAAAAGGGCAAGATCATGGGTAACTCTTTTTCTCTCTATTATGTCTACATTTTTATAATGTCTATTCTCATAGCCTCTGCTTCTTGACTTCTTCATAATCTATGCCTCACTTCTCTTTCCTTAAAACAGCGTGTGAGCCAAGCGTGGTGGGGCACACCTGCAATCCCAGCAACTCAGAAGCCAAGGCAAGAGGATTGCAAGTTGGAATCCAACCTCAGCAATTTAGCAAGACCTGGTATAAAAGTCAAGAAGGACTGGGTTACTCAGCTATAAGGAAGAATAAAATTATGACATTTGTAGGTAAATGGATGATGTTGGAAACTGTTATGCTAAGTGAGATCAGCCAATCACATAAATCCAAAAGCCGAATGGTCTCTCTGATAAATGAATGATGATGCATAATGTGGGGGGGAAAGATGGCAAGAATGGAGGAAAGATAGCTAGCATAGAGGGAAGGGAGGGGTGGGGGCGGGTGGGGGGTAAAATTAATAACAGAGTGTGTGACAGATACCATTGCCCTGTGTAAATGCATGAACGCACAGATGGTGTGACTCTACTTTGTGTACAACCAGTGAAACAATAGCTGTACTCCATTTGTGTTCAATAAAAAAAATAAATAAATAAATTTAAAAAAAAAAAAAAGAAGAAGGACTGGGGCTGAGGCTCAGTGGTAGAGCACCCCTGGGTTCAATTCCCAATGCCAAAATGCAGTTACACAGATTTTTTGTTCTATGTCTAATTGTGTGTGTGTGTGTATGTGTGTGTGTGTGTGCATGTGTGTAGATAGATGATAGATAGATAGATAGATGATAGATGATAGATAGGTAGATAGATGATAGATAGATAGATAGATAGATAGATAGATAGATAGATAGATAGATAGACAGACAGACAGACAGGAAGAACAAATAAAGAAAAGAACCTGTTTTACCTAAACTTTCAAAGAATCTGCCTAGGTCACAGATTGCCACGCTGACTGAAGTGTCAGTCACTCAGTTCTCAGCAGCTTGGATGCTGCTCTGACATGTTAGCAGGAGTCCCTGAGTTAGTGATCTCAATGGCCGACGGCAATGCGAGGGTGCTTAGTTCTCCGGGTTACGGGAGTGAAGGCCATAGGTGCACCCGGACTCAGAATTGTGTTACCTTTTGACCTTAAGGTCAAAACCTTGAAACCATTGTTAAAAGTTGAGTGTGGGGGCTGGGGTTGTGGCTCAGTGATGGAGCACTTGCCTAGCACGTGTGAGGCACTGGATTCCATCCTCAGCACCACATATAAATAAATAAAATACAGGTATTGTGTCCATCTACAACTAAAAAAAGCATTTAACAACAACAATAAAAAGGTTGACTGTGCCCACACTGCTGCGTCTCCCCAAGGGCTCGCTCCTCCTCTGGGCAGGGGCCAGCGTGGGCAGGAGGGGTCCAGGCTGTCCTCCTGACTCCTCTCTGTTTCAGTTTCCACCAGGACTGTCTTTCCATCGCTCACGTGGAAGATGTCATCATGGAGACGTACATTGAGAAACTGTGCTTCAGCCTCCTTGTTTCCGTTCTTCACTGTTGAGGATCCTGACAGTGAAAATAATCATTTCCACGGAGAAGACAAGTCTGACATTGGAGGGATCAGAGATGACTTCAGAATATTCGGACGCTCTGATTTTGTTTAGACCACGGCCTGGCCAATCTGGTCACTTTCTCGTTTAAATTCCAATGGTTATTTGCAGAGATGTATAAAGCATGCATTATGGATGAAGAATAAACCGTGGAATTTAATTTGCCAAGGGATCCTTCTTCCACAGCAGCTGGATATGGCTCCAGACGTCAACTTCAGCCCACCAAGGAACCCCCAGAGAGAAGAAATAAACCTCAGGTTCTGTCCCCAGATCTGCAGCAGCCGAGCCGCCCTTCCATGGGGAGTGCTCGGAGCTGTCTCAGACCCTGCTTCCCTCCTGTCTTTCCCCTCTCCTCTCCCTGCTCCTATCTCTTCAGACACATAATGAAAGGATGTCTCTGGGTCTTATCAGACATCTGTGCTTTTCCTTTCCCTCCATAACTGTCAGAAAGAAGAAAGCGGATAGCAGTTATCTGCCAAGTATCCTGTATTTCACCTTTATTATCTGTATGCTACACTATCCTAGATCTAACCCCTTGACGGTAATAAAGAGAAAATCTTTTTAAGGAATTGATCTACCATCGCGGCCTATTCTTCACAAGGGGATGTGAGCCTTTCATTTATTACAGAATAATCGTCCTTATGCCAAAGTGTGTGATGCAATATGCTAAAATATGTTCCAAGCTCTGTATCAGAATTAGCAATGGCAAAGCCCCTGCAGGACAGGGGCCCAGGAAGGGCTTGGGCTAGCCCAGCTCCTGGCACAGAGCACTGGGAGCTCATTGCATTCACACAGATGGCTGCGGGCAGCAGGCGCCCACTCACCTGCACACAGAATCTCTAATAAGGGGACGTGTGTGGGGAGTCAGGGAGGACAGGAGCAGTGGGCTTTGACGTTGGATAGACTTGGTTGTGGTCTCCCACTCACCCACCAGGATCCATGAGGTGGAGGAAATGACAGTCTTTCAATGTGTTCATCTCCTCTGAATCGGGACAGGGTGGAGGTGGGCAGGGGGTGACAGTGCCTACCAGGAAGGCTTGTTCCGAAATTCTAAATGAAGCCTAGTGCAAAGAAGGCACAATGTTGGCTTTCAATATGTAAAAGCTAGCTTTCATTTTGAACCATGTTTTCGAGAGCCCGTGCGAACAATATCAGTAATGGTGGATTTGAGCAGTGGTTCTCAAAGTGCGCTTTGGGAACCCTTGGGAGTCTTGTGAATTTCACAGGAACACGGTGATGTAGCTGGTCTTCCTCATCAACCTGCTCTTACAAGTGCGTAATAGAATTTCAAGGGCACAGGTTATATGACGTCATCATAGATAAGAGGATCCTGGGTTGGGCCAAGCGTTAAAGAGATCTACAAAACGGTGAAGGGATGTCACTTGATTTATTATAATACTTGTTCTGGAAATATCGAAATATTTTTCGTACAGTTCTGTTATTCATGTCAGCATGTCATGGTTTAAGATAAAAGTTTTATTGTGATCACAACTTTTGAATAACACCAGTTAAAGCAGCCCCTCTGATCTGTGTGCCGGGTGGGGACAGCCATCCTGACAGCCACGGGACCCCTTTAATCCACTCAGCAACATGTGCCAGGATAGTTCTCCCTCAAGTAAGATTACTGTCTTTCAAAAAGTTTCAAAGGCCTAGAGAATAACCAAGAGCCAGCCAACCATGTCTATATGGATTTTTCCCTGGGGGTTCTCCTTATTCTGCCTGGCTCAGGGCAACAAGAATTCAGACTGAAAGCTTAAAGGTACTGGACTGAGTAATGGGACAGAGGTGGGGACAACTGGGAGGGTTGGAATTGAGGGGTAAATCCTGAAAGGAGAATCCCAGAGAAGGGAAATCACAATCTGATCTGCACCTCAACTTCTTGCTGAGCCCTAAGCAGCACATGCCCAGGTTAGACCTCCAGGATTCCTGGGGAAAACAGCAGCTGGAGGCCTGGAGGAGCTGGACAGTGCCGTAGCAGCCGCTCAGCACGGGGAAACCCGACTGTGGGCCCAGATGTCACCGCGCTCTATGAATTTAGAAATAACCTTGGACTATCCAATGGAATCTCAGAGGGGCCTTAGGAGCAAAAACTAGATCCCAACAGAGACCCATAAGAAAGCACAAAATCAAATATTTGTTAGTTCAAGGTGATTTGTTAGTAATTTAACCCCTGCCACAAGGAAACTCAACATTCTTCAAAGGAAGATGGAAGGACCCAAGCTCTGGGTATGATGGTCAATAAAAAAAATCCCTGACTTGAATGGCAATTATCATGAATACAAGTAACAATAAACGTTGGCGAGGATGTGGGGAGAAAGGTGCACCCAACATTTTTGGTGGGACTGCAAATTGGTGCAACCACTCTGGAAAGCAGTATGGAGATTCCTCAGAAAACTTGGAATGGAACCACCATTTGACCCAGTCCTCGGTTTACACCCAAAGGACTTAAAGTCAGCATACTACAGTGACACATCCAAATCAATGTTCATAGCAGCTCAACTCACAATAGCTAAGCTATGGAACCAATCTAGGCACCTACAATGGATGAATGGATAATGAAAATGTGGTACATATACAAAATGGAATATTACTCAGCCATAAAGAATGAAATTGTGGCATTTGCTGGTAAATGGATGGAACTGAAGACTATTATGCTAAATGAAACAAGTCAGTCCCCCAAAAACCAAAGGCCAAATGTTCCCTCTCATATGCAGATGCTAATACACAATAGGGGGGAAGGGAAGAATTGAAGTTCATTGAATTAGTTGAAGAGAAATGAAGGGAAGGGAGGGAGGCAGGGAAGGATGGGAATAGGAACACAGCAGAATGAATCATGCATCACTTTCCTATGTTCCTACGTGAATACACGACCAGTGAAACCCCACATCATGTACAACCACAAGAATGGGAAGTTATACTCCATGTGTGTATAATATGTCGAAATGTATTCTGCTGTCATGTGTAAATAAAAAGAGCAAACAAAAATTTTTTTAAATCCCTGGCAAGTGAAGAGATAGTCAAAAGAGCAATGGTGAATAGAAATACCCCCAGAGAGCACAGAAACTGGAATTAGAAGACAAATGTTTAAAATAACAACTATGGAAAATATGTTAAAGATCAGCACAGTGGGTGAAAATATGGGGAACTTTCAGAAGAGATAAGGAAACCATAAAAAAGAATCCAGTGGAAATTCTAGAACTGGAAAATTACAATAGTGGGAATTTAAGTCATTGAATGAGATTAACAGTTGATGGGATTCAATCAAAGAGAGAATTAGTGGAGGCAAAATAATTATTTTAGATGTGATATGAATCTTGTATGAACTCAAAAATTAATAGGAAGAATAATGAAATCTACTAAGGTTACCAATTAAAATTAATATACAGATAACTTTTACTACATAGCCAATAAACAGAAAACAGTTATGAGTTAAAGAAATATAATGGGGAAACCACAATAGTTCCAAGAATACAACAGGCTTCAGAAGAGTGAGAGAAGAATGCATTGGATGCTCATGAATAAAATGATGAGCCCAAATTGCGGGAAATAAAAAAAGATTTTTAAAATAGAGAAACGTCCTACTCTTACAAATACTCTTTGTTTCTAAATCAAACTAGAATTCAACAGAGACCCAGTCAGATGTCAACAAAACCTTTTGGAAGCTGACAAAGTAATTTTAAAACTAATTGGCAAGAACTCATTTCTGAGAATGACAAGAAAGCAAACTGCACTGGAGTAAGGGCAAGTGTTAGACCCTCTAATGCCGATGCTAGAACCTGTGCCGGGTTCGCTGCAGTGGGACCAGGGAAGCAGCAGGAGGCGCAGGTGCAACCTGAGGCCGCAGAAGGAGGCGGTGTTGAGAGGCGCTGCCTGGAGTCCAGCGCGGAAGAGCGGACCACCTGTCGCGGACAGCGTGGGAAACCCGTCCGCCCTCCGCACTCCCGCCTCAACCCCGCCGCATGGTCGGCTGCAGGTGTATCAAGGGTTCGATGTAAAATCGTAACTGGAACTATAAAACTGTCAGAGCGGGGAGCGGTGGCGCACTCCTGCAATCCCAGTGGCTCAGGAGGCTGAGGCAGGAGGATCCTGAGTTCAAAGCCAACCTCAGCAACAGAGAGGCGCTAAGCAACGCAGTGAGACCCTGTCTCTAAACAAAATACAAAATAGGACTGGGGTGCGGCTCAGTGGTGGAGCGCCCCTGGGTTCAACCCCTGGTTACCTCCCCCCCCCAAGAAAAAGACCTGTCAGGGTGAACAGTGGGGAAGGGTTTCCTGCTCTTGGGATGGAGTCCTCGCAACACAGCACCAAGGCCAGAAAACTAATAATAGGGAAGACTGAAAAGCTCACGTAGAAACATTTAAGTTTCTCCATGTCAGAAGTCCCCATGAGCAAGATAAACGACATTATAAGCAGAAAGCAGGTGTGCACTATGCGGCAAGGACCAGAGGTGCTGATTTACCAATGCAGCGAGGTCAGAGTGGGAATTCGGTGCTGAGGGTCAGATTGCAGCAATGACCTGCTTCTCTCTGTGGCCCACAGGGGGCCTTCCCTCGGGGGTTCTAGTTAAGCAGGATATTGGCCATAGTTTTGTATGAAACACACCCTAAAATTTTATCTACCAAGTATCCATCTATCTTTATTTTACCACCGAGTTTTCTTGAAATAAGGAGTAGATATTGAAAGTCGTTAGAGGGATTTTGCCTCTGAGGCTCGTTACTGGAACTTGCCTTGGTTATGGTCCCTTTGGGTCCCATATTAAGGACCCTCCTTGTCCCACACGGGACAGGTGCAGCACGCTCACGCACTGCAGCCCACGGGCATGAGTCTGGCCCCAGCTCAGGCTGCCGCCTCTGCCCGTCGACCGGCTGGTCACCTCCCCTCTTGCAGAGCAAGCCTGTCCTCCCCACAAGGCTCGGGAGGCTCTGAGAGAGCCTGCGAGGCTGGGGAGCTCTGTTTCTGGACCGGCTACATGAATTGTCCATGAAACCCGCAGGGTCTGGAACCTTCTCCAGGAAGACGACTTCCTCCGCCCTCTCCTCCTTGGACTTCCTACTTAGGCCTTGTTGGTTGTGCGGATTCTACATCTTCCTTGAAACTTGTTCACTTCATCCTTTTATTTCAGTTGCTTAGCATAACATTGAGCCAAGAGCGACCTGAGGAGCTTCGGGGCCCTTCCGAGTCTTAGCTGTGCTTCCCGGTGCACCTGGGCTGGGCCTCAGCCCCAGCTGCTGGCCAGCAGCCAGCCGGTTAGGCATCCCCCACTCACCTCCCCAGACCCTCTCTTGTGCTTCATTAGTAACTACGTCATTAATTTCCAGTTTATCCTCTTCTATGTTTTGCTTCTACTTCCCTAAGATTTATGAATTTCCTTTTAAACGCACCCTTTCTTTTCAGTGCAGCTTTGGGTTCACAGCAAAACTGAACCCAAAGTGCAGTTTCTTCTTATCACTTGAATTGGATGCTTGAGTCGCATTGTTTTCTCTTTTTTATTTAATAAAGCACTGAGTAGAAGATGCCCTGAGAAGCCCAGCATGGTGGCGCACGCCTGTAATCCAAGCGACTTGGGAAGCTGAGTCAGGAGGATCACGAGTTCAAAGCCAGCCTCAGCAACTTAGCGAGGCCCTAAGCAACTCAGTGAGACCCTGTCTCTAAATAAAATACAAAATAAGGCTGGGGATGTGGCTCAGTGGCCGAGTGTCCCTGAGTTCAATCCCTGGTTCCAAAATAAAAGATGCCCTGAGAGTCCAACTTTCGCTCCATTTCAAAGGCTTTGAAGTCTTGTTTTTGTGTTTCCCTGAACCCTGTGATTCCCAGAGTCTCATCAGCACCCTGGGAATTGCGACCTGCTGGGAGAATCTCTTCTTTGGGAGAGTTATTGTTTTTTGGTTTTTTGGTAATAATTGAATAGATATGAAATATTATTGATTGCATTTAAAATATAAATGTCCGTTCAATGATCACATACCCATCACCTGGTTAAAAAAAGGTTTGCATTGTCTTTGAAGCCAGTCCCCTGGGTGCTTCTCTCTGATCTGATTCTTCCACCTCCACCAAGTAAACACCATGACTGTATTGATCCTTGCCTTATTTTTCCTTACAGTTTCATCCTGGGCTTGTATCCCCAAACAATATATGTCCATATAGATATGAACACGTGTGTATGTGTGTGTGTGTGTGTGTGTGTGTGTTCTAGCCTTGCTCATTTTTAAACTCTGAATGTGGGCCCTGTCTTATCTATTAGATTAGAAATCATGCATCTCACTTTCGGGATTTTAATGATCACACTAGAGATTTTAACATGCATGTTACATATACCAAAATGTATGCTCTCCTTTCAAACAACCTAAATGTCCTGGTTTGGATGTGAAGTACCTCCCAGAGGTTCGGGTGTTGAAGCCTGGATCCCCAGTGCAGCAGGGTTCAGAGGTGGGGCTTGGGAAGGGCCTGGATCAGGAGGGCTCTGATCCCTCCATTGATGGATTCAAAGCTGAATGGATTTTGGGAGGTGGTGGAAATTTCAGGAAGTGAGGCCTAGTTGGAGGAAGCAGGTCACTGGGGGCCGCCCTGGAAAGGTCTTTCTTGTCCCTGGGCCCCTTCCATGACACCACCCCTGCTCCTTCCTGCCTGCCATGAGCTAACATCTTTCCTCCACCATGCCCTTCTGCCATGATGTCCTGCCTCACCCAGGGCAATGGCGCCAGCCCACCATGGACTGAAACCTCTGAAACCGTGAGCCAAAATAAATCTTTCTTCCACTAAATGGTTCTTGTTGAGTATTTGGGGGACAGTGACAAAAATCTGACTCACACATAGACCTTAGAACACTTCTCATTCTGGTCACTTCCTCCAGACATCGGTGCTGTTTGATGTGTTCTGACTTATCTTTCTTAGCCCAGGGGAATGGCTGGTATCTCTCCACGCAGCCCATGTCGGTGTGGCTGCACAGACTGTCTGCACTCGTTGTTCCTTCCTGCGCCTCAGCCCGTCCATCTGGATCACATTCCTTCTGCCCAACATCTATCTTTTAGAATTTCCTTCAGTTTGAGTCTGCTGCAAGCAAGGACTCCGTCTCCTGGGACGCAATCTCACTTGGCACGGTACTCTATGTTGGTGGTTATTTTCTCCTACAGTCGTGATGATGCCATTCCCTGTTTTGGGGCTTCTTTTGTCCTATTGCAATGCCATTGGTCAGTTTAATTGTCACTTTTGAAGACAAGAGGGTCATGCATTTTCCTCTGGAATTTTATATTTTTTTTTTTGTACTGGGGATTGAACCCAGGGGCACTCTACCACTGAGCCACATCCCCAGCCCTATTTTGTATTTTATTTAGAGACAGGGTCTCACCGAGTTGCTTAGTGCCTTGCTAAACTGCTGAGGCTGGCTTTGAACTCACGATCCTCCTGCCTCAGCCTCCCAAGTGCTGGGATTACAGGCATGCGCCACCGCACCCAGCTTTCCTCGGGATTTTTAGAAGTTGGCTCTGCTCTGTGTTCTTTGGTTCCCGGGTGATGGTCTGTGTGTAGAATTTCTTTCTGTCTGCCCATCTTGCTTGGAGAGTCTGGACTTCGTCTGTGAGTTGGCACTTTCCCTGGGTTCTGAGAAATAACTGGCCATTGTCTTGTCCACTCTTCCACTTCAGGGCCATCTCTGTCCTGCCTTTGCCACACCCTGACCAGACACGCACCGAGCCTGCTCCTCCCTCCTGCATGTCTCCTCCTCACTCCTGGTCCTTCCTCATCTCTCTGCTTTGCTCTGGGAGTTTTCAGATTATCTTTTAGTTTGCTGACTCATCACAATTGCCTTCTAGTGAATTTTTTAAATTAATGCTTATTTTCCTTTTTAAAGTTTTGCTTGTTTATTTTTCAGATCTGTTCATTCATTGTTTATAATCTCTTATTCTTTAATCATTTTTCTTCACTCATTTCATTTCTTTAGGCACATCAACTCTCCTTTTTTTTTTTTTTTTTTTTTTTGTACCCTGTAAAGTCTTTGGGAGTTCAGCTGGTGTTCACTCTCCATGACATATTTTCTCAAGCCTTTTACAAGGTGTGCATATTTCTCAGAACTTCACACACGTGGGTTATTCGTGGTCTAGGTTGAGGGTGGATTTTTCCAGAGAGGATTGAGATGGCTTATGTCTGTCAAGCAATGAGGAGGACAACCAGCCTGGGACTATTCTAAATCAGCCCGAGCCAGGTGAGAGCAATTAGCCTCAGGGTGCATCTGAGCTGCAGGTCTGCTTCGGGAACTTGGGCTCCTGAGTTCCCATGGAGGCACATCGGCCCCAGAAAAATCACGTTCAAGGACATAATTTTGTGGAGGGGTGTTGAGAGAAAGGCAGCCACCTCTAATTTCTAGATCACTCTCATACTGACGATGTTACCTGCAGAGCAGGGTCTCTCTATCTGGCCAGTGCCGGCCATGTGGACCAGATGGTTCTATGCTGAGGGAGGGTGTCCTGCATTGTAGGCTGAGAAGCTTCCTTGATCTCAGCCTGTTGGAGTCCAGCAGCACCTTTCCAGCCATGACATTCAAAAATGTCTCCAGACATTGCCAAAGTCCCCCGGGTGGCAAAGTCAGCCCAGGTAAGAAGCAACAGCCCATGGAGCTCCAGAAGGGGTTGTCCTTGCACACCAAGGGCTGGGGTGGAGCGTGAGCTGTGTCTCTGGTTCCGTGGAACTGTGAGAATCAAAATTCAAATTTACTCTGATTAGCAAATGCTCTCCAGGGGAAACCACCCTGCTTCAGGGCCCTTTTCTTGTCTCCGCTTCTCCTTTCTCTGAGTTGGACTCTGAGTGGTCTTTACTAACTCATCAGGGCACAGAGACTCATAGAAGCTGTGTGCCTAGGTGTGTTCTCGGGTCCTGAGGCTGCCACGTTGCAGGAAGAGGAATGCCTCCAACACTTTTTATAGCATTATCTCCTTTTGCCAGGTCCCTGCTCTCCCCACTTCTGTGAACTTACTTTTCATGATAAAATGAGAACAAAATCACAAAATTATAATTTATTTTAATTAACATTTTTGAACCTCTGCCTATTATCAAGCCTATTTATAGAGATAGCTTTGAAATTGCCATTGCTTCCCCTCTACTCTTCTGGTCTTAATCTCTGAAACCAGTGACATTCTAGAGTCAGCCGCCGGAGAGTTGATTGTACAGGAGAATCTTGATCCCATACTGGAGGAAGCCACGCTGGTGGATTGAAACGGGCCACACTGGGGGCAGTCACACCGTGGACATCAGCAGATATACCAGTCAGGTTGCCTGTTCTCAGGGGGCTGGTTCCAGCATTTACCAGCACACCACTGTCAAAATGGGCAAAACACAGATTGTGAGAAAGATGGGCCTCGGCACTCAGCTCCTTTTTCATTGCTCATCTGTGCAATGAAAAAGCTCAGCTCTGTCTTCTGTTTGTACTGCATCTGTCTTCCCACCTCCCCTACAAATTCACGTTGAAGTCCTAAGCCTAACCCTGGAATAGGACTACATTGGGAGATGGAGTCTTTAAAGAGAGAATGAAATTAAGATGAGGTCATTAGGATGGACCCTAATCCAATGCAAACCCATATTCTTAGAAGAAGAGGGGATTAAGACACAGACACAAACAGAGGGACGACCACAGGAAGACATAGGCAAAGACGGTGTCTTTAAGCCAAGAGAGGCATCAGGAAAACCAACCCTGCAGGCACCCTGATCTTGGACACCCAGCCTCAGGAAACTTAGGATAATAATATCTACTGCTCAGGCCACTCGCTCTGTGGTACTGTGTTGTGGCAGCTAAGAGACTAAGACACCTTCTAACATTGATTTTCTTATAATCTTAGTACACTGCCCTACCCAGCCTGCCAACCTGGGCCTGTAGTGCCTGTGATTAGCGCGTGCTGTCAATCACAGGCTCCGTCACAGGATCTGCAGAGAGAAAAATAGCCTCCATCACTGAAAGGGCCCCAATCCCAAACATGTCCACCTAGCTACACAGCCACTCAAGAGAAAGGCCGGCCACCCATCCGTGCCTCCGGAGCAGTGGCCTTGCAGTCCAGGCCCTGCGGGGTGGTTCATCTTGGAGAAGCCAGTATGGCAACTTCTCATAACCAGCCCCCAACACTTCCTGGCCAGCCTAGAGTCCATCACTCTCCTTCCCTGCTCTCGCTGCCTCCTTCAAAAGCCAGCCAATGCACCACTGGAGATGAGATTCTAAACTACCCCAAGGGGGAAGAAAATCTCTCAAAACCTTGATTTTTCCATTAGAACCTAAAACCCGTAATGTTTATTCTCCTTTAAATGTTATTGAATAAACCCCCCATTACTCAGCCAGACACTGATTCTGGGTGAACGGCGACTGAGGGTTCAGGGAGATGGGACGTGGAGCTTCCTTCCAGTGAGCCCCCTGTCCTGATGGGTCTCATTTCCACTTGACATCCTTCTGCTGCTGTGTCTCTTTCTCCTATTTTCCCTTCTTTATTCTTTTCTCTTCTAGTCAATAATTCATGGGGTACAAAGGGGGACTCACAAGATGGCTCCCTGATTCGCTGTGTACATCACTTGCAGTGCTACATTTTAGAACCCAATTTTTAAAAATCATTTACACTTCAGACTAGAAAAATAGCAACATTACTAGAAGATTCAATTAAATTATCCCAGGTTAATGTGCTCGCTGTCAGCAGTGAATAAGCATGAGTGTACTGCCAATGAATAGACCATAAAGCTCCATTTCCTTCACAGATCTATAGTCTATTTTGTTAGCATATTAAAATATATTTTCTAATAGAAAAAAATGAAGCACCCTTTTGTTTACTCCTTTTTACAGCAAGTTAGTGCCTATCATTCCCAGGACAATGGTTTCCTTAAAACTACAATAGCTTTTATCTCTTCAAGCCCCGGAGGACACTGGGAAAATCTCTCACTTGGGTTAACTTTGCTGAATATATTTAACCAGTAAATTATTTGCCTTCCCAACTGGAAGAACCAATATACATTTATGTTCTAGGAATGGTTTGTTTTACTAACTTTATGAGTGAAGACCTCAATAGTAGCAAAGCCAAGGGACATTTAATTAAGTTATATTTGCTTTTTCATGATCTTTAGCTCAAGCTTATAAATCAAGAATCAATGAGTACTTAATTTCCTCTTATAGCATTAAAAGTAATTGCTTCATAAATTCACTTTAGTAATCCAAATATTTGCACACAGAACAGCACAAAGAGAAGTTGTTTCACTGATGAGATCCTAACTTTTATTTTATTAGTATAAAATGGAGCTTGCTCATTTTATGGCTTATGATTTTCCTAGCTGCCTCAAATTCCTTTTTGAAGCAGACAGGATATAAATTTAAAATAAATACAATTATGACTTTGCTTGAGGAGAAAAAAAGCCAGTCTACTTATTTAAAATGTAAAAAGAAATCATAGTTGTAGATATATTTCTCGTTAGCAGGGTATAGCATAATGAGCACATTTTTTCCCACATATAATGTGTATACCCAAAAAGCAACAAAAAATATTTTCAAGGCTGACTTAACCTTTCACCTGTAAACTCTTGATAAAGTTGTCCGTGCTGCTGAACTGACCATTGGCACACCAGCCCTGCCCTAGAGGCTGAAAGAATTTCATATTCCTTACCTGTTCTCTCAACCGCATTTCCCTAAATTTAGACACCACAGTAAGATTTACCAAAGTCATTTACAAATCTCTGAGTCTTTTAAGTCTCCCTGAAGCAGAGGCAATCTCCCTCTGGGTGCAGATGAGACGGGACCCTGCGGCTGAGTGGGAAGAACCCAAGCCTGCCCTTGGCAAGTCCAGGACCTCAGAGGCCCCGTAGCTACGGCTCTCTGTGCAGTGTCGCAGCACCTACTGTGCATCAGGTGCTTAGTAGGAACTGTCAGAGTAGAGCACACAAGAAAGCACCGCTCCTGCTGGGAGCTTGCAGTTCACCCAGCGCAGAATGAATGAGGCAGAGTGGAAAACCGTCACAGAAGACCTCCTGTGTGATCCCAAGTACTCGCAGCGTAAGGGAGGCCAGATCTAGAGGAAGAGGAGGGCGATCAGTGAGGATGCGTGGACTGAAGAGTGCTAGGGAGGGGTCTCTTTGAAGGCTGGTGCACCACTCTAACACCCGTAGCAGTGGAAGAGACACACTTGGCACGTGTCCTAGTGAACGATGCACTGTCACCTGGCTCCTTCAATGGACAAACCGTGTGGCGCGTGGATCGTCTCCACAAAGGCCCTTCGTTTTTAAGATGGTGCAGCTCCTTGGGAAGCTCCACCTCCTGGCAAGAAGGTGGATGCTGATGGCCTCACCGCCAGGTGTCCCTGGCACACGGGCTGCCCCTGTGCACTTGCCCCGAAGGCAGGACCTGCCTTGGCTCTGAGGACAAGTGCCCAGGGAGAGAAGTCGGGGTGGGGGATAGAGTGACCAGGAAGTCACCCACCTCCTGCCTTCCATCCCTCAGCATCCCCACTCAGCCCGATGCGAATGTGGGTCAGGGGACAAGCGCTTGGCACTTAAGCAAGACGTCCTTCAGTGCCCTTTCATTCAGTGGCCAGGCTTCCTTAGAGGGGCTGTAGCACCCCAGGGAGGCATGTGTAGCCACGGACCTTCAGGGACACTCAGAAGGGGCCCAGCTTGACTGATGCCCTTCAGTCCTCCAGGGTCCTTTCACCTGTGAACCCTGACCCTGGCGGTCAGCTGAACAGCAGCTTCAGGAGTGCCCAGAGCCACACAAGACACTCGGCTGGCCTGGAGTTGAAATGACCTCATCCAGAAAAGGATCAGTGGGAGAACTGCTGCTGTGATCTGTCTTGCCATCGTGGGCCACAGTCACCATGCGCCCTGTCATCAGGCCTCCCCCTTGACACCCTAGCTGCTGCGCCTCCACCTGGCGGGACCTGGGCCACACGGTCTACAAAGGTCCCATGCAGGGTGGCTGCTCCACAGCTGATCCGTTGCCCCTCCGTGTTCTGGTAAAGCCAGGGGCACTGGTTTTGTGCCATGGCACTGCCAGTCTTTTCTGAGCCTAAGACTCTGCTGGCCTGCAGCTTCCCATGCCCAGCCAGCCCCCTTCACTTCCCCGGGGCCCCAGCCCAGGCCCCATGCAGGGACTCCATCCCACTGGATTATTCAACTTGAATTGAGTTCAATCATTTCACAGCCCGAGACTTGGATGGGGAGCAAGTAGGCACAGGCATCCTGCAAAGGCCTGAAAAGAAAAGCGAGCATGTTTCTTTAGTGGTATCAAATGAGACAAAGGAAGGGAGGAAGCGCCCGAGGTCACAGACAACCGTCAGAGTGGAAGATTTCCATTGGAGCGCGATGGAATAATCAAGATTTATTTTTAAAATATTGTTATTAAATAAACATTACAGAAACTTTTGCATATCCAACTTATTTATAGCTTAAGGCATGAAAACCCACATTAGTATGTTGAATTATAAGGACTCACTGCAGCCTGCTAGCTGACAGCACGTCAAATTATTTGCAAATATTTTCTGGAACAGTAACCTTGAAGGATGCCAGCCCCATTCAGTGCAGCCTTATCACGAGGCAGGGACGAGCGGGGGGATGTGTTCCCAGGCAAAGCCGGCATTAGTTCCCGCAAACTCCGCAGCCGAGGTCTCAACGAGGAGAAGATGGGCATAAACTCAGCCAGAAGCCTCCCGTATCTCTTGGGCATTTGCATCTCTCTCTGCCGCACTTTACAAAGATGGTGTGTGAAAAACCCCCTTGAGAAAGTGTGCTCTGGGCAGGAATCTGTGGGTACATGAGTCACATCTAAGAGGTTTAATATCCTCCAGTCTACAGTGACATCGTTCTGTGAAAATTATGTAATCATTTTAACAAAGAGTCTCTAATTGACATGAAAAGGCAAAGTCAAAATGGAATTCCAGGCTGAGTGCTAGGAACCCTTCACTGCTGCTGCGACCCACGGAGCTCCTTGCACGTCATCCAGGAGGGCGCTCTCTCAGAGCCTTGCACACAGCCGCGTGGGAGCTGGGGCGGCAGGTTCCTCTAGGGAGTGATTTGTCTTTAACATCCAATATATCCACCTTTCAAATGCCTCAAACATGTTCCTTTTTTCTTAATCTCTGACATTATCTTCCATTGTTTAAATATCTTCTTTTCCATCAAGAAAAAAATATCATCTGATGAACAGCCATTAGGGCTCATTTAAAAAATCATGAAGTGGTTGGGTGGTTTAAAAATTATATCTAGGCCATTTAGCAAGGTTGGCACAACATCTAAGTTCTAAAATCAGCATTTGCCAAATATTTTAACTATAGCACATTTGCAAAGCTAGGGAGAGCCACTAATCACTTGGCATAAGTGTGGCCATGTTAAAATTAAGCAGAATTGATTGCCTTCAAAATAACCTTTTGTTTTTGTCTCTGAAAGTCTGCTTTGCACATTTGGTGCAGGTAAGAACACATTGCTCATCCTGACACTAACATCGTTCATGTCTTAAACAGGTTCTGTGTTTTCCTTTGTTCTCTCATCAATTAAAATGAGCCCATGTTTTCCCGCTCCTCCGCAAATTTAAACACTGTTTATCAAGCACCTACTATGCAGTCAGCGCTGTGACCGTAGCTGACAATCATGCGCTAGTAGGGAGACCTGAAGAGCATCTCTAATGAGTCAAGCTCATTGCTGCCGGATGATAACATCTCCAAATGACTTTGCAAATTAAAATAAAATTAAAATTAATTGTGCCACCCATGTAGATGGCCAATTCTAATAAGTTCTCGACAACTTTTTTTTTAAGCAAATCTTATGTAGCTACTATGCACATAATCTGTGGAAGCACAGCAGAGGCATAAGACAGAGCCTCTTCCACAAAGGACTTATAAGTGGGTCAACAGACAGCATTCAGGGCACAGCAAGATGCATATAATGAGCCACATCCGGATCATTCCAGAGGCACAAGAAATATATCAAAAGAAGAAAGGAGGGACTGACCTCCATCAAGCATCAAGCATGTGCCAGGAGGCTTCACGCATCCCCAAATCTCAACCCAGGTCCGGGTGTCCCCCAGTGGCTCCTGTGGCACACTGCAGTGGGCAAGTGAGAGCACACAGGCCACAGAAAGTGCCTGAGACCCTTCGCCACTGGGGAGGATTCTGCCACTTACGCCTTTGTGATTGTGTGAGAGGAACTTACCTTCTTTACACTTGAAAGTCATTAACTAGATGCACACGCACATCACTGACTCCACTCCTCGTCTAACGATGAGACTCCCTCATATTCTCCAGTAAGAAGGGTTGACTTCTATCGATTATGCCAGTTGTGTTAACCAGTTTGATCCTTTACCACTGAGGAATCTAAGGCTCAGAGATGCCAAGCCATTTGCTCAAGATAACACCACAGTGAGCAGCAGAGGTAGGATTTGGACACAGGGTCTCCTGGAGCCTATTGAGATGACCAGGTGGGTTTTCCCCTGCATTCCATGAATATGGTATAGTGCTAAGATTTACTTCCACCCAGCACTCTGGGTAAATCCCATGGCGTGGGATCATGGTGTGGGATCCTTTTCATGTGTTGTTGGATTTGGCTTACTAGAATTTTGTTGAGTTTTCTTCCCTCTCTATTCAAAAGAAATTTGAGGTTTCTTTTCTTGTGATGTCTTCTCTGGGTTGGTGTCTAGGTGCTACTGGCCTCTAGAAGGAGCAGGGGAGTGGTCCTGTTTGGAAGTCGTAGTGAAAGATTGGTTCTGATTCCTCTTTACACTTTGGGAGAATTTAGCAGTGAAGCCATTTGGTCCTGAGCTTTTCTCTGAAGGAAGTTTTAAAATTTAATCTTTTTGCTTCTATTCATATTTTCTATTTCTAGTAATACAAATGCTCCTAGGACTCCCTTGTCATCCTTCTTAATTTGTGGTAAAGTCCTTTCTTCCATCTCTGATTTTAACTATTCGAATCTACTCTCTCTTTTTTTCCTGGTCATCTGAGGCTGCTCATTGGTTTTATTTGTTAGTTTTGTCAATCTTCTAATCTCTATTTTATTTCTGTCTTTCCCATTTTTATTATTTTCTTGCTTTGCTAGCTTTAGATTTAACTGCTCTCCTTTTTCTAGTTTCTAGCATTGTTTTTGCTGCTTTCAGTGAGTTTTGGTGTGGTTTGGGGTTGGATTTTTTTAACTGATTCAAAGGATTTCCTAATTTCCCTTGTGATTTCTGCTTTGATTCATTCATTATTTTGGAGTGTATTATTTAACTTCTGCATACTTGTGAATATTCCAATTTCCTTCCATAATTGATTTCCAATTTCATTCCAATTTTGTGGAAGAACATTCTTTATATGATATCAACCCTTCCTTGTAAACTAACTGAGAGTAGTTTAATACGCAAAAGTATGGTCTGTCCTGGAGAATGTTCCATGTGTACTTGAGAATGAGTATTCTGCTGTTGGGTGTAGTATTCTATAGATATCTTTTAGATCTAGTTGGTATATATAGAATTACTCAAATTTTTTATGTCCTTGTTTATCTTATGTCTATTAATGAAAGTGAGATATTGAAGTCTCTAAGTATTATTGTTGAATTCGTCTATTTCTCCCTTCAATTCTATCAGTCTTTGTAGCATGCATTTTGGAACTCTGTTGTTAGGTGCATATATGTTTATTATTGCTAACTCTTCTTACTATCTTCACCCCTTTGTTATTATAAAATATCTATATTTGTCTTTAATAAAAACTATTTTCTGAAAGTCTATTTTCTCTAATGTTACCACAGTGTCTGGTTTACATTTTAGTTTGTGGCTGTTTTTTGGTTTGTTTGTTTTTTTTCCTCCCTACGATGGTGTGAAAGCAATACACATTCAGTAGACCTATACACCAAATTTAGAATTTTGATCTGTTCCCAAGCTAGCAATATGCAGTGCAACGCTCTCTCACAATGCTGGGCAACAGCAGTGAGCCACAGCTCCCAAGCAGCCACTTGATCACGAGGGTAAGAAACCAACACCCCGTAGAATGTTGTGTTGCTAAGCTATGATGATTAGTAGGTTAGGTGTATTAAATGCATTTTTGACTCATTATTTTTCAACTTACAATGGGCTTATAAAAATGTAACCCATCATAAGTAGAGGGGCTTCAGCATAGTTCTTTCATAAATAACTTTTTGCATGATATACCTTTTTTGATCCCTTGACTTTCAACCTATTTGTATATTTTAATCTAAAATGTATTTCCTATAGACTGCATATCATTGAATCATTTTTTTCATGATGCTAGTACCTGCCCTTTTGTTGGAACATTTAATCCATTTCATTTTAATATAATTACTAATAAGTTCTGTGTCTGTCATTTTGTTTGCTTTGTATATGTCTTACATCTTTTTTCTTCCTCTACTCTTTCTTCCTCTCTTCCTTTCTATTTTAAGTAGTCTCACATATCATTCTAGTTCCATTGGCATTTCTTTCACACACCCTGCCTTTCAGAGTTATTTTCTTAGTGCTTGCTCTAGGGTTATAATTAACACTTTAACTGAATAATTCAGATCAATGCCAATGTAATTTCAATATTATATAAAAACTCTCTGCCTATATAGTTCTCTTCCCACTTTGTGATGTTATTGGTATGCAAGTTACATTTTTATACATTTTAGGTCAATTAACACAAATTTATAAACATTGTTTTATGCAGTTTTAAGTCAGATAAAATAATTGCAACCAAAAAATATATTAATATTATCTTTTATATTTACATAAGAAATTTCCTTTACTGTTGTTCTTTATTTCTTTAAATGGATTCAAGTCACTGTCTAGTGTCCTTCATTTTAACATTAAGGACTCCTTTTAATATTTCTTCTTAGATCTGCTAGCAACTAAATCTCTCAGTTTTTGCTTACCTGGGAATATTTTAACCTCTCCTTCCTTTTTTGAAGGATAATTTTGCTGGATTTAATTTGTTTGACAGTCTTTCTCTTGCTACTTTGAGCATGTCACCCACTGTTTTCTTGTCTCCATGGTTTCTGATGAGAATGCAGCTGTTCATCTTGTTGAGGATCTTTTTGTGATGAATTGCTTCTATCTTACTGATCCTAAGATTTCCTCTCTGTCTTGGAGTTTCTTGGAGTTTCAATAATATGATTATGATTTGTTTAGGTGTGAATCCTTTTTTAATTCATCCACTTGAAGTTCATTGAGCTTCTTGAATGTATGATGGTTTTTGTCAAATTTGGGAGCTTTGTGTGATTATTTCTTTAAATGTTTTTCTGCCCCTCCCTCTCCTGATCTCCTCTAGCATTCCTACTATGCATGTGTACTTATGCTTTCTAGAGCTCCGCAGATCTTAAAATTGTTCATTTTTCTTCATTCTTTTTTCTTTCTGTTCTCACTGAACAATCCTTTCCCAGCCCGCTCAGATCTGTGGCTGAACCCTTCTAGTAAACTTTTCACTTCGGTCACTGTACTTTTCAACTCCAGAATTTCCATGTGAATCTTTCTCATAATTTCTCTACGTGGTGAGTCATCATTCCCATGTTCCCACCTAGCTCGTTATGCATGGTTTTCTTTAGTTCTTTGAACAAAGTTTAACAAATGAGTTAAAATCATTTAAATAGTAAATCCAGGCCTGGAGATGTGGCTCAGTGGCAAAGCACTTGCCTAGCATGTGTAAGGCCCTGCGTTCTATCCCCAGGACCACACAAAAAAAAATTCTATATAAAGAGTGAATTTTCCACAGTGACAGTTTCTATTGACCCAAGTTTTCCCCCCATGTTTCAATCAATTTTTTTTTTTTTTTTGCTAATTTGTTTGTAAATCTTGTGGGGTTTTTGTGATTGTTGCTGCTGCTGCTGTTGCTGAAAACTAGATGGGCAAAATAAAATAATGTGGAAACCTGGGAAATCAGATTCTTCCCACTCTCCAGAGTTCATTGCAGCTATTATTTTTTAGTGACTTCTCTGGACCAACTGTGTAAAGTCTTGTTCTTTTTTTGTGGGTGGCCACTGAAGCCTGTTTGCTCAGTGGTCAGCTAAAGATTGGCTAAAGATTTCCTTAAATGCCTATAACCAGTGAGTCTCACAGTCTTTGCTGAGGACTTCTGCGTGAAAGTTGAGTCACTCCTTCAGCACTCAGGCAGTTTAGAAATCTGTCTTAGCCTCCACTTCCTGCTTCTGCAGAGCCTCAAAATTAGCTAAAGCTAAAAGTTCAGAGCCTTCTCAGATCTTTCCTGGGTATGTGCCCAGCCCTGGGCACAGGCATGGCTATAAATGTATGCAAGGCCTTCGACATTGCTAAGAATAAGTCGGAGCTTTTCAAAGCTCCTGATGGGCATCTCATTCCCTAAATTTCCTTACCGTTTTTGGTTTGTGTACTGTTTCCCCAAGTCTTATCTACCATCTTGAGAAGCTGCAATGTTTAACCATTGCTTGGATTTTTAGAAAAATGTTCGTGGGGAAAAGACGGCACTGGGAGAGTCAGCCTTGTGAATGGGGCTTTCCAGGAAGCCACCAGACAATTCCGAGAGCAGCACTTCTCTGGGAATGAGGCTCTGAAGGAGCTCCAGCTCTGTGCTTCCTTTTCTAGTGGTTGCCAGCCTGCTGATTTTCACCTGGCTGCATGATTCAAGGTCACACTGCAGTGCTAAGAAGGGGGAATGGAAATGGGCAAATTAAATGACCATAAAGTTCCATTTTTTAAACCCAGATTCAATCATTTCTTCTTGAGGAAATTCTCCCAGGTTGCTGCAGGCCTTTATTTAGTTTCCAGAGTTTGGAAAAAGTTGGTTAGGCCCACTTCTGTCTATGTTCTCATTACTCCTTTAGAGGAGTTGATTTTTCGAGGTCTTTACCCTTTTTACTGACATCACCTCACCCAGGGCCTTCTGAATGCTGCTGTCCTACAGGGACTTCCAGAGGGATGGTGAAGAGAGGAAGGCTGCAATCCCAGTTGCTCTCTGACTCGGGATTCCAGCAGCGGGAGTCCTGCTGGGGGGGAGTCCTGCTGGGGGGGGGGGGAGAGAGGGGGAAATCAGTAAGGCTCAATATTGTGCAGGCACAGTGTCTTTGAGACTCAGAAATTTAGGTGCTTTGAACAAAGAAAAAGAAAGAGCACCCCGGAGCCAAGACAGCTGGGCAGCGGCAACAGCAGTGGTGGCAGCAGAGGTGCTGGTCCACCACCAAGGGAAGAATAGCCGAGAGAAAGAAAGTGATGGGCAGAGGTGCGGAGAAACTCTGTAGGGCAGAAAAGCAGTTTGAACCCAGATCATCCAGAGGCTGCGTGTGCACTGGGGTCTGCAAGGTGCCCTGTGCTTCTCAACTGGTCGGGAGAGCTGAGGCAGAGCCTTCTCCAGGTGGTCACACTGCATCTACCTCTGCAGAGCCAGGGGGTCCCAGCAAACACGGCCACCCTGTCCCAGCAAGCATCTCTCATGTTGCCTAGGGCGTACCCAGCAGAGCAGGAGCGAAACAGCCACGCACAAGATTGTACCCGGGGAATTCAGGTTGGAAAAGCAAAGAGGAGCCAACTCACTTCTCTGAGCCTGGTGTCCCATGTGATGGTGGCTAAAGTGGGTCAGAATCTGAATCGGGGTGTGAATACACTCAGGGTCTAGGTCCAGGAAGGCTGCGCTCCCTGGGTAGCAGTGTGTGGAGGACTGGCTCCCCGGCCCCAAGACGAGAATTCTTGGGAGGTTCCTGAGATCCAGACCCTGACAGAGTGACAGTTCTTGGGCCCTAGGGGTGTGTTGACGGAATCTCTCCAGAGAAGGTGTCACCCAAAAAAGCCCCACCCCCCCAACACCCCTCACAGAACTCCAGCAGCCTCACCCTGGAGTGCATTGATGTGGTCTGTGCAGATGAAACTCCACCCTCCATACTTCCCATCCCATCCTACCTTATACTGTGAGAAGGGAGCTGAGGGCGAATTCTGCCAGCTTGAGTCTTAGGCTGTTTCTGCAGGAAGCTCGGTAAGCAGCACAAAAAGACGGGTTGGCAACCCTCAACCCTCTCTCTCTCTTTCTCTCTCTCTCTCTCTCTCTCTCTCTCTCTCCCTCCCTCCCTCTCAATATCCTCCTCCTGCCCCCACCAGACATAGCCCAAGAAGAAACAGAAAGGAGAATTGGCACAGGAAATAACCATCCACTCTCATCAACTCTTTTGACCACCTCAGTGGAGGTGATTCTTTTATTCTTCATTAAGAATCCTCGTTGGGTGTGGTGGCACATGCCTGTAATCCCAGCGGCTCAGGAGGCTGAGGCAGGAGGATCGCGAGTTCAAAGCCAACCTCAGCAAGGGCAAGGTGCTAAGCAACTCAGTGAGACCCTGTCTCTAAATAAAATACAAAATAGGGCTGGGGATGTGGCTCAGTGGTCGAGTGCCCCTGAGTTCAATCCCTGGTTCCAAAAAAAAAAAAAAAAAAAAAGGAATCCTTTTTCCTTTTTTAAATTTTTGGTGTTCTTGCTATGCTGGTTGGTTGATGGATATGTATACATATTCATTTCTATTTGCTCCTATTTAGCACTATTTTACAATATTTCTCCTGCCTTGTCTTTCAAGAGTTAGGATTCTTGGTTTGTTTAATTTGTTTCTGTTTGTTTTGTTTTTCTTTCTCTCCTTGCTTCCCTTGCTAACAGCCAAATTCTCTTGTGTTTCCCCCCCTGCCTTTGTTTTTTTCTATTTTCTTACTACATCTCTTCTGCATTTTTCTGTTCACATTTGGAACATTCTAAACATTTTTCTAAATTTCTATCACATTTTCTTTTAATTAATTGTTTTTACCATTTTTTAGAACTATTTGGTTTATATATCATGTCCCCAAAATTCAAGTCATTGCAGTTATTATTGCTATGGATGACATAATTGACACCTGCTGTTTACTTTAATGTCAAATCTAGTTCATGGTTACTCCTGTGTTGTGTTGTTGGCAGTGCTGACCCCGCCACTCCTGTTTTTGTGGTGCTGGTGTTGTAGATGTCAGATAGGCTCCAGATATGTTTTTAAAAGCTAAGGTATTGGGAATCCACAGGGACACTGAAAGTTCATGGGTAAACTCAACCAAAAGACAGCTCAGTTTGCTCCACACACAAGTTAATCACACTCCAACTTCAGCTGTACTTTAATACAAAGAATAGAAGAAAGAAAAACCCAAACCACAGCCAGAGCCCAAGTAGGAATGGTAAAGGGTGGACCTCAGGTCCCACTCATGAGCATCCACTCCTACAGCAAATTCAGAGATAATTAACACAAAGGATGAGAATCCCACACCCATGAGGGACGGCTCTAGGACAGTTTGGCAAGAGAAGGCCATGCACTGAAAAGGCCCACAGAGCCTTTTCTCTTCCACAGAATGGAAGAGAAATCCATCTCGACAGATGCGTGAACCCAACATAGGAACACAGGAAATGTGAAAAAAATGAGATAACACGACACCTCCTAAAGTTGGTGATTCACCAGCAACTGACTCCAAAGATAATGAAGTAGATGAAATATCAGACAAAGAACTCAAAAGAATGATTATAAAAATGATCAATACATTCCAAGAGAACACGGATGAACAACTGAATGAATGAATTAAGGACATCAGTACAGGATGTGCTGAGTAATTCAATATGGAGATAGAGACACTGAAAAAGAACCAAACAGAAATCTTGGAAATGAAAGACACAATAAATTAAATAAAATATTCAGATGAAAGTCACTAATAGAGTAGACCATGTTGAAGACAATCAACTTTGAATATTCAGGCAGTATTAATGAAAAGAAAATAAGTCACCATCACCAGAATATACTAGAATTCTGGGATATTATTAAAGGCCAAAATTAAGAATCACTGGAATTGAAGAGGTTTGGGAGATGTAGGCTAATGGAATGAATAACCTCTTCAGGGAAATAGTAACAGAAAAAAATTCTAAGCTTTAAGAGTGATACAGGATGCTTTCAGAACCCCAAATAGACAAGATCAAAAAAGAACCTCTCTGGAATAGATTATAATTAAAAATGCACATTATAATTAAATGAAGACTTCAAGTTAAAAGTAGAATAGACAAAAAAAAACTCATTTCTTACTGGTAAAGGGAACAACTCAACAAGAAGATACAAGAATGGTAAATATTTATGCCCCAAACATTGGTGTACCTAATTACATAAAAGAGGCACTACTCAAATTAAAGTCTCAGATAGACCGCAGTATAATAACACTGGATGATTTCAACACACCTCTCTCACCATTAGACAGGTCATCCAGATGTAAACTTGGTAAAGACCCTTTGGACCTAAAAAATACTTTAAATCAAATGACCTAATACACATCTATAGAATATTTCATCTAACAACAACTGAATACACTTTCTTCTCAGCATCTAATGGAAACTTCTCCAAACTCGACTATATTTCATGCCACAAAGCAACTCTTTGCAAATACAAAACATATTGCTATGATTCTATGCATCTTATTGATCATAATGGAATGAAATTAGAAATCAATGACAAAAAATCCTGCAGAAGCTATATAAATGCATGGAGATTGTACAATGCATTTTTAAATGAGGAATAGGTGATAGAGGAAACCAGGGATAAATTTTAAAATTCTCAAAATCAAATAAGAAGAGTGAAAAAATATACCAGAATATCTGGGACAATATAAAGGTGGTTCCAAGAAGAAAGTTTATAGTCATAAGTGCCGACATAAGAAAATAAGAAAGATTCCAAATAAATAATCTAATGATGCAACTCAAGGCCCTGAAAAAGAAGAGCAAATCAATTCCAAAACCAGTAGAAGAAAGGAAATAATTAAGATAAGAGTTTAAATCAATTGAAATTGAGAATAAGAAAACATTACAAAGTATCAATGAAATGAAGAGTTGATTCTTGGAAAAGATAAACCAAACTGATAATCCCTTAACCAAAAGAAAGAAAGAGAAGACCCAAAATAATAAAAGTAGTGATGAAAAAGGAGAAATTACCATAGATTTCACAGAAGTATCATTAGGGAGTATTTGAAAATTTATACTCCAATAAATTGGAAAACCTAGAAGAAATGGATACTTTTCTAGACAGGTGCAACTTGCCAAAATTGAATCAAGAGGACTTAGAAACTTAAACAGACCCATAACTAGCAATGAGATAGAAACAGTAATAAAAAGTTTTCCAACAAAGAAAAGCCCAGGACTAGATGGATTTTCAGCTAAATTATACTAGACCTTTAGAAGAACTAATGTCAGTGCTCTTCAAATCATTCTATTTCCACAAACTAAAAAAAGGAACTAAAATTCACAAATTCATTCTATGAAGCCAGTACCAGACTCCTACCAAAACCAGATCAGAACACATCAAGGAATGAATACTACAGACCAATAGACCTAATGAACTTAGATGCAAAAACACTTAATAAAATATTAGCAAATCATACTCAACAACATATTTAGAAGATCATACTTCATGACCAAGTTGGTTTTATCCCAAGGTGCAAGAACGGTTTATCATATGCAAATCAATAAGTGTAGTTCATCACATAAACAGAATTAAGGGCAAAAATCATTTAGTCATCTCAAAAGATCCAGAGAAAGCCTTTCACAAAATTCTGCATCCACTCATGATAAAAACACTAAGACACTATGGACAGAAGGAACCTACCTCAACATCAGAAAAGCTGTATATTACACACAAGGCAAACATCATAGTGAAAGAGGAAAAATTGAAAGCCTTTCCTTTCCTTTACTTATTTATTTATTCATTCATTCATTTATTTTGTAGGGGTACCAAGGATTGAACCCAGAGGTGCTTTACCACTAAGCCATATCCTCAGCCTTTTTTAATTTTTTATTTTTAGACAGGGTCTCACTGAGTTCCTTAGGGCTTTACTAAGTTGCTAAGGCTGACTTTGAACTTGTAATTCTCCTGCCTCAGTCTTTCAAGCTGCTGAGATTAAAGGAGTGCACCACCATGCCTGGCAAGCATTTCCTTTAAAATCTAGAACAAGTCAAGGGTGTCCATTTTCACCATTCCTATTTAATATGGTACTAGAAATACTAGCCAGAGCAATTAGGCAAGAGAAGGAAATAAAAAGGTAAAAATAGGAAAGGAAGAAGTCAAATCATGACTGTTTGCAGATGATATAATCCTATACTTAGAAGATCCAAAAAGCTCCACCAAAAGACTGTTAGAGCTCATACACAAATTTAGCAAAGTATTAGGTCACAAAATCAACATACAAAAATCAATAGTTTCCCTATGTGCCAATAAAGAATCTGCTGAGGTAAAAATTACCTAGGAATAAGTCTAACCAAGGAGGTAAAAGACCTCTACAATGAAAACTATAGAAGGTTAAAGAAAGAAATTAAAGAAGACACAAGAAGATGGAAAGACCTCCCATGTTCACGGATAGGCAGAATTAATAATCTTCAAATGGCCATACTACCAAAAACAAACTATAGATTAAATGCAATTCCCATCAAAATACCAATGACATTCTTCAGAGAACTAAGAAAAATACAGTCCTAAAATTCATTTGAAAAAATAAAAGACTCAGTACAGCCAAAGCAAATCTAAGCCTACATCTAAGCCTGTTAAGACAGCCTCTTTAACAAACGGTACAGGGACAACTGATTATCCATATGCAGAAGAATGAGATTAATCTTATCTCTGACCCTACAGAAAAATCAGCTCAAAATGGAGCAATGATCTCATAATTGGACCAGAAACTATGCAACTCTTAAAAGAAAGTATAGGGTCAACCCTCCAACACGTAGGCATAGGCAATGACTTTCTCAATAGGACCCCTAAAGCTCAGGAAATAATGCCAAGAATTAATACACTGGTCAGCATCAAATTAAAAAGCACAGCAAAGGAAACAATAAGGAATGTGAAGAGAGAACCTACAGAATGGGAGAAAATCTTTGCTAGCTACTCTTCTGACAGAGGATTCATATCCAGAATACATATGGAACTCAAAAAATCTTTACACCAAAAAAATCAATTAATCCAATTACCAAATGGGCAAATGAATTAAAGAGACATTTCTCAAAAGAAGAAACACAAGTGACAACAAATACATGAAAGAATGTTCAACATCCTCAGCAGTTATGGAAATGCAAATCAAAGCTACACTGAGATTTCATCTCACTTCTATCAGAACGGCAGCCATCAAGAATACAAACGAGAATAAATGCTGGAAAGGATGTGGAGAGAAAGGAACACTTCAACACTGTTAGTGGGATTGTAAATTAGTGCAACCCCCATAGAAATCAGTACGGAGGTTCCTTCAAAGACGGGGCATGGAAGCACCATATGACCCAGCTATACCAGTCTTCAGTATTTATCCTGAAGAATGAGGTCATCATCCTACACGATGCCTGCACGCCCATGCTTACAGCCGCACAATTCACAGTAGCCAAACTACGGAACCAGCCCAGGTGTCCATCCACAAGTAAATGGATAAAGAAAAGTGGTGTATATACACAGTGGAGTTTACTCAGCCATAAAGCAAAAGGAAATTACACCATTTGCAGGAAAATGGATGGAACTTGAGAATATTACGTTAAATGAAATAACCCAAACTCAGAAGGTCAAGGGTCATGGTTTTTTCCTCCTATGTGGAAGGTAGAAAGGAAAAATGAAAAGAAAGGTGGGGCGGATCTCATGAAAATCAAAAGGAGATCATCACAACAAAGGAAAGGGGCAGGGAGGAGGGAAGAGAGGAGGGAAGGGAAGCGCTGGGGACCAGTACCGGCGCAGTCATGTTGTCATATTGTGTGCAAGTGCAAGTCCCACTGGTATGCACAACGATAATGCACCAATAAAATATCGGAAAATGTTTAAAAGGAGGAAAGTATGATTAATGGATGGAAAATCAGCAGAGAGAACTCTGTCCATGAGGCTGCAACAGGGAGGGTGGGACCCACGAAGCGTAAGGGGCGTGAAGGGAGCCCTGAAAGACAGGATTTTGAGCATCTACCTAATAGGGAGAGGGGATGGCAGCTTCTGGAAAGGGGAAACACTGGGGCATTTATTGCCCTAAGCAATGTTCTGATCATGTTTGATCAGTTCAGGTAAGAAGGCCGCCATTGACTCAATTTCAAACCTATCCAAAAAAGTTTTTGTTTTACGAAGCGGGCAAGCCCATCCCATTTGAGCATGGCGTCAGTCCATTTTGTATTGCTGTAACAAAATGCCTAAGGCTGGTGAGTTATAAGCAGAAGAGGTTTATTTTGCTAAGGGCTTGATCCCAAGTCAAGGGTCGCCTCTGGTGGTTGCTTCTTGCTAACAGGGCACCCATGGCCAGAGACAGGTCCCTCTCCCTCCTCTTGGAAGGATGGCCTTAGAAGGATCCTCATCACCTCGCCTGGGATCACCAGAGGTGATTTCACCTCTTAGTGGTACAACTTCCCACCTGAGCCCTGCGGGGACACACAAAGCACATCTAAGCCACCGTGGGCACCGTGCTGAGCAGGGAGCCTCTCCCTCACCACTGCGCCTCTCCTCTGTGCTTTGGGCCCTGCAAGCCCGGCTGGAGTCTTCCGGGTAGCAGAGTCCAGAAGCCTCTCTGACTCTGCCCTGGCTCAGAGCCAGCCACCAGCTGGCTTTACCCAGTCAAAAGGACGACCCTGCTTCTCAGGAGGTAGCTTACAAAGGCTAACCCCTTTTGACTGAGCACCCACTGTGTGCCACTGTTCTTGGTGCCTGGAGGTAGAAGATAAGGTCCCTCCTACTGTGCGGCTGGCATTCAGGTGAGGGACGGTGGCGTTGCTGGCAGGTTTCACAAGCAGCAGGGCAGAGTGCCAGCAGGGTGCCGAGAGGGCCCAAGGAAAGACGGTCAGCACAGCGTGGGGTGCGGGATGGCATCCAGCAAGGTGGCACCTGCCTGAGCAGTGAGGGTGGAGGGTCCTCGTGAAAGGCTGGAGGAGGAGCAACGATGGACTTGCTTCTAGAGCCGCCGCTCCAAAAGGCCACAGAGTGGCTTCTGCTCAGAAATTTATTTTCTCAGCTCTGGAGGCTGGAAGCCTCAGTTGACGGTCTTGGCAGGTTAGGCCTCCACTGAGGCCTCTGTCCTTGACATGCAGATCGCCGCCTGCTCCGTGGCTTCCTCCTGGGCACACACACCCCTGTGTCTCTTCTCCCAATGACAGCAGTCATTGGATGAGGGCTGCACTCTTCCTACTTTGAGTGACCAGAATGACCTCTTTAAAGGCTGTGTTCCAAATATGGTCATACTTCCGCACAGGGGCAGGAGAGGGCCACGGTTTGGTCCCTAAGAGTCATTATTGCCAGCAACCCTTTCGAGACGGGAGGGAAGGCTGCATGGGACCTGCGACTGACTCCTGCTTGTGCGGTGCCGGCTCCCAGCCACTCAGCTTCCCGAGGGGACCTGCCCCGGCTTTGCTCTCCTGAAATGAAAGAGCACATAGGAGTCTTTAGTTTGTTTCTTTTCAAATACTTCTAATAAAACTCAAGAAAGCTTAAAACAAAGACAAGGTACCCCTGGGGCAGATGGGCTGGTGTAGATGACTAGAGCTGAAGGGTTAAAGGCACAGAGTATTCCAGGGGTGTACTGAGGCCTTGTGCCCAGCCAGGACTACATTTCCCAGCCCTCCTTGCGTCCAGGTGGGACCATGTGACTCCTTCAGGTCAATCAAATGTAGGCAGAATAGACTGACACCCAGGCCACACAGGGTTGGAGTGTGGCTCCCCCTCTACCTCTGAATGGGGATTTCAAGACCCCAGAAGAGGGTCGGCCATGGCTGGAAGGAGCTGAGGCCCTGGATACTTGCTCTGGACTTGACCTGGGCAAAAATTCACTTCTAGCACATTAAGCTCCTGAGATCTGAGTTTTCCTTTTAAAGCTACTGTATTACCTTAGCGAATACAATCACCAGAATCAAACTTGCTTTTATTTTTCACATATTGCCTTCTCGTGTTTAATCTGCATGGATTTATTTTTACACAACTATAATTAGAGCACATAGACCTTTTTGTTCATTTTTAACAAATAGATATATCAAAACATTTTCCATCTCCGCTATTATCTCTGTAATTATCATTCTTCAGTGACTAGATTTTATTTCACTGAAAAAAATATAAATTTGTCCCCAGTTGCTGAACATTTGGTTGCTTCCAATAATTTGGGGTTGTTTCATCTTAAAATGGAGTCTCGCTGTATTACCCAAGTGAGCATCTTGGCCCTGGGGAAGCTTTCCCTGGCCCCACCTCCTCCTCTGTGTCTGGCTCTGGCTCTGAGGGGTTAGACATTGTCCCACCCGGAGACTGCATCCCAACACCTGGCAGGTATTTGGACAGCCCCCAGGACATGGTACATGCTCAATAAATATTTGTTCAGTGAATTAATCTTAAAAATGATTGAATGGATAAATAAAGAGGAGGGGAAGTAGAGAGAAAACCAGAAAAGCAAGCATATAATTTTGATACTGTTTGCCTGTCGATGTACTTTTACAACATAGAAATGACTATTAAAGGTTACCTTAATTTGTTGCTATCTCTAAAATTAGAAATGTAGCTTGCATCACCCACCAATTAGGAAACCAAATTTTGGAACCTTTCAAATGTGTTAAACCTGCAACTCCCAGCATGATGCATAGTTAATCCAGAGAAATACAGGAAGAGTCTTCAGGCAACTCAAAGGCACCGGCAACCCAACCTTCCACCAAAAGATGCTTGTAAGCAGAATAAAGACAGATTCCTCAACGAAACGTTCTCAGCAGGAGAAAAACAAAGCCAGACACACATCTTTAAAATCCCCTTTTTGCCCCCAGCCTTGAAATGTCTCCAGCCTGTGCTATCAGGGATCTGAGTTCAGGTCATGCTTGATCTTTTCCCTGTTGCAACCCTATTAGTGAATAAAACCTGTCCTATTGCTTCAAAAAATAAAATAAAATCTGCCATTTGCAAAAACACGTCATTTCCTTAACCTAAAAGGAGGCAGCCGTTTAGGAAATAACTAGATACTTATGTGTTTTGAGCACCTTTGAAAATCTACTTTGGGCACTAAAGGGACTTCTTATTTTCATTTACAAAATATTTCTTTTTTTTCTTTCTTTCTTTCTTTCTTCTTTGTTTCTTGGTACCAGGGATTGAAACCAGCAGTGCTCTACCACTGAGTTACATCCCCAGCCCTTTGGATTTTCTATTTTGAGACAGGGTCTCACTAAATTTTTAGGGCCTTGCTAAAGTGCTGAGGCTGGCCTCAAGCTTGAGATTCTCCTGCCTCAGCCTCCCAAGTCACTGGGATTACTGGCATGCACCATTGTGCCCCATGCAAAATATTTCTCTGAAAAAGCAACTTATTATCTGCTTTATAGTTATTAAAGAGGAAAATTAACAAAACCTTTATTGCTTGAAAGTATTATAAAGTACCTACTGGTCTGGCATTGAATAAGGAAATATAGAAAAAATCATTATCCAGCAAGATACACTGCAGACAGATGGAAAAGAGGCCCAGACCCTGGGATGAGGAAAGGAGACCAAGAGCAGCAGGCAAAGAAACAGAAGGAGGTGGTTCCACTGGCAAGCCTTCGGGGTGGCTGCAGCTGGGGCTGGAAATTCCTTTGGACTCACGCTTTTCCACTCTGCAGGGTGAGACCTCAGTGCCCACACGAGGCCGCTGGCCTGCTCAGTGCCAACCACCATTTATCGCAGAGCCCCGTTCAGGGCCAAGAGAAAAAGGCCAGTTTTAGAACCAAAAGACGGGGGTTCCGAATGGAAGTGCTCTTCAGGCTCCATGTGACCTCGGCCTTCTCCTTTGTCTCTGCAATAGGGTTATGCAGGAGGCTTGTTCTCTGGAGGCGAAGATGTTTGGGGAAATGAAGTCAGAAAGAAGTTCGTATGCAGATGATGTTTTGGCATATTGTGCAAAATCTTTTCCCTTCTGGATGCTTCCTTGCTTTTCCCCTTTGAGTTTCGAACAGTTTGGAAAGATCATACCTGAGCCATGGCTTGACAGCCAGCCTTGCAGTGCCTGGAGCCCGGCAGAGAGAGGACTTGGAGGTTTTATCAGAACTTAGGTGACCCACCAAGGTTGAAACTGGTGGCCTGGGTGTGAACCACGGTGCCGGGAAGCGGGTGAGCCAGGTGGAGCAGGAGCCCCAGTCGAGCTGAGGGACAGGTGGAGAAGTCAAGGAGAGGAGAACTGGCGTGGTCCTCCTCTCTCCCCAACCCCAAGGGTGGCATCTGAGATCTCCTAATGGATCAGAATTCCCTAGTGGAATTCTGAGAAGAAAGAACCTTGAAGAGAATCAGAGGGAAATAATGGCTGAGCAGCTGCCACCAACAGAAGGGAAGAAACTGACTCCTCGAGCAGAAGATCTGAAAAGTGCCCCTGTCCGTCCTAGGGGGATGGAAAGGTCGCCGAGGAGTCAGGACTGGCCTGGCACCTGGAACATGGGGGCTCTGAAACAAGGTTGCTGGGGCTGCTGAGCCTGGCACTGGCGGGAGGGTGTGGTCATCCCAGAGCTCGGGGATGAGCGCCATTCTCCGCCCAGGCAGCCAGCACAGAGGGAGGTGGACCAGTCAGAGGGTGAGCACTACAGAGGCTGCTGCCCTGGAATCAGCCTGGGACAAGGCAGGAGGACAGTGAAACGCCGTGTCCTTGGACTGGCAAGATGGAAGGTTCTCCCTGGGGTGGAATCAGGGATCTGGAAGCAATTTCACTCCCAGTGCACGTAAAGTGACCTCTTCAGTAGGTCCGAGGTCCTGATTGGCAACTGTGACTGCAATGAATGCCGCTTGGCTTTGCATCCAAAGCACTCTGACTGTCGCACCGCTGTGCTGTAGCTAGCTAACAGAGCCACGGCCGTCCATTCCATGGCCTACCCACCATGCACCAGGCACTGCGGAAGGTACTGGGGATACAGTAAGGGGCAAAGCAGCACTGTCCCCACCCTGGAGGCCTTCAGGTGTGGCCTGGGGAGGCTGAGATAAGTGGATGCACAGGTAAAACCCACAGGTGTGATCCAGAGCACGCAGCAGGTGCTAAGCGCTATGGAGAAACCAAGACAGGGTGCCCAGGGCAGTCAGGGAGGCCTCCCAGAGAAGGGGATGTTGGAGGGAAGAGCAGAGCAGCCACCAGCTCTGTCAAACCACAAGTGCCAGGCGGCAAAGGTGCTGTCAGGCGTGTGTGAGCAGAGGAGAGGAGGCCAGGTGAGGGCAGGGACCCGCCTTGGAGGGCCCGGCCATTCCAACGACTGGCTCGGACTCTGCACATGCCACAGAGCCCTGGGGGGTCCCGAACAGAGGAGGACCTAAGGAGGTGGAGTAGGGGAGGGCAGGGTGACCCCGATGGCAGCTTGCTTGGCAAGGGTCCAGGGGAGCCGGAGAGTCCAGAGCATGCCCTTCTCGGGAAGACGGCGAGCCTTCTTTTGATGATCGTATTTGGTCTCTCGGATTTATTACCCAGGGAGAAGCATGTCACCTGGCCTGGCATCTCCGTGAGGAACAGAGGGACCACCGTGATCTGTGTGTTGTATGGCTCGGCACACAAAGGAAGCAGAAAGATTTGCCCAGGGTCACAGAGCGGACCAGTAGGGGAGAGTGGCCGGTGCCAGCCCGGCTTTCCACCCTGCCACTCACCTGACAGGTGCGCCTCCCAGGCCAGGCTGCAGCAGGAAGCCAGCACCCACCTGCAGGGGCCCTTTAATCTCTCTCCACCACAATCAGGGAATGAGGACAGCCGGCCTCAGGAGAGTGAGGAATCAGAGCCCGTGGCAGCGAGGTGCTTTATGGACGGCGGCAGGACGCTAAATAACAGCCGTGCAGCCGGGAAGGAGGGGCAAAAATGATGGAAAGAATTCTGTCGCCATGACTCAAGTTTTACAAGGCCAGCCGGGAGCCCAGGGCCCAGTGATGGAGCACAGCTCCGCTCAGCGCCGGGCCAGCCTGTGCCTCAGATCTGGGGCTGGGCGGGGACACCTCGCAGAGCCGCCTTAGCATCATTAGCTACAGCTCGGAGCAGGGTAGCAGGCCCAGACGTCTTCTCTGCGACAGTGGCATTCTGATGGATCTCCCTTCTACTCTATCCTAATGGGGACAATCACAGGGGAAATAGATGGCCGCCGTCCTGTGACACCCGCCCCATCCCTGCCTTTCCCAAGGCTAAGGACAGTCAGGGGAGGCTGCCGGGCGGAGCGGTTTGCATTGTATCATTTCACCTTAGTCAACGGCGGGTCTTCCTGCCGGCAGGGGCTGCCTCTTCGCTGCCTCTTGGTTTGTACGTAGACCTTGACCCTTTTTCTGCCTGCTCGTCTCTGCCCTCAGCCACCTAATTTATTGATTGGCTCTCACCTAAGGCCAAATGAAGTTGTCCTTTATTAAGATCATTTCTCAGTATCTGGAACTCGCAGAGGACAGCTCCACTCCGTGTTCCCTAATTAATGGAGAGCTGGGCAGGGCAGGCGCACCCGTGGTCCAGCACCGAGGCACCTGGCCCTCAGGGAACTGCCTAACCGGCCGCCCTCCCACACTGCCCCCAGCAGCCCCCAGCCCTGCGTCTCCCATGAGTTTATTTTCAACCTCCTGGCTGTGCCCTTGAGGTCTGGCCAAGTGACAGAGACCCTCGACATTGTGCCTTCCAGAGGTTCACCCCAGAGGCCCTGCTGAGTGGACACGCCAGACCCTGCCCTTTAGAGAGGGGTGGGGTGGAGAAGTGGGCTCTGTCGAGTCACACAAAAGAAAATAAGACATCATGTTCATTGTCTGGAACTAGTCTCACCTAAAAGCTACTTGAGTTTGAAATCTCCAAGTGACCGGGTGAAGTTGGAGTGGCCACATTTTTCCACCAATCCCCGCTGCTTGCGGCCTCTGCTTCATCCACTTGGTCTCCGCCTGCAAAGCTACACGTGAGCAATCCCCACACGCTCCCACTGGCTCTGCCTCCTTGCTCCATTCCAGGCTTCCCATCTCTATCCTTTAAGATGAAGCTCAGGAGGAAGTTGGGTGACACCACAAATCCCCGTATTCCTCTGAGAGTCACTGGGTGAAAACGTGCATCCGGGATTAGTGTTTAAATCTTTGACTCACTTGGAATGTGTCTTGATGCACCGGCTGAAGCATAACCTCTATTTGCTCTTTTGCAAAGGAAAAGACCAAAACTATAAAAGAACACACATTGTCTCTCTGATCCTACTTTTCTAATTCTCCAGCTTTCAAAGGAGACAGGAAGTCGTACATAAACCTCTGCCCAGTGCAGGCAAAGATGTAATGGCTTGTTGTGAATTCTGTGAATGGCCAACATACCCACAAAGATCGGCATATTTCATATAAAAAGGTAATCAGGGAAAATTTTTCCTCTCCATCCTCTACTAGACTCAGTTTGCATATCACCTCCTCCTCCAGACACAGGTAACCTCTGTTTGGATTCTTGGCTTCTTGGTGTCGGTCAAGCAACTATGAAAGCGGTTGTGGTGGTTTTGCTTTTATTACTGTGGAGTCAAATTTATCAGCGTTTTCGTTCATGGCTTCTTGCTTCTGTGTCATGCTTAAGAAGGCCTCTCCACTCCAGGATGGAAAGGGAATTCCCCCATTTTTCTTCTGGTACATTGTTGACTTTCTGTTTTCCATGTAGATCTCTGACCCACTCAGAACGCGTCCCGATGCGCAGTGTGAAGGGTTCATCTGTCTTTCCAGATGGCTGCTGTCTTACCAGGCAGCCAGCACTCTTGCTGGATCACCCTGGAAAGGAAACAAGCCAGAGGTTCTCCTCTCTGTCCCTGGACACACACGACTGAAGGGTGCACCCGACGGCCTCCCACATCTCTGCCCCGAGTCTGGACACCAGCGATTCCTCGTCATTGTGCTTTCCTGGTCCACCCTCCAAACGCCCAGCCAGTGTGTCTTGTATCTTCTTAACTAAGCTTTTATTCAGTGTGACGTCCACGCAGGGCAGCACACAGTTCTGAGCAGTTTCATGGCATCGTACACAGTGAACCCATTCCAGGGAGACCCGGGGGCTCAGGGTCTGGAGCATCACTGCGCCATGGGTGCCAGGCCGCTGCCTCGGCTCTGTGATTGCTGTGGGTGTGGAGCGCTTTGCGGGCACCTTCGGCTCTTCGGCCTCTGCCCTCTTCCCCTCGTGCCTTGCTTCGGAGATTGGACAGGGTTCTCGGTCACCCTCATTGCTGATGGGATTCCACTGCGGGAATGTCACGCTGCATTCCTCCCTTGGACTGCTTCCGGTCTGGGACTCTGACAAGCCCTGACGTCGCCCGCGTCCTTGCCATGTCTGATGCACCTGGCGAGCTTTCCCCGAGGCATGCACCTGGAAGGGGACTAGCCGGTCCAAGGCGATGCCTGTGGGCAGCTCCCTGTAAGATGCCGTGGGTTTCCGTTCTTAAACTCGGTTTAAGGAAAATGTACTCAGTTAAACTCACCGAGATGCGCGGGCATGTGCTGCGCTCAGACCTCTTACATAAACTGTCTTGCTAAATGCTCGAGAGCCCCCCGCGCCGGCCCCACTCCTCCTCTTCTACAGCCACTTACCTGAGGGGCTTGCGGTTCTCTCAGCAGATAAATTTCACTGACAAACCTGTCAAGTGCTTAATCTATCATATTTCAGCAAGTTATTTACTCTATAATTTTAGCTTCCCTCATGTTTTTTAAAAGTAGGCTTTAAAACAAGAATGGGCTTTGTTTATGACTATAAAATAAAATTGCTAAGTATTAAAAGAGTGCATGATATGAAGGAGTCAAGTCAACATATGTAACACGTTGTCATTTAAATCACAGTGCGTTTTCATGCTTGCAGGTGTGTGAATAAGAAATATCCAATATGTAAAGGTGATAAGTGGCCATCCTTCATTCACTCATTATTTCAAGAGTCTGAGGGTCCTGAGCCTGTACGTGGGACGTAGCTGTCAGCACTGGAGCAAAACTCAGACACAGGTGGTAAAATGGAATCGGGGAAAGATTACAAATGTCTTAGATCTTGAAAGCTAAGATTCTACAGGTTCCCCTGAAACCAAAGCAAAAAATTCCAAAGCAATCTGGTAAGTGTTGTCAAGGACCATGCGCAAAGATCTGTTTTAATATAGGAGGATGTTGGGGAAAGTTTCCCAGAGAGGGGACAGGTGGGCTGGGTTTTGAAGGAAGACTAAGATTTCTCTAGATGGATGAGCAGGGAAAAGAGCTCATGAAAAAGGCATAAGTGCATCATGGGAAAATGGCCATCCCCTTGTGGTTCAGGGACAGGAAGGGAAGAAATGAGAACTTAGGGGGAGCAAGAGGCAGATGTCAATCATTTCAGGAAAACTCAGAGTGCGATTTAGATACTATCTGTAAGCACTTAGGAGTAAAGATGATAGTTGAAGCCAGGAAAATGGACACTCATAATATCTAAAGAACAAGGGGATGTGAGAAGATGGCGGATGCTAAACGAGAACCCTGTGAAGGGTTCCACGAGCAGAGGCTTGGTAAACATCCACCATTCGAGAAAAGAGAGAAAGAAGGAAAGGAAGTGGAGTCCCCAGGGAAGAAGGGATCAGAGAGACAGAAAGTGAACAGGCCGCAAATGGGGAAGGAGAAGGCAAGCATCTGCGGGTCTGAAGGTCCAACGCAGCTGCAGACTCTGGAGGGATGTCCAGGATGGAGACGAGGTGGGGGCCACGAGGGTGGAAGCCATGGGAATGAAGCAGAGTGTCCAGGACCGTTCATTCTCCCAGCTCCATGGGTGGGCAACTCCATCCCCACCAAAGCAGAGCTCGCAGGAGGGTCAGGCCAGGCCCTTTGAGGGAGACGGGCTGGGCTTCTGACCAGGCCCTCCCTGCTCCGCCATGCTGCTTCACGTTGGCCCAGCCCCAAGAACCCCGGCACCAGGGCTTTCTACTTGCCAATGGCCGAGTGCAGGCCTGGCTGTAGTAGACCCGTAATCACTGGTCGCTGGGTAAATGGAAGAATGAAGACGTTTTAAGAAAATTTCTCCAAGCCTCCTGGCTGCGCCTGGGGAGCGGCCTGTCCTTCTCCAGCTCACATCAGCACACACCCGAAGCCTGAGCGCCCGGCTACTGCGGTTCGCTGCTCAGGAAATGAACGCATGTAGCTTGACATGCAGGGAGCAAACCACTAGTGGGCAAATAAGTTTTAATTTTAAATAAGTACCATGGGACTTCAGAGCAGCAGGACGAAGGTCCTCTAATTGGAACTTCAGCATCTCCATATCTGTTATTTTCTCCTGTATGTGGTACAGAAATACTAAGCACACGTATTGGCTAATGTTCCTGAAATGATCTGAAAATGAAAAGCCTTAAGATATCACATTTGCTATTTTCCAGAAGAAATTGAGAAAATGTGATACTTGGAGCCTAGATTACACAAGAGACTTATGTGGGGCTCTCCCCCCCCCCCTTTTCTTTTTTTAAAGTCTGTTTACTGATGAGAAGGAAAAAATAGCTGTAGTGATAGTGATAGTGGAGGATCTTCTTCCTCCCTAACACACGATTCGCTTGACAGCACAAAGAATCAGATAATTCCACAGAAAACTGACAGGCTAGAGAGCGATTGGGAGGTCGCTGTAGAGTTCTCTAAATACCTGCAAATGTTGCCGTCTGATGCTTAACATTCACAAACCATTAGATCCAACATGTATATTTATGGTTTGATAATCAGCTGTCATTAACAGATGAATAAACAGCATAATGCTCATGTTCAGAAGGAGTACACAAATGGAAGGCAGCGCCAACAACCCAGGAACGTTTACCTTGTTTCCCTCCCTGAAAAATAAACAGGAGCGCACCTCCGCAATTTTCATAGTTCAATCAGACCTGCTATTCTGCCGTATCTCAGCTGGCAGGGCTGAGTTCTCTTTTTCACATGAAACTTACAATGTCACCCTGGCTCCTCTGTTAGGGAAAGTTGCATTACATTTACTAGATTAAAGATAATGATTTTCGGGTCCTCTCTACATAGTCAACCCACAATAGAGCCTGCAAACAAAACCTCTCGGCAGTGTCTTTTCAGGTTGACAGAATCATTCGGGTCTTTCGGTCGCACCCCTCATCAGCTGTGGCAAGACGCTTCACTTCAATGTGGCTCAGAGCTGTCAGCTGTAATGAGAAGCAAGGTGCAGCACCCCAGCAACCTGCAGGGTGTGATAACAGACCCAGAAGAGGTGGGTTGAGGGAAAGGTTGTACCATGGATGGTGATGGTGATGGGGATGGTGCTGTTTCAATCCCAACACAGTGGGAAACTTATATTCTAATACACTGCACTAGAGCTGAGCGACTGGGGACCTCAGAGCCCTTTTAACCCTCAGCTGTATAGTATCCACCTGCACAGCAGCATTATTCACTATGGCCAAAAGGTGAAAGAAACCCGGGTCTAACCACAGAGAAACAGATAGACAAGATGTGGTGTATCCACACAGAGGAATAGTATTCAGCTGTAAAAAGGAAGAGAAATCTAAACATGCTACAAGAGTGAGCCTGGGGGGCCTTATGCTGTGACATGAGCTAGTCACAAAAAGAAAAATACTGCTTAGTTCCACTCACACAAGGGCCTAGGGCAGTCAGATCGATAGCAGAGAAAGTGGAATGGGGGCGTTCCAGGGCCTGGGGGAGGGTAGGACAGGAAGAAGTTACTTAGTAAGCATGGAGTTGAAGTTTTATAAGAGAAAAGGAGTTCTGGAGATTGGACGCCTAACCGTGGGAATGTGTTTAATACTACTGAGATGAAAGATTTTGTTATAGGCATTTTGCCACAATTAAAAACAAAAATTTTTTAAACTCTGTGAAGCTATTAAAAAAAAAAAAATAGCCTTGCAGGTTGAGACGGAGACCCAGACCAGCCCCGTCCCTCCTTCCTGAGACTCCATTAAAACAATATTGTACGAATTTTTTAAAAGTAGCAGCCCACACCCATGAAGGTAAGCATCAGAGAATAAGGATTCAAACCAATTCCTTGATGATATGAAGGTGACAGAAGAGCCTGTTGAAACAGCCAGAGGGAGGCAGATCCCAGCAGAGCTGTGGCCAGGGGGCCAACTGGTCCCAGAGTGTCCAAAGCCACACACTCGAACACTGCAGACCTCTGGTGGGCAGAGCTGAGGAGCTGGCCATTGTTAAAGACCTCTGTTCTGAATGGTCAAGCCCCAAACACAGTCACACAACCCTTCTCTGCAGACCAGCCCGGGCTCAGCTAGGCATTTCTACCCAGGGGGAGATCCCAGGGCTCTCTAAAAATTTATCAAAAAGTTTGAGGCAAAGGAGGGCATTTAGTGGGGTGTCTAGTCCAAAACAGAGACCTTCTTATTCTGGCACATGGAACAAGCCCCATGTAAATGCTGAACCTTCAGGTCAACAAGCCCCAGACACGCTGCCAGTCCCAAGACCAGATATATAAGGAGATATGCATCATGAAAGAGAAAGATAGATAAACAGCAACATCAGCAAAGATAATTCTGTAAGAAACAGAGGACTTAGGAAATACACAAGGAATTTTTTTAAACCCTCTAATATTCTCCAAGAGATCTGAGATTATATTGCATTATTAAAATAAGAACAAGATACTATTAAAAAGGAACGGAGAACAGGAATCGAAAATATATATGGCACATATCTACTATGCATGTCATAGATCTATACATATCATAGATCTGTGATAAGATAGTAAATGAAATACATAAAATGCAAGGGTTCAAAGATAATCTCAAGGAAATCTTAGACAACAAAGAAGAATAAACAAGACAGAGACACAAGAAATTCAGGAGAAGTTAATAAATACAAAGGATTAATCTAGGAAATCCAGCATGCACTTAAAAATATTCTAGATAGAATTTTTTATAAGAAAATAAATACAGAAAGGAGGAAGTTATCAAATAAATATGAAGGGGCAGATTCATAGAGCTTAAAGGAGAGTTTAGATTTTAAATAAAAGGCATTATAGCAAAAAAGACCATATCTAGACAAAGAAGGCAGATATCTTCCATAGCCTGCCCCCAAATAATTTTCCTCCTTCTTCCCTGCTAACAGTTCTCCAAATTTGAGCTCAGGTAGCAGGAGAGATCCTATGGCATCAGGAATGGTAGTTCCACTTCCAGTTTCAGAGAAGGCTCTTAACCAATCATAATAAACTCCACTCTATTCCACGAGCATCCAGGAGTCAACATGGTCAGGTTCTGGCTGGGGAGATGGTGATGGCATGACTTCTGAGGAGTTCTTCTGTCACAATAAAACTCAGAGCCTCACAAAGAGAAGTGATCTGTTTTGCCCTAGTGCAAGGACATGGTGTGGGATCTGTCTTCAACTAGGAGGCAGGAAGCACAAGGGGCCAAGACTCCTTTCCCTCCACAGCCTGCACAAGGCAGGACAGAGGGCTGGGCCCTCGATTGCTGAATTGGAGCACTGAACATGGAAACACCTACGTCTTAAGCATATTGCTGAAGCCACTGTTGACTGAGTATTGTTCATCTTAACTTACAGCTACAGGTATTCCTAGCTGAAATAACATGTCTGTGTAAAATTTCATAGCAGCAAGAAAGGAACTAGATTGACATCAGATGTTTCATCAATGAAATGGATGCTAGAAGTCACTAGGGCAAGATCTGCAGAGGCTGCAGGTATATAATTTTGAACTAATGCATTGATCAAAGTGCGGGCTTGAAACACCTGAAATGGAATAGTTGGAAGGAGTTTAATGAAGACATGTACAAGATGAAGAGAATTTATTTCTAAATCCATTCTTTTGAGAAAGAATATTGAGGATGTAATTTCAGCAGGAAAAAAAAAAAGGTTAAAACCAAAAAAGAAAAAGGAGTGAATACAAGCAACCGTGGAACTAATGGGAAATCCCATTAATGCTCCACGGGCAGGATTTGGAAACAGTCAGTCCAGATATACCATAAATCAGTAAGTGACCAACCAGAAGAATGTTTTCAAGAGGAAAATCAGAATGAAACCCAAACAATGATAAGTTAGAAAGGAGCCATGAACATTGTGGTAAGGAGAGTCCATATTTTGCCTCTAAACAAGAAAAGAAAGGCAATCACAAACTCCAAGAGAACAAATAAACAAAACTATACAAGGAAATCATAAAACAATCATGAAGCCAAGTAAATGTCCTCCTTGGAATGTTTCAGGGATGGTGACATTGGAAACTTAGGGAGGGAAATGTAACTCAACTCTCTGTCTGACCAGGCCCTGGACAGTAGTCATGTAGTCATAGTAATGTAAATGGTGTTGTTGGTTTTAATTATTTGATCATCTGTAGTCAAGAATGGAAGGCATATTTACATAAGTGCATATGTGCAAGTCTTGACATTGGATGTGATACAATTTGAAGAGGTTAGAGAATGGAACAGGGAGGGCATGTCAGCTCGGTGTGCCACTTCCTGCTGGCTGGGCAGTTGCCCTGACAAGATGGTGTCTCCTCATCCGCTGCTCCCAGGCAGCCCCCAAAGCTTCTAGTTTGCAAGAGTAGGTCCCCTTTGGAGGCAGGAAAGTTTTTAAACATGAACTTCTAACTTTAGAATGAGAGTTGATGTCTGGGGGTTGGTTGGCTGTGGGAATCAGGTTTGATTTGGGATGTTTTGGGGGGGAAGGTGTCCTAACGGCCCCCGCTAGGATCAGTATAAGACAAATCTGCACCAACGCTAATGGAATGTCTCTTAGTGTCCCTTCCTTAGCCACTGTACTCATCACACAGGACAGGCTCACCATCAGCACAATGACTGACTCAGTGGCATGACCTACAGGCCACACATGATGCTGACCATCTCTACCATTGACGGAGGATTTTGCTGGTGCCAGGACCGTGCCAACCACTGTACCTGCACTGCCACATGGGCTCCTCGTGGAGCCACCTTATTATCATTTTGGCCAGGTTGGCCACCTTATTATCATTTTCATCTTGCAAATGAGAAAATGGAGGTTCCACAAAGTTAAGAAATTTCCAGTGACACCTGAACCCAGTTGACCGCATACTCTGCCCACTCAGCTCCAGGACCCCTGGCATCATCTCTCGAGAAGAATTATGTTGCTTAAAAGCACAGCATGTATGGAGCCAGGTATTGGTGCCCAGCTGCATACCGATGCAGCCTCAAGGACTAGGTGTTCGATGAGCTGGAAGATAAAAACACCCGGGCCTGGGCTGCTCATTGGCTGGACATGGGAGGACACTGGAGTCAAGAGAGTTCGCTGAAGCTGCCCATGTGGGCCACCAGGACACAGAGCAGGTGGAGAAGGCTGGAGAACAGAGACAGAAGGGAATCATCCCAGTGGTGTATTTTCTGTCTCCCCAACTAAAATGCAAGTTCCAAAAGCACACAGCTATGGGACCCTGGCTGCCTTGCTCATTGGTAGATCTCAAGACCAAGTACGGTGTCTGGTAGGGTAGACTCATCGGAAGCACTTGCCCCATGAGTGAATGATTCATTGCCTGGGCCGCCTGACCAACCAACATCATCCAGGGTGGGAATCAGCAAATTCAGCAGGCTCCACCTCCTGCCCTCTGTCCACCAGGGAGGTAGAAGGAACCAGTCACCAGAGCAGTCCCATCTCAAAATCCAAGCGGCTCACAGTGGGGAGACAATTTCTGAACTCAGAATTCAGTTTGGTGAATTACCTCTGCACAGACCCCAAATGACCCTGGAAGAAGGAAGTCGTCCTACCCCTTACCCGCAGCTGGTCCACAGCTGAGGACAGTGAAGCTCCGCCAACAGGGGCTCCATCTCAGCGATCTTGGTGACATGCACTGTAAGAAGGAGACCCCGGGAACCGGCTCCTAGAGTCCTTTAGGTTTTAAGTTCAACCCTAAAACACTTTTTCTCTGGATTTCGGAACTGGAACCACCAACTGCAGCTTATGTGCTCAGCTTTTGGGCCGGCCAGCTGGGGAGACGGAGAGCAGGACAGTTTAAATCTCCAAAGGCCCCACCTGGCAGCAGGGGCTCTCCTCCTGGCTCTGAGCCACCCACACACCCTGTGGTGGCAGCTGCTTCTGGGCCTTCATGTCCTGCTGGCCTTTAGTCATGCTCCCTCCTGAGTTCCCAGCCAAAAGGGCCTCAACAGCCCTACTTCCCCATCTCCCTGGGGCTTACCATGTTCTAAACTGCACCCCCACCTCCACAGGGCCCACCAGAGAAACCACAGCCATTAGTGGGACTCAAACGGATGCTCTCAGACATTCTTTGCTCTCAGACATTCTTTGAAGTTGACTTCACCAACACCAGTAGTAAGTCATTTGCACCTGGGACCAGTCGCCAGATTAAGCGATGAGTCCTGACTCCCATGAGCAGGGTCTTGCTGTGACATAGCACTTCATTCACTGTTCTGGGCGACACTTCATTTGGCCGAATGGATCATCCCCAAAGGTTTCAGTGACTCGGGATCAATTTCCATGCCTGGGGAACCGCACCTACTCTATTACATAAACTGTGGTTCTGCTCACCTGCCAGGAATGCAAACATTTTTGTATGCTCGACTTATTACCGGAAGCTTCTTCATATTGCCAAATGCAACAGGAATAATATTACTAATATTCCATTTGAAGGAGCCCAAACCAGGAACACAGAAGATCTTTCTCCACTCCCACTTCTCACACTTTTGGAACGTTTGAACTAGTTCAGAGGGACATTTGGGCAATTTTCGGTGACTTTCCTGTGACCTCCATTAGTCTTGCTTACGTTTTATTGTCATAGCTTTTGAAGAACGAAGGCCCAGGAGGAGGTGTTCTGGCACCGCGAGGTCGTCTGTTTGGTTGTCTGTGCGGAGTGCTGAAAGGCAGTTGGAATGGAAGCTTAAATACTTACATAATATGGAGAGATGTATTCACGTCTGTGGGTAAAATAAGCAGATAGAACGGTGCTCAAATTAGATCTGATTTCCCCCCTAGAATTGGCAACATGTAAATCAGGCTGGCAAGCCATGGCAGGCGTCAGATGAGAACGGCAGAACTGCCATGCCCGCTCGGCGCCAGGCAGCTCCTGACAGGTGATCGCCCATCCATGCAGACGCCAGTGGAAAAGCCCGGCAGCCTGCGGCCACGGCAGAGCTGCGGCTGAGGAAGGCCCGCACGTCGTGTCCCTCAGCCCTGGTGTCTGGAGTCCAACACAAGCCCAAGGCCAGCGTTTAATTCCCTTAGGTCAACTCCACCCACCCCCAGGGCTCGGGTGAATGAGATTCTCGCACAGGAGAGAGCCATCCATGGGGTGGACCATCTCCATGGCACCGGTCACTGGGGACACTGCTGAGACCTTCCTGGTGCCATTTTGAAGAAATGAACCCAATGAGGGCCACGCTGGGGTGGAGACAAAGACGCCTTCCTGCAGCTGCTGCAGGGACACAAGGCAAAGCTGGCCACTGCGTGGTCATCCCCACGCTGTCCTCAGCCTGCCTGGGCTTGGAGGTACCGCTTTGCATTTTCTTTTCTAAAATATTCTTGAACACTGACATCTTGGCCCCGAAGACAAATGTTCGTTCAATTGATTAGAGTAAGAAACGAGTCTTGCTGGATGCAGGGGGTTTTTTCTGTTTCTATTTTTTGGGGGGAGGGGGTGGTTCTTTAAAAGCCCTGAATCGGTGCCCTACCAATGGGATCTGAAGGGAAGATCTGGCCTAAAAACAAGCTCTCGCAAGACCCACTGGATAGACAACTAAGGAAATGGAAGGAAGCAGGTCTGTTTAGGCTCCTCGCTGTTCTGATGGGAGAACAAAGGCAGCTTCCTGAGCAGGTTTCCAGCTGTAACAATTTGGTGGGATAATATCTCCTGCATTTGATTTTGCCCGACTCACAGCCTGAGGGCAAACTGAACAGTAGAAGGAGGCTCTAGGTGCGAGGCTGTGGAAGGACGTTTAGAACGTGGGCCCACCGCAAATGGACCTGCATCCACCAGGCCTTGGCCAGGCAGAGGGGGCTCCCTCTCAGCCCCAGCTCCTTTCCAACACAGGGACACAGCTGACCCAAGACGGCCTTTGAAGGCGCTGGCTGGAGGAGCCGGGCCTCTGAGCACAGTGTCAGACTTTGAAGCGACACTGACAGAGGACCAAGAGCCCAGCGCCTGGGAAGCGCCTCGCTGTCAAAGCCATTCTGCGGCAGCCCCTCAGCACCGCTGACACCTGTGTCCAGATGGACACCTCGACCTTGGCTGGCCGCTCGGGTCCTCTTCTGTGCATGCTGGGCCTGGCCTTGGCTGGAAGGCCACAGTGGAGCAGGAGGGGGCAGCCATCTGCCATGGGAGGCGTTGGCCATGGGTCCTCTCGGGAGACAGGTGGTCAGCGGCAGGGAGACCCACCAGGCCAAAATAATCTGAAGCGGGCTGGCTGCTGGCAACGGAGGCTCGCAGCAAGGTTACGGATGAGGCAGACGGTGGAGGGCGGAGAGGCAGGAATGAGGAACTGGGTCACCCTTGTCGTGGCCCCCAGTGATGTCCTGGTACCCGGCCCAAGCAGCTCCAGAAGAACCAGCACCCGGAGGTGAAAAGAGGACTCTGCAGGGAGAAGTGACCAGCAGGGGTCCTCACCTGGACCACTGCCCTCAGTCCTCACCCCAAGCCCTGGACAGCCACCCCAGCTGCTTGTTCTGGAAGGTGCTTTGGCTTGGTCTAATCCAAGGTGATGCCTGTGGTGAGGACACCATCTCAGGGGTCCCCTCCACCAACGTGGTGTCACCCCGAGCTGGACACAGCACAAGGACTCCAGGAGGCCTCCCCAGTAGGGGAGCCCCAGGCAGAGCAGCCCCGCTGTGGGACACACTCACTCCACCTCGGCCAGCTGAGCTCTGTGGGTCCGTGTGTTCACTCCCTGGGAGGAGGCCAGCCCCGTGGACACGCTGCTGGATCCGCACGGAGGAGTAGGGTGAGCCCGGCCAGCAGGTGCTCCAGTCTCAGGCCCTGGGGTGGGGAGGGCCCTTCCTCACCTGCGCCTCGTGCTCTGGTTGGCTGAGTGGCGCGCTGGTGCCTCCTTGAAACCGAGGTGGAGTGAGGCTCTCAGAAGACCGGGTGGGCCGGGGGTGAGTTTCTCTCTCCAGCTGTCCTTGTTCTTAAGTCCCTTCCGTTTAAGATCCCGTGGCTTCTATGTCTGCTGAAGGAACCCAGCTTCTGCGTAACCTCTTTGGAACCCTAACCAGCCCGGCCGAGGTGGGGCTGGCTGCCTACTCAGGCAGGGGATTCTACAAGGAGGTGTGAGCGCCGAGGCGATCGCCTGCCTGCCGGCTTCAGTTTCCACATCCAGAGGACACAGAGCAGGCCAGCCAGCTCCCATCTGGACACTGGGCCACTGGTGCCACCCTCAGAGCCTGGCATCCTTCTTGGCCCCGAGCTTCTACCCGGGATTCCTGCTGTCACAGATATTCACATCCATCGGATGCAGAAGAGATGTGCATCTTTGGATCAGTGACCCTTGACTGTGGGGCCATCAGGACCACCCAAGAAGATCTGCCATGTTCGGTGCAGTCGGCCCACCCTGGGTTCCCAGTGTGGGAGTCTGGGGGTCTCCCTTCAAAAGCTGTGGTTTAGTGGAAAAAAGAAACCAGTCTGGGGGGTAAATGGCATCAAAGGGAGAGTTAGCAACAACGAAGAATCTCTTAAGAGAAAAAAGAAGGGCTGGCCTAAGACATTCTTACAAGGTTGATTATCTTTGAAAAAAAGACGAGATGAATAATTTATTCTTCTATGAATCCAGCGTCAGTGCACTGACTGTTGAGTGAACATACTTCACACTGCATGCTAGAGGCTCAGAACCCTGCAGGTGAACAACTTGGAGAGGGACTCTCAGACTCACAACTCCTCAGACGAGGAAATCAAGGTCGAGGAAAGGACATGGCTTGGCCAGCATCACACAGCCAGAGGTCTGACAGACCCAGAACCCCGGGCTGGACCACGTCCCCAGCCTGGGGCCCAGCGGGAACCAGTGACAGGCTTTCCTGCTGACTTCGAGGGACAATCCAGACATCCACCTCCTCTTAGTGTACTCAGAAGACCTGACCTCACAGGACACCAGGCCTGTGCTGGCCACAGCAGGAATCTGCCGAGTCACACCACTGTTCACCAGGGTCCAGGGCCTCACTGGTCATAGTGTCCTCCATGTGTTCCTGGTTATGCCACTTGCCTGGCCCCTGAAGACGGAGTCCACAGCCCTGCCTGAACAAGGAGAGGCTGAAGGAAGAGGTCCACCACTGCCCCCTCCCAGGGCCCAGATAAGGAGGGTCTGCGAGTCCAGCCTTCTGGCCAAACTTCAACTGGACACTGGAACATAAAAAGGAGTGGTTACATAAACACGAACTTTAAGAACAATGTGCATATTTATAACACGAACGTTTATGATGGCCCGTGGGATTTTCACTAAGCCTGAAACCATTGGCCCCAGACCGTGGTGCTTTTTTCTAGAGGAACTTGATCCCTAAGGCCATAAAGGCTTAAAAGCACTGTTCTTGACCTTTTGTCCTGACCCCAGCTGGTTGCCACAGACAGGAGGTGGGACGAGGGTTCTGTCTGCTTCCCGTTTCCCTGGCCAGCTGGGAAGTTGTCCCCACCACCCCCCCAACCCCGTGCTGACCCCACCTCACGCTCCCACCAAAGCCTCAGGATTCCAGCTGCGTTTGTTAGAAATTCAGACAGGATGCACCTCCACGCTGCGTGGAGAGCGGGAGTGCGCTCAGCTCATTAACTGTGTTGGCAGAGCAGAAGGTAAATGTTTAACCTACAGAGCTCATTCCATCGGAAGAGCCGTGTCGTCCTTTCTGCAGAGAAGCCCTGCACTAACTGGAGAGAGTCCGACTGAAACAGGTCCAGCCAGAGTCTGCCTGGCCTCCCTTCTGAGACCCAAGGTGTCAAGTTCATGCAAGAGGCTGTGGAGACGGTTCTCCAGGCAGGTGTGTCTGCACTCAGACCAGCTGTCCCCATTGACTGAAGGAGTCAGGCAGATCAGAGGCGATGGGTCAAGTCTCTTTAGGATAGTTTATTAAAGGATGATGGAGCTGGGGGGCAGTGAGAGTGGACACCCTTAACCACCATTAACCAGAAAACATGGCTGCCCTGCCCATGGAGTAGACCAACATGGTGCTCAGGTGGGAGATAGGGAGACTGACATGAGCGATGTTTTGACTTGATCCTTCCAAAGGCTCCAGAGAAGAGCACAAGCAGAAGGCCAGCATGAGCAGAATGGGGCAGGGGCTTGGCTGTGGAGAGCCCAGCAGGGCCTGCAGTGTTCCCACGCTCATCACTAGCAAGCTCCCTCCACACACTTCTCCCGTCTCCCAAGGGTAAGTGTCACTCTTCCAACCCCTTCCACTACCCCAGTCTCCCATGGAGCTCCCCATCAGTCCCAAGCCCAGGGCTGCCCTCTGCCCTCAGCCCTCCACAGCAGCTGCACCCAGAGCTGGGCTCCTTGAAGCCAGGGACCTCAGCTGGCTGGCAACATATCTCCCCCACCTCCCCACATACACCCAGAGGACCTAGGGCAGCACTGAGCCCAAAGGAAATGCTCAGTGACTGCCCAAGTAAGGAGATGACAGAGCAGGGAACCAGGAAAACGGGTGTGAGAGACCTGGCAGAAAGGTGCACAGAGAGGTTTCATGCAGAGCATCCCAGAGCCAGAGTTCCCGTGGAAAGGGCCTTCCGGGAAGTCGTGGTCACATCTCAACTGGTCAGTGTGGTAGCTGAGTGCCCTCGCAGTGCTGGCACTGTGAACGTTTCATTATCTGTCACAATCACAAACACCACACCCAACGCTGTGGCTGGGAACCAGAGTTCAGGACAAGGAGAGGCAAGTGAGGCCCCTGGCTCGCAGAGTTTAGGGAGATACCCTCCGAAGTCCCAGCCCATACAGGCGCTCCTGAGAGTGAGCACCCCTGCATTCCATGCCCCGAGGCCTCTCTCCCCACCCTGGTCCCCACCTGCTCCATCCCTTTTTAATTCTTCAGAGTTCTGTGGGATGAAACGGCTTTGCTGGGCAGTTCTTCTGCTGGTCTTGCGAGGGTCTATCTTTTAGTTATAGTTGATGGGAAGTTAGGCTGGAGTCTCTGCAGACTGTTCTCGAATGCTGGGTCATCCAGGGCCTCTTTCACTTGATCTTGCTGTGCGGACTTTCCAGAAAGACAGCCCACTCAGGCGGCAGTTCCCCCAGTAAGAGCTCCGGAAGGAGAAGGCCAAGCTGCCAATGCTCTTAGGAAGCCATGCCAGGCCAGGCGTGGTGTTGCACACCTGTAATCCCAGCAGCTCAGGAGGCTGAGACAGGAGGATCACAAGTTCAAAGCCAACTTCAGTAATTTATCGAGGCCCTAAGCAATTCAGTGAGACCCTGTCTCTAAATAAAATACAAAAATAGGGCTGGGGATGTGGCTCAGTGGTGGAATGCCCCTGGGTTCAATCCCCAGTACCAAGAAAAGACAGAAAAGAAAAGAAGCCATGCCAGGAATGGCCACAGCTTCCTTCCCTAGCTTCCCTTTGGCCAGCTCAGTCTCAGGACCAGCCCAGATCCTAAGGATGGGAAAACACAGAGGAGGTGGTAAGAATGGGTGGCCTTCTCAGCACACCATGAGGGATGAAGAGAATATGCTTTGCCCACTCCCAAGGAGAGCCGTGGAATGGGAAGGAAGATGGGGTGACCTGTGCTGGAATCTCACGTCTTCCTCCTCTGGGTTTTGGTTTTGTCATTTATAAAATTGAGGTGTTCATACCTGCCCACCAACACTTACTGAATGCCGGCTATGTGCCACCTGCTGTGGCAGGGGCAGGAACACCGTGAAGAGGACTCGTGGCCCTGCTCCGTGAGAGAGTATGTACCAAGACCAGAAATAGATGGGTGGAGAGGGGAACGTGCCAATCCAACCACTGTACACTCAGGTGAGTTCTGGGAGGAAAGGGGGCTGCTGAGGTAGAGGGTAACCGCTGGGAGACTCCTCCAGGCCAGTCAGGAAAGGTCTAGCTCAGAGGCACCATTAAACTGGGTGCTAAGGGGACCTTAGTGCAACAGGGGACCAGGCACAGGAGAGGTGGGTGGGCAGGAGGCAGGAGGGAGAGATTCCTTACACTCCGAACAGGCAACGGGGGAGAGGAGGCTTTGAGGAGGGAACACATTTGCTCATTGGATTATCACTAACCCTGAAAAGTGAAGTAAAAACAGAACCCTAAACAGTCAATTTGCAAACACATCATGAGCACTGAAGGCCAAGCACTAAGAGCTCTGGGGCTGAAAAGCACTTGGTATTGTCTGAAAAGCACTTGGTATTGACTAATTTTATTGAAGACTTAAATGATGGAGCAAAAATAATCCCCTGATGTTTTTAAGAATAATAAAACTGCAGCCTTACTCTCTCCCAAAGCCCTGATGTCTCAAAACCATGCTCCCCTTGTGTCAACACAGGGGGACAAGGATGGTGGGGCGATGCCTCATCTCGCCCAGGTGTACCTCCAAAACTCACACTCGTGTATCTAATGACCTACTCAGCAAGCCTCTCAAACTCAGTGTGCTCAAACCAAACTTCTTCCCTCCCAAAACTCTGTCCCATCTGAATTCTCCCCAGCCCAAATGGTACCAACTCCATCTTCACTAATTTCCAGTGAAACTCCTTGGAGTAAAACCAAATTTCCCTCAAGTCCCACATTCTAACTTCAAAATAGCTCTAATAGTGTTGGTGAAAAGTTCCAATCAAATAGGCTGCTCTGCAGTTAATAATATAAAATGGCCACCTGGAGACATTGGAGAGTGACTCAGAGCAGGCGGACTCTGGAAGGCATGGACACCTGGATGGAGGGAACGACTCTGGGTGAATTTCCCCTTTGTAATGGGGGTTCCTCAAGTGAAGGACAAATGAACCTCAGGTGGAGCTGTTGGAAATCCAACAGAAGACTGATGGTCTTTCTGGTCTGAAGAACTGGAGAAGGAGTTCAAGGCAACCCTATCTGATAGGAAAGAAAAAAATGAAGGGAAAAATACTGGAAAGGAGAACCAGAAAAGTGGAACCCCAAATTCTGGGTGTGAACCCAACCTAAATCTCTGGCTGACACCAAGTCATGCATGAGAATCCAAGAGGCCCTGCCAAGACCAGGAGAATGGAACTGATATTTGAGGAGCCTGCCACTCAGGGAAGACAGAGCTCGCAGATTTATCCCAAGCAAGCAGAGTGCCAGCTGTTAAAGTGAGCATTCTTCAGAGGCTTCTACCAGAACCCAGCGTCTCTACAACCCGTGCTCACGATGTCTAGCACACAACCCAAAATTGCCCCAACAAAAAAGGGGCAGGAAAATGTGACCCGTTCTCAAGACAGTGGGACTTTACAAAGACGTACTCTCTGAGTTTCTTTTTTATTTTTTTCGTTTTGAGATGGGGTCTTGCTTTGTTGCCCAGGCTGATCTCAGACTCATGGGCTCCATTTCTTCTTCAGACAGAAGATGCTGTCTCATCCTCTATATTTTTAAATGTTCATAAACACATATTGGGAAATGTTAAAAATATACTTTTCCACCTCCGCTATCGCCCCATTTCAAGTCACTGTCATCTTTTGCTGGGAACATTGTGCTAGCCTCCAAATAGTTGTCCCTGGTCCACCTTTGCCCCATGGTCTACTCCCAACACAGCACCCAGGGACATCCTCTCAGACACAGGGCAGTCCACACCAGCCCTCTGCTCAAAACCCTCCAATGGCATCCAACTCATTCAGAGGGAAAGCAGAAGCTTCGGAGAGACAACATGGCTCATGTCACCTGGGCCTGGGCCTCTTCCTGTGTCCCTCCCCTTCACCCACTCAGCACCAGCCACATCCTCTCCTGCTGCTCCTCCTGCTCCTCCCACACCCCACCTTGCCCACCCTGATCTGGTTCCTCCTTCTGGACCCTCTTCCCAACACCTGCTGGGTTAGTTCCCTCTCCCCCTCAAGTCTGCTCGATGCCACCTCCCCACCGAGACGCCTGGCCCTGTGCTGTACACTGCCACCTACCTTCTCCCCCTTCACCTCAGCTGCTCTCTCTCCTGCTTTCCATCCGATTTAAGTCTTCTGGTGTCCCACATCATTTTCCTCGTTGTGCATCAAGAATTTATCCTGGGTCCTCCCAACTGGATTGTGAACTGGAGGATGGGACTGTCTGTTTGGAGCTCTGATATGTTCCAACTGCCTGGTTCAGTGCCTGGCTCACAGCAGGACCTCAATAACTAGGACAGCAAACAAACACGTTGAGTCCTACTGAGAGATATCTTGTATTGTCAGGACTGCTGCCACCAAAGTCACAGCCAGGCTGAGCACACACTCCCCTCTCTCCTCCCTCACAAGGACCCATTGAAATGACAGAAAGGAGACACAGGTGCTCCTTGACTTAGCAAGGGACAAAGTCCTGACAAACTCATTGTAAGTTGGAAACAGTGTAGCGTCACAGGCGCTGCAGGGTGTAGCTGTGTCCCCTCTGACTGCCAGGCTTCCTGGGAGCTGCCCAGCACTGGGAGACAGTACCAGACTGCAGGTCGGGAGCCTGGGAAAAGGTCCAGATCCAAAGTTAAGGTTTCCACTGAACGCACGCCACTCTGCCCTCGTGTTACCTGTCCCCTGGCCTCCCCCCATATGCTGACTTTTGCACCACCAGAAAGTTAAAAATCGTAAGTCGAGTCATTTTAAGTCAGGACCACCTATATTTTAAAAGAGGGGGAAATCTAAAGCCTTCCTGAAAAATAAGAAAGGGAGGGAGTCTGCCCCTGACGGGAGGTTGGAGGAGGCTCCAGTTGCTACAGATGGGACTTAACTGACAGTTAAACAAGGCAAGCAATCGACAAGCCTGGAACCAGCAGCCAGCATTAGGCACTGGCCCAAGCGCTGGGGTCCAGCCCTCAGTGGAAGTCCAGATCCCAGGGAGTGCGGGGAGGCAGGAAGAAAGTGAACGGGACCAGTGAACATCGTTTCATATAGACAGTTGCTAGGAGGAAAGCAGCACCTTATGCTTGATGGAGTGTTCAGGAACGAGTCCAGGGAGCAGGACGTGAGGTCTACGAGGGGGACAAGGGCAGCACCTTGTTTAAAACCCCATGAGAAGTCGGGATTTGTTCTAGTTGCAATGGGAAGCCAGCGGCCATCAGGGGATACAGCAAAGAGGATTAGACACGGCTGTTTAGAAGGTTCCCCTGGTTTCTGAATATGGGATGGATTGTGGAAAAGAAGGCAAGAGTGGAAGTGGGGAAATGAGTCTGGAGAGAGTTTCAGTAATTCGAACAAAGACAACAGCTGGGAGAAGGCAGAGGAGTGAAGATGCGAGAAGTGGCTGGAATTTTAACACGCGTCGGCTACCGCCTAGAGGGAGCGCTGGTGTGTTGGATACAGGTCTGACTAGCAGGTCCTGGCCTGATCAGACAACAGGTGGAGACACCATTCACTGAAATGTGCGAGCCTGGGGTAGTTCAGCCATACACACCCACTGGTCTGCCGGAGTCATTTAGGGTACTGCCCCAGAAAGTCTTTCCAGATCTGACACATGGCGTTCATAAGTTGACAGTTCTGTCCATGAGAAACATTGATATGAAACAGGCTATGTTAGAATCTCAGTCAACCAGAAGGGGAAATTATGTCCTTCATGAACACAGATGCAAAGAACATGAATAAATACAAGCAAATCAAATTCACTTTTAGATAAAAATGGATAAAAGAATCATTATTAAGTAGGGTTTATTCTAAGAATGCAAAGTGATTTAACATAGTAAATTTAATCAGCATAATGTACATCATCAGATTATGTAATCATCTCAATGGATGCAGAAAAAGCATTTAATAAAATTCAATACACATTCATAATAAAAAGGGAATAGTAGAGAACTTCCTTAAGAGTATCAACCAAGGAGAAGAAAAGGCCTGTGAATAATGACAATTTTGTTTTTTCTTTCTCTATTCTTAGACCTTCTTACCTTATTGCACTGGCTCAAACCTCTAGTACAATGCTGAATAAAAATAATAGTGGGAAATCTTGTTTCATTTCTAATCTCAGGGGGGAAGAGCTCAGTATTTCTCCATTAAATTGTGATATTTGTTCTGTTCCAGTTAATGATAGAGCACACGTAAGATTATGCTCACATAAGATCATATCACCTAGTGACTTTGTGGCCATCTTACTTCATGTAAGTTCACTCTACCATGTTGCACATGGTGAAATTATCTGAGGATGCATTTCTCAGAGTGTATCCCCATCATTAAGGGACACACAACTGTGCACATTCACCAGGATGACTAAAACTAGAAAGACTAATATTACCAAGTGCTGGTGAAGATGCAGCAGCAGGTCTCTCATGTGTTGCTGGTGGGAATTGGGACCTACAGTCTATGGCTCAGCAATCTACTCCCACTTGATGGAAATGTGCACAATCTATTCCTTAAAACACATACAAGAATGTTTGTAGCATGGTATTTTAATAGCCTAATCTGAAAACAACTTTGGTTGTAGAATTATTAGGAAATGTTGACACAGGATTTAGAAATGCAGAACAAATGATTAATCAGCATAATGTACATCATCAGATTATGTAATCATCTCAATGGATGCAGAAAAAGCATTCAATAAAATTCAATACACATTCATAATAAAAAGGGAATACACAACAAGAATAATTTCTACAAACATTATGTTGAATGAAATTCAGCGTGTACACAAAAGGATGCTTAGTGAATGCTCCTGTTCATACAAGATTCAAAGCCAGGTTGGAAACAGGACACAGGTTGGATTCTGGAGCACAATGAGCCCTGGGGTGCTGCCAGGGTGAGTTGCCTTTTATTAGTTGTGTGAATATGTACCTTTTGTGAAAATTACTGAATTTTACATATATAATTACACATATAATGTATCTTTTTGAATTTGTATAAAAAATTCAAATAAAAAATAAAAATCAAACTCATAGCAAAATAGGGGAACCATCTGATTTTAAAAATAACCCCAAAACAAATGTTCTTAGAATTTAAAATTATCATTATTACAAAGAAATACTTGATGAGTTGCCTAAATGGAATGATCATGGCTGAACTCCAAACTGGTGATCTAGAACAGGATCAGCACACTTCCCCTGGGAAGGGTAGAGTTAGTATTCTGGGCTCCGTGGGCCGCACAGCGTCTGCCACAGCTACTCAGCTCTGTGCTTGGAGCACAAAGCAACCTAGGAATATGTAACGGACAGGCATGGCTGTATGAACTTTATTGATAAAACTTTAGTTATAAACACTGAAGTTTGAATCATGTATAATTTTCACCTGCCATGAAACACTATTTTTTTCTTAAACCATTTAAAAATATAAAATCCATTCAGCCGGGCGTGGTGGCGCACGTCTGTAATCCAAGCAACTTGGGAGGCTGAGTCAGGAGGATCACGAGTTCAAAGCCAGCCTCAGCAACTTAGCGAGGCCCTAAGCAACTC